>CM061223.1:91049161-91649161 GCA_030844895.1 Ambrosia x helenae
TCCACCATGCACGACTTGCAGGGTGTCATAAGGAAATCAAGCTTCAGCTAGCAACCTGATCAATGTCAGCATCTAGATGAATTCACACTAGCTTCTGAGTCAGAATCACTACTCCCATGTCCGAATAAGCTGAATCATAGTGCTCTCCACATCTGTGACAGAATCAAGAATCATCCAGATTTCTTGTCTTCACTCTCAACAATCACCTCCTCATCAACTCCTCTATTTTCAACTCCGACACTTTCTCTATCACAACCTCCTCTTCAATCTCCTCATGCTCATCCAAACTCATCTTCTGTGCCACACAAGCCACATTTCCAGCAGTATATCTCCTCGACTCCCAATTACATACCCGTCCAATCAAAACCTTCATCTTTTGAATCACAAGTGCTTGGTTTTGATTGTCAGTTTGGTTTTGGTTTTGAGTGTTAGGTGTTGAGATAGGAACAATGGTTCGGTTGGATTCTGTTGTGGTTGGTTTGAGTTGTGGGTTGTCTAGTGTTGGTATTTTGTTGTGTGTTTTGACGGTTCTGGTAGTTGGTTTTGAGTTGAAAGCTAGAGATGTTGGGACTGTTGTATGATACCTGATTTTGGTTTGATTTTGTCTGTTTGGTAGGTTGAATTGAACGGGTTTCGATTACCTTGCTATGCCGGCTGTGTACACTCTCTCTTAAAATGACCCTTCTCACCCACAATTGAAGCATGTAACCTTGGCTTTGTTGAAGCCGTAAGTGGTGTGTAGGAGAAGTTGAAAGGTCAGTTCTTCCAGTTTTCGGATAAAATCAGTGGCTCTCCTCATTATGCTCGCAAATGCCCACTGTATATCCATAAGCTCCATCTCCTCTTTATCGATTTGTGCGTAGTCCTCATTGGTGAGATTGTTGTTTCCAATCTGACTAGCAACTAAACCCGTTGTATGATGCAACCATAGCAGATACTAAAGCAACATGCTGTTGAGCAATCTCAACAGTCACATTGTTAAGATTAGAGGTCTCTAACACTATCGGACTTTGATTTGATTATGTTTGAGTAATCTGCATCTGATTCATGTGAGGAGTATATTGTTGTTGTTGTTGAAGTTGACTGTGGTGTAACAGGCAGCTTGTTGTAAAGTGAAAAAGGTGGAATAAAGTTTGGTGTGTTGATAAGATTGTGGTGTGTATGATGAAGTTTGGGCAAGATATTTGATTGGTGCTTTTGTGGGTTCAACAACATTAGATACACATGCAATTATGAGGTGCAACATTTGAAGTAGAGCTTGAAGTAAAAGAGAAGTAGATGTACCACTCACATACAGATCTGGATTTTGTGGAATCTGTGCTCTCTTGGCTTTCCTCTTCTCCTCCATATCTTTGTTTTCCAGCTTTTGTTTGAATTCGTTGATAGTCCATATTACTTATGCATCCTTTTCCTTCAACACTTCAATGTGTTGGTTCCAGTATGGTGGTAAAGCATCAGCAAATTTATCCACCAGTTCTGACATCGTATGCTGATCTCATAGCTCGTAAGTTCTGTGAGTAAATGGCAATACAGTGGAACCAATTCTTTTAGAGTCTCATTGCCCATGTAACTGAAGTTCTCAAACTCTTTTCGAAGCTCTTCCATTCTCAGCTTCCTTGTTTCTTATTACCATCATGTCTGTTTCTCAGCATATCCCCACAATTGTTTAGATGTTGTACACGATCCGAACTGATGTAGCAAATCAGTGGTAATCGCCTGAGATAACTGAGAAAACGCCTTCTTTTCGATCATAACCTCTTTTTCTCATCATCAGCCAAATTCTCCAACGGTATCGGTTCTCTAGTATTCTCTAGAATAAGAGCAACATAACCCTTTACTATCATCTGCCATGCTTCGGCTCCCTCTAAGCCTTGTCCCTCCACATGTATCTTGAACTTTGTCTTCCATGTGTTATACTCCTTCATGTCCATGAGCTTTGGTGGACGATTTCCGCTTCCTGATGATAGATCATGAATGAGTGTAGATATGGCATTGGTCATCTACGAATGAACGGCAGCTGCTGCTACTCCCCAATAGTTGTCAATTGGTTGCTGTAACGGTTGCACAACTTGCTGAGGAGTAGAACTAGTCATAGCCATGTAATTGATTGGCTGGGATGGTGGACTAGTCTTCTGGGCTGCAACTGACCATGGATCTCGTGTTGTCTGCTGCTGTGGTGCTTGAGTAGGTCTTGGCATTGTTGGGAAGTTCCACATCTTAACCTGTAAACGTTTAAACACGAAAAGATTGAAATGTTTTTAACAGAAAACTCTTCGCACTATCGGACGGACGAATGAGAAATATCCTTCTCCTTCGACCGTTTTGAAGGGTACGAATGTGGCCTGATATCACACAAACTTCTTTCGACCGTTTGCTTCTCTCGTTCGACCGTTTTCCTTCTCCTTCGACCGTTCGATCAGTCGAATGTAACACCAACGGGGCGAATGAACACAAATAATCAATGAAAGTCTACGTTCGACCACTAAAACAACACCTTCGACCACAAACTCTCTCTTTCGACCAAATGAAATCACACTTTCGACCGTTCTCTCTACGTTCGACCCTTGGTAATTCAAAAACGGTTATTCTTTGAAAATCCGTTAATTTTGATCATGTTTATCAAATGTTGATGGATTTTGATGATCTAAATCAGGTTTTGAATCGGAATTGATTTGGAACAAGTTTAATGAAGAGAATTATCCAATTTAACCTTGAAAACAAGTTGTAATCAATCAAAATCTTATCAAATCAGTTTGTTCAATGAAAACAGAAACTTTTTGCCCAAAATTGGGTCCAAATCAACTGAGAAAACTATTAATTTGTGGTTGTTTGATCCAGAAAGGCTCTGATACCACTTTGTATGTGATGTATGGATCGTATAAACAACAAAGAATGATCAAACAAGTTAGTTTTAGGTGCGGAATCCCTAAAACAATCACAAAATAATAGTCAAACAGATCAAAACACGTAAATCATCATTTCAAAAACTTTTTCATTAATTAGAAACTCAATTACACGTTTAAATATTGAAACAAACAGGGTAAGAACGTGAAAAGAGCTAAACAAACTTCTAGAGAGAAAATCAGAAAGTGGAGGGAATAATATGATTCAAAGTTACATTCAAAATTTCAGCTTGACTATATATAGACTGCACATTCGCCCAAATGATTCGTGCGAATGTGCAGGTACGACCAAACCAACTGGTCGAACAAGCCATACATAAAACAATATTCACATTCGTCCCAAAACTTGCTCCTTCGCACCCTTTGATTCTCCTTCGACCAAACAAAAACTGTTCCTTCGCACCTATAATTTCTCCTTCGCACCATCGACATTTACCAAAAACATGTTTATTGTACAATCCGAAGCACTAGTCGCACAACTGCATCTACAAATCTGTCCACGGTCCAATAGTTATCAGTCCAAATGTCCAAGAGGTCCAATAACGCACAGTCCAGAATAGGTCGATGATCTGAGAACAGTTATGCAGCTCGAGAACTGAGAAAAATTCGAGAACAGTTATGAAACTCGAGAACTGGGCAGAGTCCGAGAACAAAACTAAGGCTCGAGAACAGTTTCTTGATTCGAGAACGCTGCTCAGACTCGAGAACACAGGCCTAATTCGAGAACAGTGTTCAGATTCAAGAACAAATCCCGACTCGAGAACAAGATGAAGACTCGAGAACAGGTTCCAGCTCGAGAACAACGTGCATACTCGAGAAAAGTGAGAATTCGTTTTATGATCGTAATCAAGAAAACGTGATCTCACGAATATCAACCGTAGGGTGCGGAATCCCCAATGATCGTGCAAAATGATTCAGAAATAAACGATAAAGATCGTGATGAAAAACAGATAACAAATCACCGAGCAATTTCCATAACTTTAATCTTTGTATTAGATCAAATCAAGATGTTTACAAATGAAATCTTAGACCTAATACAGAGAAAAACACACATACACACTCTAGGGAAAAGGCTCAAAATGATAACTCTCACTATACAAAATAACTAACTTTTCTCTATTTATAAGCTTCCACCTTCGCCCCTTTTGTATGGTCGAAGGTGTTCATTCGACCCTTTAAGGGTTCGAATGAAGCCTTCTTCAACATTCAATCTACATTCGACCAAAGGTAAACTACATTCGACCACTCGACTGGTCGAATGTATCCTTAGGTTAAAGTCTTGGTCGTTTTCTGATTATCTGAACCTTCAACATTCAGTACTGGATCACTAGCTGGGACATACATGAATAATGCACTTACAAAAAGGCTGTGATACAAGAATGGTGTGCAAGCTCAAGAATAGGCTCCGACTCGGGAACAGTGTGTAAGCTCGAGAACAGGCTTTGACTCTAGAACGCTTGATGTGCGTGGTTTTAGCAAATTAAAAAGATGTCATTTCCCCGGTGCCAAAAAACTTGATGTTTGAAATCCGAAACTTTGGTTTTGGGGTGAACAACTGATTTTTACTAAACCGGTTTTAACAAGTTTTAAAATTTATAAAATAAACAATAATTACTTTCGAAACTAAAACCAACACATAGGCAGAGAACCTGATGTGCATAGTATAGCTTCTAGGGTAAGTATTGAGTATCGTATTCCAGAGTTCACACTTTCCCCTACTCAACCTTTCATCCATCAACTGATCGAGTTTTGAAAAGAAAAATAAAACGGAGGGGTTCTTTTGATGAAAATAGTTTTTGAAAAAGTTTTGGTTTTATAAAAGAAAAAGATAAAATAGTAAAGAGCTCAAATATGCACATCTCGGGACCCTCCGAATAAGTAGTTAAGTTTATTATTAAAATTAATAATTGAAGTTAATTAATTGTGCGAAAGACAGGAGTGGTCTTGAAGTGTTGACTCCTTGATAGAGAAGCGGAGGCGACTACTGAGTAGAATACAGACCCTCTCCAGCGTGCGTCCACCTGGGGTACTCCCCTAGGGCCTCGCGTATATCGGGCTCCTCAAACCGCGGTCAAGTCTCTGGTCCTCGAACTTATCATCTTCTTGAAGTAGAGGCTTCATTCCCAAACCGGGACACCGTACACCTCCCTTAGTTCTCACGTTCCGTACCAAAAGGTCTCTTTATCCTGGAAACCTCGGATCCCCTAATAGGCTAACGGTCATGAAGATCGAAGGATCTCTCTTACTGTTGTCTTAGGCACTCGGGCCCCCATTGGTTAACGGTGTTGTACTGACGAGAACTAGATAAAGAATCTTAATTTTGTTTATCTTTTGTGACAATTTAATATTTATAGGCCTCATAAATATAAAGTTGATTTGATGATTTGTGACTTAATTAACCAAACTCTTAACCTCCCGAACTGAGTGAAATCCTTGGTAAATGTGGCACATAATCCTAAAAGCGTGCAATCCGAAGATCACTGGTGCGCCCGTAGGGAAACCGTCTTTTACCAAAAAGATCATTCAATCATCTCGTAAGTACCAGAAATGTATCACTCAGATCTGGTCCACTTCAGAAGCCATTGCTTAGAATCCGGTTCGGATATCAGAAGCCCGAAGGATCTGTCTCACTACCGGTTTCCTCGCTTTGGATCTAGCTCGGGGCCACCAGAAGCTGATTATACCTCTAGTTATTTAATTAAGTTAAAGTATATTATAGGTTTATTAAGTTAATCATCATTAGAAACCTGTCACAAGATAAACAAAATAAAGATTAGGAGAAGATAACACAACAAATAACTAAAAATAAACTACTACTAATAATAATAAAAGTCTACATATCAAAATGGGTTCATGATAATAAAAAGATACAACCATATCGAATGATCAACCCAAGAACATGGCTGCTCATAGACAAGCTCTCCATCTTCAAGTGTTATGCTTATAACTACCTCACGAGCCTCGATGTTTTATTGCATATGAACTACTCTAGGATCCCGTTCTTGGCCAACTTGATTGAGGTAGGACGAGGCCTAACCTTGGTGGGATGTTAGGAGGGCCATAAGGCCTCCCAAAGGACCATAAGATCTCTGGAAGAAGCTTGGTAGTTGGCCCCAAGAGAGCACAAGAAGGGATGAACAAATGGTGAGGGGTATCTTGCTATTTATAGGCATTTCAGACTGAGCATGGGCGTGCAACAAGTAGGGGCACGGGCGTGCTCTGCCTTGTTCCCCAAGTTTCGTCATTTTCCAGGTTTGCTGCGTTGTCTTCTAGCGTGCAGGGCCTCCGTGAAAGTTGTGTGGGCGTGCTGGGTCACTCCGGGACTGGTTTTATCACTGTTTAAGTCCCGAGATTGTTTTCAAACATACAGTGAACATGCTGCAAGTCTCGTATCTTCAAGAATCTTCAGTTTTTGCTTGTTTTTGTCCGGAAAACGTATGTTTCCGTCTTGGAGCTCCAGTTTCCTGAGAAATAAAAATAGGAACAAATTAAGCATCAATTATCAATAATATAAGCCTAATTGTATCCTACTATGAGACTGTTTATGCCTGTTTTACATGTTAATAATGTGAGTTATCACAATACCCCACACTTAGACTATTGCTTGTCCTCAAGCAATCAAACACAAGTACAATTAAAGCAAACTGTAATTAACAAACCCTCAATCCTTTTATTAATTTATGTTACGAGAAAAATAAAATTGCATGACATGCCTACTTAACTCGTACGATTATGCTCGAACCTATACCTGCTCACAATGTTCACTCATCACTCGGGTTTATCATTTTAGTGAGTTTTGGGGGTGAACACTCAAGTCTGTACCAAAAGTCGACTAAGGTCATAGGCTTGTATGCATATCAAGTCCTCGTCTCTAAACCGAATAGCTAAAATAAATCAAGAGGACTTTTATTCGGGTTGTAATGTAGGGGTGTGAAGGATAAGACAACTTTTTTTATTTTTTTAAGGAGGACGAGTCACCGAATCGCAACGGAGCGTCACGGCTAAGAGGCCTGTCTTTTTGCATTGCTCTTGGACTGTCCACAAAAAGGTGGATTTTGTCTCATCTTCCTCCACAATTTTCTTTCGTCTGCCGTTTTCTTGAAACTAATATGTAACATGACGGGGGCAGACGTGGCTCAGCGAAGTGGAATCATCAAAGAAAGTGCTCGTCCAACGGGTGCATCTTGAGAAAGCGAGGGGGAAGCAAGATAGAGACGAGAGATCACAGAGAGAATGTAGAGAGGGAGCAGGAGAGAGAGAGAGAGAGAGAGAGAGAGAGCAAAGTTCCAATAGATTTTTAATTTTTTAAGAACTTTTATTTTCTTGGGCTCTCTTTTTGGGTCTCTCTATTTATTGGGCTCTTGTTTTATTTTGGGCTCTCAAACAACTCCTTTTTTTAAGATCTCCCTCTTGGCCCCGTCTTGTGTTGTTTCCTCCTTTGTCAAGGGTGTTGCCTTTTTCTTCAAACTTGCGGTCTCGCGCCCTTGGTGATGACAGAATCTTGAAGCTGCTGTGGTGATGCATGATCGGGACTCATTTATTGGGTGAAAGAAATGAAAGGCTAAGGCTCAAAGGGTTTTCTAAGGGAAATGATTTTATTTTTGGGGTGAAACCTAATTGCCTCTATCATTTTAATCTAGTTACTAGTTTTAAAACAAGAAAATGGATAAACACACAAGTTCTAACCGAGTCGACTAAGGTCGGACATCTCTCAAGCCAAACGAAATGAGCAATATATGATATATAAATGTTAGTGTGGTGCTCGAAAAGGCTCAAAAATTTCTCACGGAAAATCGGGTAGGATAAGGTATCAGTTTTTGAGCATAAATTTTGGGGTATTTTTCTACGTGCCATGCGACCTATTTTTCTACTTTATTTTATTTTAAATGGATCTATCGGGTTTAATTAACATCATCTATTTCGACTGTCCTATGATGTGAACCATTCGGCAAGAATGCCTAATAGGGATCACTCGGACGAGCCTAATAGACTATACAAACCTGCCAAAATTGACCATAAATGACGCTACGAGTATCAAGCTGCTAAGAGGGTACCGGATAACGCACAATCAATGACAAATGACCCGCTAGATAAAATAAGCAGCAATAATGGTCCACCCCACACTTAAAATTTTTGTATAAATTTGAGTGCAGAACTGGAGAAAGAGGCAAGAGAAACTAATACTCCCCTGATAGTGGCGAATCCACAGCCGCCTTGCAAATTTGCCCAAAAATTTTGCCTCTTCCTAGAAAGTTTTCCTCAACCTATCCTAAAAACTAAAATAAAAGTAAACTAGATAGATAAAAATACTAAAACTAGGGATAGAATACTAGTGTCGAAACACTAGCGGGGTGGAACATGTCTAATCATAGATCAACCACGTTTCAAACATGCACTCGCGTGTATGAAAAGTAACCAAAAAGAAAAGAAAAAGAAAGTTGTTTAGAAAAGTTTTACACATACCTAAAGGACGAGAGCTCAAAATAGAAAAATGACGAAAAATGGCGGGTGGGGATCAGATTTTAAAAATTTTAAACGGTTTTCCAAATATGGTTTTAAAATTCGTGAAAAATCTTCTTAAATTTTAAAACTCAATTTTAAGCCCCGAAAACATTTTGAGTTTAAAATTTTTTGAAAAATCTCACCCAGCTCATTGTCCGCATTTAACTAAACTTACCTGTCGATCTTCACAGTACGACAAACCTTTTATAAACGAAAATAAAGCAGAAATAAAAACCCTCCAAACTAAAAGTTGACAATCTTGGCGATTTCGGCGTCCTCCACGGGAATTCTCCAAGGTCGCGAATCTCAAAGGAAACCTGCAAAGAAAACTCGAAACAACCGCAATCATCTAAAATAAAGCAGAAATAAAATGAAAAGGAAAAATAAAGAAGATCGAAAAAAAGAAAATTAAAGTGAAAAAGAAAATGAAAAAGAAAAATAAACCGATCAATCAAGTGACTAGTTTTTTCTTTGGAAATAATTGTGTTCCCCGGCAACGGCGCCAAAAACTAGATGTGCGTGGTTTTAGCAAATTAAAAAGATGTCATTTCCCCGGTGCCAAAAACTTGATGTTTGAAATCCGAAACATTGGTTTTGGGATAAACGACTGATTTTTACTAAACCGGTTTTAAGAAGTTTTAAATTTATAAAGTAAACAATAATTACTTTCGAATCTAAAACCAACACATAGGCAGAGAACCTGACGTGCATAGTATAGCTTCTAGGGTAAGTATTGAGTATCGTATTCCAGAGTTCACACTTTCCCCTACTCAACCTTTCATCCATCAACTGATCGGGTTTTAAAAGAAAATTAAAACGGAGGGGTTCTTTTGATGAAAATAGTTTTTGAAAAAGGTTTTGGTTTTATAAAAGAAAACGATAAAATAGTAGAGAGGTCAAATATGCACATCTCGGGACCCTCCGAATAAGTAGTTAAGTTTATTATTAAATTTAATAATTTAAGTTAATTAATTGTGCGGAAGACGAGAGTGGTCTTGAAGTGTTGACTCCTTGATAGAGAAGCGGGGGCGAATACTGAGTGGAATGCAGAACCTCTCCAACGTGCGTCCACCTGGGGTACTCTGCCAAGGCCTCGCGTATAGCGGGCTCCTCAAACCGCGGTCAAGTCTATGGTCCTCGAACTTATTATCTTCTTGAAGTGGAGGCTTCATTCCCGAACCGGGACACCATACACATCCCTTACTTCTCGCGTTCCGTACCGAAAGGTCTCTTTATCCTGGCAACCTCGGATCCCCTACTAGGCTAACGGTCATGAAGACCGAAGGATCTCTCGTACGGCTGTCTCAGGCACTCGGGCCACCATTGGTTAACGGTTTTGTACTAACGAGAACTAGATAAAGAATCGTTATTTTGTTTATCTTTTGTGACACTTTAATATTTATATGCCAGATAAATATAAAGTTGATTTGATTATTGGTGACTTAATTAACACAACCCTTAACCTCCTGAACTGAATGAAATCCTTAGTAAAGGTGGCACATAATCCTAAAACCGTGCAATCTGAAGATCACTGGTGCGCCCGTAGGGAAACCTTCTTTTACCAAAAAGATCATTCAATCATCTGGTAAGTACCAGAAATGTGTCACTCAGATCTGGTCCACTTCAGAAGCCATTGCTTAGAATCCGGTTTGGATATCAGAAGCCCGAAGGATCTGTCTCACTACGGTTTCCTCGCCTTGGATCTGTCTCACTATGGGTTTTCTCATGTTTTATTGCATATGAACTACTCTAGGATCCCGTTCTTGGCCAACTTGATCGAGGTATGACGAGGCCTAACCTTGGTGGGATGTTAGGAAGGCCATAAGGCTCCCAAAGGACCACAAGATCTCTGGAAGAAGCTTGGTAGTTGGCCCCAAGAGAGCACAAGAAGGGATGAACAAATGGTGAGGGCTAGCTTGCTATTTATAGGCATTTCAGACTGAGGATGGGTGTGCAACAAGTAGGGGCACGGGCGTGCTCTGCCTTGTTCCCCAAGTTTCGTCGTTTTCCAGGTTTGGTGTGTTGTCTTCTAGCATGCAGGGCCTCCGTGCAAGTGTGCGTGGGCATGCTGGGTCACTCCGGGACTGTTTTTATCACTGTTTAAGTCCCGAGATTGTCTTCAAGTATCTTCAGGAATCTTCAGTTTTTGCTTGTTTTTGTCCGAAATCCTCTGTTTCCGTCTTGGAGCTCCAGTTTCCTGAGAAATACAAATAGAAACGAATTAAGCATCAATTAACAATAATATAAGCCTAATTATATCCTATTATGAGACTGTTTATGCTTGTTTTATATGTTAATAATGTGAGTCATCAACGCTCTCCAGGTGCAACTCCTTTAAACCTGCCAAGATTAGAAAACATAATTTTCGAAAAATATGGAAACCATTTAAATATTAAAAGATTTATTGACCGAATATTTTGGTTTCCTTTTCAACTAGTAACCCGAAATTTTTGTTAACGCAATCACAGATTTGAAACAAATCAAAACAAATGCTTGATCGAAATTTGACAACACTTTGTTAAAGATTGTAAAACTTTAAATCAAAAGCAATATTTCATATCAATCATCCAACACAAAGTTGTTAGTTTGTGAAGCATTTATAAATATAATTGAATCTGAATGCAAAAAACACAAAGAAAACAACCTTTTCCACAGCAATGAATTCTCCTTGCTTGATCTCCGTGTTGATACCAAACCGAGCCTTCCAAAGACTACTTAGGCTCCGATACCAATTGTAAGTCCAGAATCCTCTCCGGGGTATCAAACACACCCAATCGAGTGCGGAAAACAAGATTGAATGTAAGAACAACAAGGAAGAATGAAAATAGAATGATAGTATTGCAAAGGTGCACATGACTTCTAAGAGTCGTCTGGTACACCGAGTTTGAGTACAAGAGAGCAAATAACAATTAACTAGCAAAACCACTAGCAACCCCAAAAAGTTTTGGAACCCCCTACTTATAGTTGCATAGGGCGGTTCTCATATAATGGGCCCAAAGGTCAAAACCCACTAAACCACTAGACTAATAGCCCAAAATGTCTAATGGACCAAGACAGACGCAAACCTCTAAATTATAGCCCTACAGATGAGGTTGTGTCCCTTTATATAGGCTGCAAGTTAGGAGATATTTTTGGATGGTTATGATGTTTAAGGTAAGTCAATTCACCTAGACCTTGAGACTAAATAAGTACATTCTAATATGGTGCAAGTGTTTGACAAATTGAAAATGACAATTTCATGGTTGTGGTGTGAGTTCTCGGCCGAAGCAATTGGGAAGAAAGGAGGAGTATTTTTGGTAAATGATCATGCATTGGAAGTGTTTTTGTATAAGAGAAAGACCTAGTCTAGTATAAGGAAGGTTTAGACATAATCTTGTCTTCTAATGGCATGCATGGGACATGATCTTCCTTGTCTTTTTCTCTCATCCAATAGGTTTGAAGCAAGTGTGTCTATGTTGTTTGTTTGCAGCCGATTAGAAGAAAATAAGAGGAGAGGTTGTTGTTTAGCTAAGTGGGGTAGGGAGTTAAGCATTGGGATGTGTTAGGGATTGGTGGAAGCTTCCATAATGGTGTATGGAGTTAACATTGATCTTTTTGTTCTTTTGCCTTAAGCTGATTAGGAAGGATCAATACCAAGAGGGAAAGTGATCATGTCTTGGGAAGAAATCATGAAAGACATAAGGCCTAATTATGTGTAAGATGTGGACACCACAAAAATCCATGCAAGCTTCTTATGGTTCGGCCGAATGAGAGGGAAAAGAAAGAGAGTTTGGTTGTCTTGGACTTGATCATGTTATGTGTCTTTTCCTTATTAATGTAGCGTGGTGAAAGTGACATGTGAATGTGAAAACTATCTTGTTGTTTCCTTTGTACACCATGCATATATATATATATATATATATATATATATATATATATATATATATATGTACATGTATGTGAGCTTTGTTTTGTGATCCTTATATATATTCATACGGGTATATATATTAAGTGTATGTATAATCATGTGTTTAGATGGATATGTATAGGTTTCATGATATGGTTTTGTCTTGATAGAATGGATACATGTTTGTGTTTATATATCCGATTGTCCATACATATGTATATGTACATTGCGTGTTATTGATAATCATTGGTTATCTATTGCATAAGGATAGGTATTTGAATGTTATCACGCGTATATATATATATATATATATATATATATATATATGAGTGATCTAATGAGTTAACAACATGTGTTGTTGTAATAATAATAATATAAACTACGTTATCAATACATATGTTAGTAGTTGATTACACATGTGTTATTGGACAATATTAACTCAGGTTAACACATGCTTGTTCCTTGGTAGTGTTTAATGACATTGATGTGTGTTAATTGATATAAACTCATTGTAAATTGTTCGGATTTATGTGAGATTGTGTAATTTTCCCACTTTGGCAGTGTCACGTATATTGTTGTTTGACCGTGCGTAGTAATTGGATGCCTGGTTGCTTTCTGTTGAGAGTGTGATTGGCTTGAATGCCCAACGCCAATTATCTCGGATGGTTCGGGTGTTGTATATGTAAACAGATAATGTATTGAATTTTTGCACTAGATTCGGGCTTTGCTAGACTAGGGATGGTATAGTAAGTGTTAATAATGTCTAATATGCACATGAAATGACATAGTTAAGCAAAATGTGTACAGATCTTGACTTGGTTCGTTGACGGGTGTCACAATTAATGGTATATAGTAAAAATTTACACTACTGAGATCATTTTCAACGCTAAACATTTCAAATGTCCACAAGCGAGCCACATTAGATTAATTCTCAACACCTACAAACACACATTTCTCTTTCAATGTTGCATCCATTATCAAACACCAACAATATAACATTATAGGTTTATACATGTTTATGTGAGGGCATTGAGAATTTTCGACGTGAGGCAAGCAAACGCGAAATACAAGGCAACCCATCCCTTTTTCGGATGTACAGGAAAGTTTATATATCCTGATCTGAACTTATAAAACTACATATTTCTCCAAGTTATTGTATATGTGATTTTGTAAGTTTATATATATATAGGCTAAGTATCCATAGAAAACCCTAAATTTTGAGAAAACTCTAGAAACCCCTTAAAAAAACCTACTTCCCGAGCTTTTTTTAAAAAAAAAATTAGGGCATGTAATATACATGTTTTTAAGTGTTTTGAGCCAAAAAAATCAAAAAAGCGCCGAAGGGTTTTTTTTTTAAAAAAAAATAAGTTTTGCATCATAACATATGTTAGCTTATTTTTTGCACTGGTAACATATGTTATGATGCAAAACTTATTTTTTTTTTTAAAAAAAAAAAACCCTTCGGCGCTTTTTTGATTTTTTTGGCTCAAAACACTTAAAAACATGTATATTACATGCCCTAATTTTTTTTAAAAAAAAAAGCTCGGAAGTAGGGTTTTTAAAGGGTTTTCTAGAGTTTTCTCAATATTTAGGGTTTTCTATGGATCCATCCCCTATATAAAGGATAATGTGGAAACCCTTGTAAAAAAATGGCTCGGCGCTTTTTCCATTTTTTGGGCCAAAAATGCTTAAAATCATGTATATATAACCTTATATAACCTTATACTATAAATAAATTATTTTTACACATGGTAAAAAACTATTAAGAGTGATTTAGAGAGAAAAGATGAATTTTTAAAAAGTATATTCTTTTTTTAATGTTGTATTTTAAATATAATATGGGTCGTGTTAAAAAATAATCTTGATTGATTTTTTTATTAGTTTCCACATATCTTGTGATATTAGTGTTATCAAAATAACTCTCCAATATATATAGAAAATTTAAATTTTAAAATGTTTGTTAAAATGTGTATTTTTATAATATTATATATAAAATTTTTAAGTAGAATTGAAATTTTCTGGTTAATTAAATTGAAACATGTGTTTATTCATTAGAGGTGAAAGTAGGCTAGAAAGTGTATTTGACTTGTTTAGTAGTCGGCTATCAAGACCGAGATTGGGGCTATAATTGAATCATGAAAAGTAATACGCCTAACATTATCTTTTAACACGAGATTAGGGCTATTATTATTATTATTATTATTATTATTATTATTATTATTATTATTAATTTAGAATATAATTAGAAATAGTAAAAAAATAACAAATATCTTTTTAGAGAAAAAAAAAGTATTTCATTTGTTAGTGTGTTTTGTTATTTAATGAATTTCCGTTTGTAATTTACTCGGTTGTTATATAGCGTTTCGTCATTTAACGAATCCCCATTTACACCCATATACTTTCTTAATTTGTGATTTAGTGTTCTTTCATCTACTAAATTTTCATTTGCAACATATGGCTTTTGTTGAATATTCATTTAAATCCTATGTACTTTACTCTCAGTTAGGGTTGTTCACGAGACGAGACGAGACGAGTCGAATCGAGCGGACCTTTGCTCGTGTTTGACTCATTTACAAACCAAACCGAGTCAATCGGCTCGTTTACAATCGATTCGGAAACTGAGCGAGGATTGTTCGAGCGCATATTTTTTTGAGCGAGTGACGAGTAGCGAGTGTTTTCAGACAGTCATAAATTTGGGATGTTTCCTTTACTATTCTCGCTACCTAGTGATGACTGAGGTTGAACCGTTCGAGAATGAGACACTAGTTGAGGCCAGTGAGATGATGAGCATACTACAGATTTTCGCGTTGTGGCGTAGGTTAATAGCTGGAGATGATTGATGGTGGACAACTAATGGGAATATGAAGTCAAACATGTTTTTTTCACGACTTAGGGTTTTACAATTAAACTTAATGTTAAGTTATTATTGGTTTAACTGAGCCAATAATTATAAATATAATTGTATATATGCATATATTGAGCAAAATCCAATAAAGTGGCATGTATAAAACTATAAATATAAATGTAATTAATGTGTATATATATAACTATATATATAATAAATTAATAAAAATTAATGTAATTTTGTCATATAATGAATTTTTTTTGTTATTACTTAGAGCATTCAGAGTAGGTTCTTAAATATTTGTGAGTGAGTCCCCCATATTTAAAAGTGGTTGTAAGTGCGGGAGAAGGAAAACATTATTGTTGTCTATATAATTGTGGGACATTGCTTCCTCACATTTATTTTTTAATGTTTTTTTAAAGTTGATGAAAAAGAAAAGATAATGATAAATATATAAAAAATTATTATTTAATTGAAAAGAAGTGGAAAAATATAGTGATTTTTGTTGTAATATGTGAATGGGGTGTTGAACCTACTACGAATGCTCTTAGCACGGTTTTATGCCTCCTGAGTCCTACCCCCACAATACAGGCAATACAGTTTTCCCATGGATTTGTCATTTAGTGAATTTCCGTTTACACTAATTGTACCTTCCTCGTTTATCATTTAGTGCCTTGTCATTTGGTAATTCTAGATTACTACTTGACACGGTTTTACGCTCCCTCACAATGCTAGTAGGATAGCTTTATGCTCCCAACCCTGCAACGAGGGTGGCTTAACATTAGTTTATATATAGCCACACATTGAGCCAATATTCTTTTTGTGATGAATACTAAAAGTGGTGACCAATGAAGGTTTGTCAAGTGACATGTCCATTGGCTATTTAATTTTTTTTAGCGAAATATTATATATGTGTATAGTATTATAATGCATTTTGTAAATATTTTAATAAAATTTAAATAATTAATATATTTTATGTTTATAGTAAAATAACTTAATAAAGTTAATAAAGGGTAAAATTGTCTTTCTATATTACCATTAAATTGAATAATATATATTTATTTATATACATTATGATGAAATCCATATTTTGCATTACTTGAGTTAAGGTTAAATAGTTTTAATCCTTTTTCCCTTGCATTGTAACCAATGAAACTTAAGAGTTGTATGATCAGGCGACTAACATAGAAAAAGTTGTATCCTAAGAGTTGTATGATCATCGGAGGAAATTAATATAAAAAGATTCGTATGACCATTGATGGAACTTAATATAAAAAACATTAAGTTTTAAAAATATAGAAAAACATTAAAATTTATTAAGATTAATTATTTATGTTTTACAAGGTAGGGTAGGGATCCTAAGAGAACACTAGGTTAATTAAGAACCGTGAGAACCATTTTGGACCACACATTTTTCAAAGACACAACTTACATATGCGTATATTATCAATTTTTCGATTATACATATGTGTATATTGCCAAACATATATGTATAATACTTATTTTTCAAATTCAAACACGTATACACACGTATGTACATTAGAAAAACATGTTTTGCCCATAATCTCCTTTCTATACGCAATCATTTCTACACGTTTGCACGTATATGTACATTATCAAAACATGTATGTACAATACTTATTTTGCAGTTTTAGTCACATACATATATGTATATTTATGCCAAAAAGAAAAAAAAATAATCCTTGCAAGAAAATGTTCGATTTAGCAAAAAAAAATGTTTTGGAGAAATGTTTGGTGCAGAATGGTTCTCTCAGTTCTCAATTAGGCCATAGCTTCTCAAATGATCCAAATCCTTAGAATGTATTAGTTTAAGTCTTAAAGTGTCATACCCCAACCGATGGTGGAATACATCGAGGCGTGACTTGTGATAGATTGTTCAAAGAATTCATGACACTAGTATTGTGAAAAATAATTTAAAGATGGATTTCATTCATAGCATTGATAAGTCTAAAATGGGAAAATACAAATTGTCTCAAATTAAAGAAAGTACAACATCAAGGATAACAAAAATTAAACTAGGGTGTGTTTCTAGTCCAATCCTATCATGTGTCTTGATTTCCTTGCATCAAACATTCCCTAAAACATGTATAAATATCCGTCAACACATAAAGCATTGGTGAGCATACTAGTTTTTTGTTTACATACATAGTATTAAAATGTTTTACTCAAATAATCATGTTATAGCTTTGCATACATAGAATCATACAAAAGGCATAAATCAATCCCAAGAATCCACTGTGTATACCTAACACTATCGTGTTAGGCCGTTAAAACTTAACAATGGCCCATAAAGGGGCGAGGTGCTACTCCTATAGCGTTATACATGTTAAGGTGGGCTAAAAATAGTTAATGAATTATGCTAAGGCTTTTGTATCTTAGAATTTGATTATTAGCATGGCAATAGCATATAAGCATGTTTGATAGATTGAGCATGTATAGATGAAAGCATTTTAGTGCATTTGAATAATGATACATGTTGAGTCCCAAAAGTGATAAAAAGTAAAAGGGGACAAGTATGAACTCACCTTAGGGTGCGTTAATAAGATTCCCAAAAACGGGTCTTGGAAGAATAGGTCCTTAGCTCCGATTAACTAGGATTAGAAATAAAGGAATCTTAGGTTCGAGTTTTAGGTATAGATTCAAGAGAGTCAAGCAAGCTTTTTAGGCGAACCAAAGCACAAATTGCCTTTAGGGCAATTCGGATGGTATGAAAGTTAGGAATGTGAATCCATTAGAATGTGTTCATGTCACGACCACTTCGTTTATGGGATAAACGTGGGTCTTGGACACGGGATTTCCCCTTTCTAGTGTGGACAAATCCATATCACAAGAAGTGTCAAGAGAGTTGGTAAAGGTAGGGTGTAACCACAAACCTTCCAAAAAATTGTTACTAGAGTAATAGAATAAAAGATTGAAAGTATACTTAGATTTAATACATAATATAGCTAGGAGGCTTAAGTAGAGTATGGTGACTTGTTTGGATGAGCCTTGGCTCTCCTTTGTCAACCATAACGATAGCACAAATCCATCCAACATTGGATTGTTGGTGGACTTGGTTGATATCTCTACAACAAAGACCCTAGAACATAAGGAACAATGGAAAGATAAACACCTTTGGGGTCTCTTTTTGGTGCTCTATCCATTATATACTTCTGTGGAGAAGCAAGGGATAGATCCTAGAGGTTCCTCCAAGGAGTTTAAGGTAGAAAACGAGAAGAAAAACAGAAGGAAAGGTGGAGGTATAGGCTCAAGAACTTACTGTTGTGAATCAGAAAGTTCTTTGAGAAACCTTGAGAATTTGAGAGTATTTGAGAGAGATTAGGGATGAACAAATGATTAAGGAGTGGGGAGGAGGTGTATTTATAAGTGGGTTAAGGTGGTTGGGTAATTAAGGGAGTAATTAGGGTGATTGGGAGTGAGTTAGGTGGAAATTGCACTTAAAAACGTAATTAAAAAAAATGTTGCTGTTCCAGGAAGTCGTCGTGTCACACAACGGGAAATCAACATCCTGGTCGTGCTACGCGACGGGTGTTTTTGGCCCAAAAGTGTTTTTTTTTTTGTTGGGCTTTGCCCAACAGACTTGGTTTTGGACGTGTTTTTTAGTTAAAACTTATGGTTTAAGCCCATTTTGACATGTTTTTGGATTGGGCTACGGGATCGTTTATGCTTCGGTTTAGAGTTAGAATTCGGTTTTTAAGCGTAAAAATGCAACATGATTGTATTAAATTGTATATGCATGATTGAGTATGAATAAGTGTATTTGACTAAAAGTTTTCCATTGATCATAAGCTCGAGATTACAAGGGGATAAAATGGGAAATTACAAGAGTGTAGGGACTAGAATTGAAAATGCAAAAAGTACGAATGTTACATAAAGATCATCCATCCCACGATCTGCAGGTTACATACGGTTTTTTATAGTAAAACATAGGGTTGTGCAAAAGTCAGAACTGACCTCACCCAAACTAGACCCACAAGAACCGTATGCCCTTTAGTTGATAAAATTGGGAATACGAACCAAACCTTAGAATGTTATGTGGTTTCGGCTCCTAAAGTTTCTGATGGGTTCGGTAAAGGGTCTGATCGGCCAGAACCTTTTTATTTAATAAGTCTTTGAAGGGTTACATCTTCCTATTTATTTACCATGCTCGTCAAAGAATTCCTCCAAATGGTTCCAACAATAGCCCGTGAGCTTCCTTTTTAAGTCACTTTTCATTTACCGACTTGTGTTTTTGTAATGGTTTTGACTTTCCCATCGCTTGTAACATTATGTGAATCCACTATATAAACATAACAAATCAAAGATACATGTATATATACCTCATAACACATCCAACTATACGTAATCTAGTAATCCAAAGCAATGAAATAAGACAATACCATACTTTGTGGTGTGTTTGCTTTTATTTTTGTCACAAACACAACCATATAAACACATCAAAACATCACACATAAATATTTAGATATAATAAATATATTATGTAATATCGCAACCATATATATACATCTAGATGGGAAAATATTTCACGAAAAATACATTGTTATTCTTTAAAATAAGATTTTTTTTAATATTTATTGACATTACATGAAATCGATTACGATAACACGTAAAAAAGAATAGTGAAGAGACGAAATAAGAGTTGTGTTACATTTATTTTCATTACCAATATATATCCAATAGACCATTTTCTATAAGTTGTAGATTTTTTTATACTTTCGCATTATAATACAAACAAATCTTGTGATTCTTATATTAGAACCACTGGTTGGAATCGAACCGACCCGAAACCGTTATTTCATATAAATCTAGAATCGGAAATCAACTCATGTATTTAAAATGGTCCGGGTCCAAGGTTCTCACGGGTTAAAACCGCAAAATGCTCACCCCTAGTAAAACATCTATGAATTCAATTTAGTGAGTAAATATTTTAGTAACATTAATTGAAACAAATTATATTTAATTAATTTGGTTTTAAAATTTTAGTGTTTATTTTAATGTAAATCAAACATTAGGATGTAACTTATTCATTACCTAATTCTCTAGGTTTAGAATTGTAAATGTAATATAGCTTCTAAATCTTCTCCATTCAAAGAGCAGCCATGACTATTGAATATGAAATTCATTTATAAACATTTAGAATTCAAACATTGAAGTTAAGAAATCTTTGGTTCATGATCATTGTTTGTGTCGTTCGTACTTGAACTGAGTTCACATACCACACACACATGACACGTGTATGTTTATAATTTTTTTTTGAAGGGCAAATTTCATTAAAAACGAAAAGACGGATTCTTCAAGACGGAGAGACCGTCAACAAAACACAAAGTTACATTACATCAAAATTGAAACTTTGCCAACCCTTCCAATCCACCTTAGCGACTTTCCCCCTACTATTAATCCATAAAAAACTGAGGATTTTATGTCCGATAAAGCTTTAGTGATAGACTCTGGTGTCCCTTTAAAAATCTTCTCGTTCCTCATCTTCCATATCCATATGCGCCAACAAGCTATCATCAAAATTCCACGAATAATATCTTTTTTCCTCGTTGGTAGACCCAATTGCTCTATCACCGCTTGTATATGAAAAATATCAAGCGGAAGCATTTTGGTATTTGATTAGCGGAAGTAGTTTTTTTATTGGGTTTGGTTAGTTTCAGCCCCGCCGCCAAAGGGCTGCTCGGTTTTCTAGTAACCGACTCTCAAAACGGCAAATGGATTATTTATATAAGAAGTGTAGAGAGAATGAAAGATGTTGATTGATTGATTGATTTGTTTTGGTACATACTCAAGGATAAAACAATCTCCTATAAATACATAAAAGAAAACATAAAATAAGTAATGAGCTAATCTTGGGCATGAAGAAAGCTTGGAGGAAAGTCAAACTGAGGCATAAGACTAGAAGAGAATGTTGGAGGAAAATTAGGAAGACTTTGACTAGTCAAATGGTCATGATCTCCAATACTGCCCCTCAAGTTGGAGCGTGTATGTCAATAACGCCCAACTTGTCGAGTAATATTTCTTCTTTTTCGAACACTCCCCCTCGAGTTGGAGTGTTTGCTTTTCTTGTGGGTTCAAATAACCCGATTTTTTCTTTTTCTTGCGGGCTCAATTAACCCGACTTTTCTTTTTCTTGCGGGCTCAAATAACCCGACTTTTTCTTCTTGCGAGCTCAAAGGGCCCGACTTTTCTTCTTGCGAGTTCAAAAATTTGAACCCGACTTTTCTTCTTTGCAGGTTCAAAGAACCCGACTTTTTTTTTTCTTGTGAGTTCAAAGAACTTGACTTTTTTTTTTTTTTGCGAGCTCAAATAACTCGACTTTTCTTGCGAGCTCAAATATTTGAACCCGACTTTTCTTTTCTTGCGGGTTCAAAGAAACCCGACTTTCTTTTTCTTGCGGGCTCAAAGAACCCGACTTTTTTTTTGCGGGTTTAAAGGACCCGACTTTTTTTTTGGTCTTCAATTTTCTCCATCTTACTTTTGCCCATCATTGCCTCCTTTTTTTATATTAATCACATCCTTTTCAAAAACGTTGAAAAATAATTTTTTTTACTCGTAGCCCAAGACTTCCTCTTTTCTTTTTCGAGCAGGATAGTAACCTGCTCTGATACCATGTTGGAAATTAGAGGGCTACATTGATACTGAATTGGTTTGATAATCAGAGAGAATTTTTTTTATTACTTTTGGATGATTTTTACAAATAAAACAAAGTCCCCAATTTATAGGTATTTACATAGAATAATAAAAGGAAATCAACAACTATTATTGGCTCGAAATGTGGAGGAGGTCATGGAGTCTTAACTTTGACTTTGACTTTGACTCCTCTCATTCAAGAGAATGGCTTGAAACATGGAGGAGAATGTTAACTTTGACTTATCCTTTGCAATTTTCTTTTTTTAATTTCTAACACTCCCCCTCAAGTTGAATAGTGGGATTATCCAAAATTCAACTTGACCAAAATTGTCTTTGATTTTCCCAAATGGTTATTCGAATCATTCGAGCCCAAAGGGAGTTGTTTTTGTTTGTGAGCCACCATTATTTCAAACTCACAATTTTGTTTGTTTGGCTTTTGGTTCGGCTACCGTCTTCTTGCCATGGCATCCTGTTTTGGTTTGTTTTAAGCTACCGTCTTCTTGACATGGTAGCTTGTTTTTGTTTGATTTGAGCCACCGTCTTCTTGACATGGCAGCATGTTTTGGTTTGTTTTAAGCTACCGTCTTCTTGACATGGTAGCTTGTTTTTGTTTGATTCGAGTCACCGTCTTCTTGACATGGCAGCCTGTTTTAGTTTGTTTTAAGCTACCGTCTTCTTAACATGACAGCTTGTTTTTGTTTGATTTGAGCTACCGTCTTCTTGACATGGTGACTTGGTTTTGATTTGGAGTTTCTTGCGGAAGATTTGTAGATGATGAGCAGATTGTTCCAAGGATCAAGAACACCGCTCTGATACCATGAAAAATATCAAGCGGAAGCGTTTTGGTATTTGATTAGCGGAAGTAGTTTTTTATTGGGTTTGGTTAGTTTTAGCCCCGCCGCCAAAGGGCTGCTCGGTTTTCTAGTAACCGACTCTCAAAACGGCAAATGGATTATTTATATAAGAAGTGTAGAGAGAATGAAAGATGTTGATTGATTGATTGATTTGTTTTGGTACATACTCAAGGAGAAAACAATCTCCTATAAATACATAAAAGAAAACATAAAATAAGTAATGAGCTAATCTTGGGCATGAGGAAAGCTTGGAGGAAAGTCAAACTAAGGCATAAGACTAGGAGAGAAGGTTGGAGGAAAATTAGGAAGACTTTGACTAGTCAAATGGTCATGATCTCCAATAGTATATCCTGGACCGTAAACAAAAACAAAGGAGAGATCCTACACCACCGAGCAATCCCATGCCAAACCCCGTCTGCAAATCGACACCCCGAAAATAAACGATCCATCGTCTCATCTGCATATTCACACAAAACACATTTGATATCGCCCAAATTAATGTTTCTTTTGTATAGAGCTGCCTTAGTAGGTATGCGATCTATCCAAGTACGCCACATAAAAATATTAACTTTCGTCGGGATCCAACTGCACCACCGCATCACATTTATAGCATCAACCTGCACATTCCTTCTGTTCCACTGTTTTATGTCTTTAACACCTAAAATCTGCATTAAACAAGTATTCCACTTCCACGAGTCTTGAGCCGAGGATAGCACTGTACCCGAAACCATCCTGACACAAAGGACAAGTTGTTGCATTTCTTGAACTGATGCTGGATATTGTTTCCAGTCCCAAACCATCGCACCTGATAGCTCATTTTGACCCACTCGATTAGCAACTGTACACCTTTTCTTCTTTTCTAAACTGAATAGGGCAGGAAACAAGAATCGAAGAGGAATCCGGTCAACCCAAGGATCTATCCAGAATTTGATTTCTTGCCCATTCCCCACACTTCCTTGGAATAAGGAGTTAAATGATGAGCCATTCACCACTAACCGATTTCCACAGTTCACTATCTTGGACCATACTCATTTGATATACGTATTGCAAATAATCGATTGATATCGCCTATTAGAACCATGTATTGAAATAACCACCCGACGCCACATAGCATTAGACTCGGTTCTAAATCAACACATCCATTTTAAGAGAAGCGAATTATTAGTCGCATCCAACTTAGATAATCCAAGCCCACCTTCCTTTTTTGGGTTTAGTCACTACATCCCATCTTGGGTTTATAATTAACCTATTCGATTACGGGTCAGTCATCTTGAATTGTTTTAGCTACTAAAACCTTGTTTAACGCAAAACAACAAGAAGTTTGATCATTTACATGTATAATCATCATTATCCTTAAATTATTTATTAAGACATCAAACAGAAGAAAACATTTTTTGGTTCGATTCTCTAAGACTATTTGGTGTGGAGACAATTTCCCCCAACTTCTCCAAGTGCCACATAAGCGCCATGTCATTTTCTCCCAATTTCTCCCCCAAAATTTGGAAATGGTTTCCCCCAACTCCCCCATTCCCTCTTCCTTTTTTTTATTCTTTTCCATTTTTATTTAATTATATATTTTATATTTCATACTTTATTTTTTTTAAATGTAAAAAAAACCGTAAAAAAATAAAAAATAAAACATCTAAAAAAATTAAAATCGTAAAAAACAAACAAAAATAGTAAAAAATAAAAATAAAGATAAACTTCATTAAATTTTAAAAATTACAACCTACAATGCATAGAAATTTAAAAAATAACAAGCAAAATACATAAATAAAAAAACATCTAAAGCATTCGTTTTCCAAGCCACTTGTTCGCGATCTTGTCTTTGATCGCCGACATCACCGCTCTTTCTTGCTCGGGAAGGCCGTCGAGACTTTTCTCCATCATGGCAAACTCCGCCTTTTCGTCCTGCGATATATTGTACGCGAGATGTGCCCTCTCCAACTCCAGCTTCTCCCGCTCTAGACTTACGGCTTCTTCCTTCTCCTTCTTTCTTTCATTCCACCTTTCCCTTTCCTCCGCCTTAAAATCGTTAAAGTTTTGAATCAAGGCATCTATTTTTTTCGGCCACTTTTAGTTTCGAACCGGATTCCTTTCCTTTTGAGCCCGAGGCGGCTTTTTTCGCGCGGTCCCTTCCAATTGGCCGCTCCGATTCGGGCGTGGGAGCATCATCTTCAAACTCCGGGTCATCGTTTATGTATGCGCGTAGGATCGTCAAATCTACAAAGATAGTGATCAAACAAGTTTGATTCAGGTGCAGAATCCTTGAATCAATCACAAAATGATAATAATATCAACAAAATAGAGAAATCATCATTAAAAGCTTTTTCTCATTCATAAACAACTTGAATTACACGTTTAAATAATCTTTACAATCAAATCAGACGTGAAAATATGTTGACACAAACACTAGGGAGAGACACAAAACAGGAGGGAATAAAATGACCAACTACTTTTCAAAATGAGCTTAACCTATTTATAAGCCTGCACATTCGCCCATATTGCTTGGTCGAATGTGCAGGTTCGACCATTCAACCCGGTCGAACCAAGCTTTACATAAACATCTAATCTACATTCGCCCCCTATCTCTCCTTCGAGTCTTCAAATCTCCTTCGCACCTTCTGAACAGCTTCCTTCGCCCATTCGTCAGAACACACTAACATATGTTATATGTTATTTATAGTACAACGGGCATCGCCCCCCCCCCCCCCCCCCCCCGCACTATAACTTCCTGAGGTGCTCGTCTTCGTTCGTTTTGCTTGTGCCACTTCGTTTGGCACCAACTTCCATTTGTCACATTCTCTCAAAATCTCATACGACCTCATGTACGCCCACCCCCTAGTCTTCTTTTTGCAAAACATCCCAAGCGCCTTCTTCAACACATTCTCGTCGTTTTCACCCGTGTTTCTATTGTTCCAACATTTTTGATAAACACCCGCAAATTCTTGACATTTGGTGTTCATCTCCCTAAACTTCGTACTAACGGAATGAGCGCTTCGATAAGGCGTGCGTTGCATTAACTTGAAAAATTGTTCGCAAATAGCATTCCAAAAGCTATCCCGGTTTCGATTAGTACCTACACGTGATAAATTAAATTAATTATCTAAATTATATTTCATAAATAATTTAAAAAAAAACTAAAACAGACATAAAAGGCTACGGCCAAAAGAAATTAAAAAAATAACTTACTTCGTATCGGGTCGGTAGACACGTTCACACACGCTCGTGCTAGGGCCTCGAGCTCGACTTGAGTCCAAGGAACATTATCTGCCTTACTACTAGCCTTTCCTTCAATGGCACGTTTTTTTCCCTTTTGTGTCTTTTTTTGAGGTTGGTTGAGTTTCGGGTATAACTTCGTCATCGACGCCTAAGGATATAAAGTCGTGTTCAGGTTTGGATTGTGATTGAGATCTCGCGGGGAAGATTGGCATTTGGTTCGCAGGTGGCATTTGCATATGACATTGTTGTTGGTGATGCATTTGCATTTGCCAAGGATTTTGTGGTTGACTAAAACCGCCAAACCCGTATGTGCTAGGATCGAGCGGTGTAGTGGGGTAGGGAAAGTTTGGTGCTTGGGTAGAAGCAGTAGCGGGGTGTTCGGGAAAAAGGGTTGCGGGTTTGAACGCCTTGGATCCATTAATATTTTTTTTTGTGTGAAGAAGGGATAAGTTTTATAAAAATTGGATGGATGGTTAAAAAGTTGTGTGGTTTAAAATGAGGGTGTGGTGATTATTTATAAAAGGATTGGATTTTTGTTTTTTTTTATTAAATGACCAAACGGTCACTTTTTGAAAATGGGGCCAACGTTCACAAAAAAGTAGCCAATGGGAGAGCCCGGTGCAAACGGTAACATTTCCCCCAACCCACCGAACCCCCATCGGGGGGGGGGGGGGTGTTCCCCATCGGTGAAAATGCCAAATCATCTCCCCGTTTCTTTTCCCCGTGCCCACGCCAAATAGTCTAATCGATGCGAAGTTTGTTTCATTTTCAAGTAGTACTAGATTATACCCCGGGAACGTTTCGGGGTTGAAAAATCTAGTATTATTAGTAAACAAACGAAAAGACTAAATATCTTAACATAACACTTAGCACTATGTTAAAAGAATAATGGTTACCTGAATCTTTCAATGGGATAAAGGCTCTTCCAGGATGATTTCTAAACAGCTGATGTAACACCCCAACCGATGGCGGAAACATCGGGATGTCACGAAGTGATGATTGTTCAATAGCTCATGGTACTAAATGAGAGTTGAATAATATTAAACAATTTACAATTTGTCTTACAAGTAATGATTACAAAAGTTGATTAATATAAACTAGATCCAAAGCTCCTACGTGTTCCAAGACTTGTACAACTTCCAATAGCAAACAAAACCTGAAACATGTTAAGTTGGAAAGATGGTGGGGGGTCAACTATAAATAGCTGGTGAGAATACATAGGTTTTGCATATAGTTGAAAACAATATGTTGTATAACAATCATTGTTGAAGTATGAGTAATGATAGAATATGAATCCGACATGTAACAATGCGTCTTTTGTACAATCAAACCTTGTGTCGACTGAGACCTAACTCGCAAGTTAGTAAAAGTGTAACTGTTATCGATCATCCCTGAATTTATGCGGGGGGATGGGTTTGTCAGACCTATAGCGCTATAATCTAAACAGGCGGCTTGATCAATGTTAATGATTGTACTGTGTCTTTTTGTTACAGTCAAATGATAGAATGAGTAAATGATAGTGTAATTGAATCACAAGTTTCAACAATGTAAAAATGAGTAAATGATAGTGTATAAAATGTTTAAACATGTTTCACCCCAAAATGTAAAACAAAAAAGGGGCTATGTAAACTCACCTTAATGATAGTATTGAATTCCTTGATATAGAATAAATGTGGCACAACGATTCCAAGTATACCCTAAGTTCAAGACAATAAAATAAGTCTAGGTTTTCTAGTCTACAAGTAGTTCTAGGGTTCCTAAATTGGGGATTGATAACTGATTAATGATTATTTTAGAGTAGTTGTTAATGATTTAATAAATAGAGAAATAATTAATAAAAAGGATTTTTGACCAATCTTAATTAAAGGTAGTTGTATTATAATGTAATAACTGTGAAAATAATTTTTATAAAATTATTTTCTTAATTAATGAATATTTATATATATATATTAATACTTATTGACAAAATATAAACTTTATATATAAAAATATTAAAATTTATAAATTTCGAATCAAAAATTTATATTTCTGATCTAAATGATTAATAATAATTTATGTGAAATTTTGATGTAAAAATAATGAAAAATTGATTTATTATGATTTATTTATGATTAAAATAACAAAAATCGATTAAAAATATTAAATAAATGATTTTTCAGAAATAAAAATCATTTCTAGAATGTTTATTGTTTTATAAGTTTAGGATAATTTTTGTGGAATTTTATAAAATCGTTTTGATATTTTTATAGAATTTTATAATTATAATAGAATAAACTTGTAATATTTATTATATAAAATAAATAAAAGATTTTTGAAAAACTAAAAATTGTATGATAAAACTGACCATTTGAATATCATAAAACAAATTTTATACAATTTGTAAATCATGATTGCCATTAAAAAAACTATTTTAAAAATTATATAGAATAATTATCAAGGTAAAGGCTTTAGAAAAAAAAAAAGATTGTGGCTGCAAGGACTCGAACTCGCGTGCACAGGCTTAACGTCACACAAACCAACCAACTGCTCCAAGAGTCTATTTGTGTTTAGTTTTAATTTGTGTTAAAAATAAACAGACTCGCCTGGGAGTCATCTTCCCCAAATAGATGATATGAACCCTAGATTTCTAAGTAATGAATTACCAACCAATAACCCCAGTAATCATAGGGTTATTGATCGGACCATAATAAGTAATGAAACCATGTAATAAATCGTTACTTACAGAAGGTTTATAGCCCGATTTAGATAGTCAACGAGAAAAACAAATAGAGCTCGATTAGCGTAATATAGAGAAAAACAGACAAGTTTGAGAGTGGGGTTCTTGTTTTCGGCGTTTTCAGAGAGTAAGGGAGGATTCAATTTATAGTTTCGTGGCCATTTTGGAAGGTTATGATTGTTTGACCAATCTTGGTCAAAAACGCGTCAAACAAGACGAGAATGGAAAGTCTTAAGCTGTAAATTAGCAGTTAATTTGGTTGCTTAAATGCACGATTGGTTGTCAATCAACACATAATAAATCATGATTTATTATCCTTTTTTTTTTGGCTAAAATCACGCATTCAGTGTTTGATGGTCCCTTGGTCAACATAGGGTCTGGAAGTCGAGATCAGTAAGAAGGAAGGTGAAGGTTTGGGCCGAATCAACAACCTTTAAAACTAATGGAGTCCAGATATTACCACAAAGAAGCTGCTAGCTCAGCTGGTTGTTGCGTTGTGTACCTTGGGACGGTCTGGACGCGGGTTCCATTCCCGGTCCAGACAAAAAAAAATTTAAAACAAAGAAGAGATGGGAAGAGGGGGTAGTGGGCTGGGTTACAGGGAGTTGGGCCGGATCCGCTATTGGGCCAGGCTGTCGTTTGGGCTCAGAAGTTGGTTTTGTTTGGGTTGTGGTTTTGGCTTATTCTTGTAAAAAAAATCTATAATGTCTCATATTATTATTATTTTTATTATATATATATATATATTAGAAGTATAAAGTGGTTTAAAAAGAATAAATAAATAAATAAAAAAAGAATACATATATATGTATATATCATAATACAAGTATATAGTGGGTAAAGTGGTGATTTGATTAACTCAAAACTTAGGGAAAAATGCGCGATGTTACAGCTGATGCGATCCATCGACCGTTAGATCATCTTTTTCCACATCTCTCTGTAGGGATATTATCATATTAAACATATTATCGTATTTAACATATAAATCTCAAAACACTTTACTTATTTGATTATAAAATAATTAAGGGCAGTACAATATGATGCTATACCTTTTTATTTATTTTTATCATTGGCATTCCAAAGCTGTATGGAACTCAACCAATTCTTCTTATCTCTCCCACACTTTTCCTCCTTAATGACATCCTAACAAATCATATCCCTAATAGAAATTGTATTGAGGTCAACCAATTAAAAAGCATTTGCACAATTCTTCCACCAATTCTTCAAATCTTGATTCTACATAGTAATAAGCAAACTGTAGAATCAGTTAAATACCTCAATAACACCAACAATTATTGTATAGTTATAAAAATATAAAAAAAATAAAAGATAAAACTTATTAGTTATTACCTGGTAATAGGTAGAAAGTTGTTATTGGGTCACACCCAAACTAATAACGACACGAACCGTAATATTGCATAGATGTAAACTGTTTCTCTTTCGCCTGCCAATCATCAACAACAATTTAAACCATAACTCCATAAGCAAACAATAAAACATAAAACTCTTTCAAATTTAAACTTACACTTCATGAGGCGAAGAAATAGCGCATAGAGGCTCGATTCAGATTTTTTAAACTTTGCTATGAATAGCTTCTAAAGACAGAGAGCCATATGTTTGCCCTTAAACTCGTGCCTTGTTAAACCAAATGTGTATACTGTAACTGAAACTAAAACTAAATGAAAAACATATGGGTCATCTACTCATACCATAACTGCATGTATCTTATTCAGTTTAATAGAATTTTGATTGTTTCAAAAAAAAAAAAAAGGAATTGAATAAAAAAAACTACTTACTCTCACTTACAAAATAAGTCCCACTCTAGAGTCACTTAGTTGATGCGAACTATCACTAAAAAATTATAATATGTGTCTGGTCCATAACATTCAGTACCTTGTTATTATTGAGGTATTCTAAATAGTTTTAACGTGACCGGTAACCACTACAAAACCCTCATTCCACCAATCATCTTGGTAACCCCTAATTAGAACCATCTTCATTAACCGGTTCCTGAACACTTTCGTTCCTGTCCATCGAGTATAACCACCACCAGACAACCACCAAGATTGAACCCTCCTCGGCGGCGCTGTAACCCATGTCGTCGTCATCATCATCTCCTTAATAAATATAAAAGGAGTCAAAGGTTGTTGGGTTACCTTAATCTTTAACCATCATCAATGAATATCTCAGATTAGTGATACAAGGAGAGGGGTTTTGTTAGGGAAGTACCTTTATTCACCGGTAGTGTGGTTGTGGAGGCGGCGGCGCCGCTGTGCACCACCGTTCGTCTTCCTTTCTCCTTCCCTCATCACTTCTTCGATATCTCTCTCTCTCTCTCTCTCTCTTCTCCTCTTATCTCTCTCTCTCTCTGTCGCTTTCTCTTTCTTCCTTCTCTATTTCTCTTTCTCGACACATACTCTCTCTCTCTCTAAGACTATCTCCCTCTCTCTAACTCTTTCTCTCTCTATTTTAATCAGTAGATGTGTGTGTATGGTGTGTGTGTGTGTGTGTGTGTGTTTTCCTATCTCTCTTTCCCTCGGTTCTCTTTCTAGATCAGTTGCTTAGATGGCAGAAGAAGATGGATGGAGTAAAGGAGAAGATGGGTGGAGGCGTGTTTTGTTTAGGGTTTTCTAATAATCTCTAAAGTGGGTTTTAAATTATTAAAAAAATAATGCCACATGGGATGACACGTGGCATATTCAAGAGGGAGAATGTCTCTTTGTGTAACACCTCAGCCGATGGCGGAAACATCGGGTTGTCACATATTGATGATTGTTAGGTAGCTCATGGTAAATAATAAATTTCAATAATTGATTAAATAAATTACATACAATTGTTCTAAAAGAATTTGTACATCAAATGAGAAACACTAAATATACATCTTCAAGCATTAACTCTAATCTTCAAGCAAAGCTATAACCTGAAACAGGTTAAGTTGGAAAATATTTTGGGTCAACAAAGGTTGGTGAGATTACATAGGTTTGCATATTGTATCACGAGTATAAAAGAACTTGTACAATTCAAGTGTCAAGGGAAATCTAGTCCATATGTGAAACAACACTACCCGCTAAATCGTGTGCATAATCAAACCTTGTGACTAGAATATTGTGGCCCATCCCATACGCATATGGTTCACTCATTTTTGTTGCGATAACAATCACCCACGCTACCCATACTGGAGGTACACGTATCCGGGTGGGGTTGTCAGTCCAATAGATCTATCATTGTGTATCGTTGGCTTGTACGAAGTTAATAATTATGCTAGTCTAATTATGCTTACCAAAGTATTGTCTAAGACATAATGCAACATAGAATAACACATAGACACATATGTTGAATTGTAAATTTAAAATGTAACATGTTTCACCCCAAAATAGTGAAAAGGTAGTAAAAAGGGGATATGTAAACTCACCTTAACAATAGTATCTAATCCATTGATATAGAATAGATATGGCTCAAGTGTATCCAAGTATCACCCTATGTTTAAGGCAATAAAATGAGTGTTGTAAAAACTTAATAGTCTAAGTTTTCTAATCTATTGGTATTCTATGGTTCCTAATTTGGGGATTGACAATTATTTAATAGTTAATTTAGAATAATAGTTAATGAAGTAATAAATAAGGAAATTTAGAAAATAAATAAATAAAAAGAATTTTTGTAAGTTCTTGATCAAAGGTAGTTGTACTAAGATGTTATAATGTGAAAATAATTTTTATAAAATTATTTTCTTAATTTATGAATATATAATACATTATAATTTATTTGTCAAAATATGGTATTAATATCTTAAAAATATTAAAATTCATAAATTTCAGATCACAAAATTATATTTCTGATCTAAATGAATAAAAATAATTTATGTGAACTGTTGATGCAAAAATGATGAAAAATGGATTTATTGTGAATTTATTATGATTAAAATAGCATAAATTAATTAAAAATAATTAATAATGGTTTTCCAAAAATAAAATTTAGTTTTGAGAAATTTATCTGTTTATAAGTTTGAAATAATTTTTTTGAGATTTTATGAAACTGTTTAGATATTTTTCTAGAATTTTTAATTTATTTATGAATAAACTTGTATTATACATTATATATATTAAATAAATGATTTTTGTGAAAATAAAAATTGTATAATAAAGTTCACCATTTTTATAACATAAAATAAATTTTATAGAATTTATAAATCATTTTAGGTATTTTAAAACCATTTTAAAAGATAAAAAGAACAATATAAAAGTAAAGGGTTTAAAACAAAAAGGAAAAAAAAAGTTTTGAGTGTGCTAGGAATCGAACCCGGGTCTAGGACCGGTTCGTGGTTTAATCACAAGCCCGGCCACCAACTGGGCTGGACCCTGAGAACGAGAATTCTTGGTTTTCATTAATTATGTAGGCTTCTTGGATCAAATCTTAATTATAAAAAAAAAACAAAATGGTGGTGACTGGAATCGAACCCAAAGCGACTTGAATGAATAACAGACAACATAACCATCTGATCTAGATCAGATGGTTGTTTAGATTTGTATCTGAAATGTTTATATACACACGTAACCAGTTACCATCTTCCCCAAAAAAATATACTAAGAACCTTAGTTTTACCATTAGCTTAATTGTGATGCGATTAACAAGACTAATAGAGGGTTACTGATATGATCATACTAATAAACAAGATTTCAAGATCAATTCAGAATTACAAGTTTGCAAAGGATCGATATGAACGAGTCAACAAAAAAGGTCAACAACCGGGTATGTGTACAATTGAGATCTTTGGAACGAAATGTGATGGTATGATGGTGGTTTTCGACCCTCTCTAAATCAATTAGTTGTATCAATTTATAAAAACGCTGCATTTTGATCATTGACCCGAGAGTGGTCAATGATGAGTAAATTTGCTCATGTGCGAGCTGTAATCACGAATTAAATGGGTTGTTTAGGCGCGAGATTGGCTCATTAGTTAATAAAGCGAGTAACTTTTGAGAGTCTTTCCAAAATTAGTGATCAATTAAGCGGCCAAAGTTCTGTCAGTGGGTTTCAAAAGGATTTGGTTTCTTGCAGCCGGGTGCAGGTCTCAAAGAAAATGTTTGGTTGTTTGGGACGGATCAGGGGTTGGGCTGGGTAAAGAGGTTGGGCCAATAGTAATTTTTTAATGTTGGGTTTGGGTTTGGGTTGGTTATGATTTTGGCTAAACATGGTTATAGTTTTTGAGATGGTTAAAAAAAACATAACTAAACTTCCAAAATTTTCTTTTTTTTACAGATTTTGATACATATGTTTTATATTTCATTATTTATTATTATTATTATTGTTGTTGTTATTATATAAAAATATCAAGAGTTAAAAAAATATTGTTTGTAGACAAATTTCGCACTTTCTTTAATTTATACGAACTTTAAAATATATAAGAATGTAATAATAAAAAAAAAATTGTACAAAAGAAGTAATAGATGGGTGAAGTAATGCTTTTCTTAATTCCAAAATTTGGGGGGGAAATACGTGATGTTACAGTATCCCCTACTTTTATAAACTTTGTCCCGAAGTTATTAAATCATGGGGTTGAGGTGGTTGGGTAAATATTAGGGCAACTGTGGCATGGCATGAATCACTGTTTCGAATGAATTTGGATAAGAGGAAAGATATGTATGAGTTTTGAGGTTTAGATTACGTTGATCTGAAATAACTAGGAGAAATAAGAGTCTAACGAAACACTAAACCTAAGTTTCAGGAATGCTAAAAGGAATGCATGAGATGATTGACTAGGGAAAAACTAAATGAACTTCCGAATAGCTAGGGTTTTTTTATTGGTTTGATCCTCAGTCACACTTTCGATGTATCATTGGTGTTTATATATAGGGTGCACCGCAGCTAACCCACCACACCTTTGATACTTCTAGAATGTACTAGGCATCTACCAAAAACCTAATAGGATTTCACACCACCTTAACGTACCTATAAATTCATGATTACGTTCCGGACCGCAATCATCAATTTACCTTACATTACGGTTTTATGTCATTCTATGACTATAAACAAGCATGTAAAATGCAAAATAACCTTGTGATTGAATCATTGTATCAATTATTCTAATAAATCTTTGTATCAAATTACGTGTACAATGTATCCAAAATGAGTCCAACTGTTGAGCAGGAAAAAGACCTCTACCAGTCAGTGAGTAGGAACCTCTACCGATTGTTGAGCAGGTGCGATAGCCTCTACAAGTCATTGAGCAGGTTATTAGAACCTCTACCGACTATTGAGCAGGCATGATGACCTCTACCAATCGTTGAGCAGGTTATTAGGTACTCTACTAACTGTTGAGCAAGTACTTCATCCTCTACCAGTTGTTTGATTAAGTGTAACAATTGTTTTTGGTTTAACACGTAAGTTGCAAATTGATAATACATACATGTGTTAGGATCTGAAGTTGATTGTTTTGATTGTTTAAGTAATAAGAACAATGAATGAAATGAATTATAAATGGAAAGTGTGGCGGAATGATAAACTATTAATCAAAACAAGAGAATAAATGTTTTTCAATCGAATGCTTTCATAAACTCAAATGATTACAATCAATTGTACAAGTACTCCCCCTCAGCCTGATCACTCGGTGATTGTTTGTCAAAGAGAATGTTGTGAGTGACAAATAGAACAGTACAAGCACTGTTCTATTAATAGACAAATCTAAACCTTTGATGGCCTAGGCTGACGTCACCTAAGACAGTGACCTCTAGCAGAATAACAAACATAAAACATTTGTTGATTACAAACTACTGTTACATAAGAAAACTCTAAAGGTAAACAGCTGATAGGAAAACTCTGATGGTCTTGAATCATCTGTTGGAGCCTAAGTGATGTTGGCTCCAATAGACCTTTAGTCTTCAGTACTTTGATCAGCAGTTGTTCTTCATCAGACCTTTGGTCAGCAGTTGTTCTCTAGCAGTTGTTATCCATCAGACCTTTGTAGCAGCAGTTGTTAGGGTACAGCAGATGTTAGGGTCAACAGTCTTTTGGGAGAAGCAACTTGCAAAGTGCTATTATTATCATGGATCAATTGAGTAGTATGTTTTGGCTTTCCAATCATCTGTTCTTCTCCAGGTCAGCAGACCCAACAACATGTAAGCAAGTTTGTAAATGCATCAAGTATCAAGTATAGCATGCGAGTTGTAATAGAGTTGCCCTAGACGAGGTTGATGACTCTAGGTGTCTTTATAGCAAATAGTTTATATTCCATGCTTTCAAGTATCATGAATAATCAAAGGTTCAGGTAGATAATCAAATCCTCATGTATAACTAAGAATCAAGTTTGATGCAACGAACAATCAAGTTTTCAATAGTTTGGTTATCATGGGTATCCAGTTCATGTTTGAGAAGGTGAAGGGTATGAATCTAATTCTTGAGAGGATGGTAAAAAATCTTGAAGCAGAATCAAGGTTGTGAAAGATAGTGAATGTGAAGATAGTTGATAAAAGGGTTTATTTTATAGGTTCTCAAAGTGACACAAGTAAGGAGATTATGTGGCAGTGTAAATCGTGGGGTTTTGAATCAATGGTTAGAATCAAGCGTATGAGAAAACATGATTGTGGTAAATACCAAAATTTGTAATAGTTCGAACAAGTTGAAAATAAGTAGGTGTCAATGGGGAATTGGAGATTAAATTTTGTTCATAAGGATGGAAAGATTTTTTTTTTAATTGGTTTCATAAAACGAAAGTGTTTAAATAGTACAAACTAAGTGGCTTTAGATCAGAATATATCAGTTAGTCGGAGATTTTAAGCACGGCATTAGGTTTTATAGATCAAGGTGACATTATATCGAAAATCCTTTGTTACGCTAATGAATAAACATTTGAATTTAGAAATTAAGTTTGAGGACATCTTTTGACAAAAATATGTATTTTTCATAGTTTATAGGTGATGAAATTTGACAATATTAAGAAATCTTTAGTGTTGCGCTAGGGTATACTCAGGTTATGAGGTTACAGTTTATGCCAAGATTAAAAATATGTAACATGTTGGAAAAAAGAAATAATATGATTTGGGTAGGGTGTTGAAAATCATCAAACATGTGGCTAAGATGGTAATATGAAGTGTGTTTGTGAAACCCATATATGGTTTTGAAATGGGATTGATTTAAGCTGTAAAATTTTGGGATTTTAGAGCTTAGTTTTAAGGAAAGTGGGTGTAATCATTTATTCATTAATTAAAAACAAATAAACAAAAACGTTGACTTTTCAAAGCTTCTAGATTCTAATAACATAGTGAAGACATGCTTTAGCCTATAAGTGAACACTCATCCCGAGAATTCCCATGTAGGCATCCAGGTCCCTCGTCTGATTGGGATTTATGTGCAATGCCAGTCCTAGACTAAAAAATCATAATTCAGGCGTTCACCCTTCCAGATTGCACGTTCTCATTATTAAAATCTAGGATTTCGACGAAATTATCAAGGTAGTTCAGGTTAGGACCTGAGAATTTGTCCTATTAGTCTAAGGGTAGATCCAGTGATGGAGAGTAATCATCTTGTAGGGATAAGAAGTAGGATGGAGATAGAGAATAGAAACAAGTAGAGTGCAAGTAAGAAGAGCAAGTACTGGTTAAAATCCTAAGGTTATAGACTATATTATTTTTCTAATAACCTAATTCCCCATAACCAAGGCTCTGATACCAATTTGTAACACCCCAACCGATGGCGGAAACATCGGGATGTCACGTATTGACAATTGTTCAGTAGCTCATGGTAAATAATAAATTTCAATAATTGATAAAATAAATTACATAAAATTGTTCTAAAAGAATTTGTACATCAAATGAGAAACACTAAATATACATCTTCAAGCACTAACTCTAATCTACAAGCAAAGTTATAACCTGAAACATGTTTAAGTTGGAAAATATTTTGGGTCAACAAAGGTTGGTGAGATTACATAGGTTTGAATATTGTATCATGAGTATAAAAGAACTTGTACAATTCAAGTGTTATGGCAAATCTAGTCCATATGTGAAACAACACTACCCGGTAAATTGTGTGCATAATCAAACCTTGTGACTAGAATATTGTGGTCCATCCCATACGCATATGGTTCACTCGTTTTTGTTGCGATAACAATCACCCACGCTACCCATACTGGAGGTACACATATCCGGGTGGGGTTATCAATCCAATAGATCTATCATTGTGTATCGTTGGCTTGTACGAAGTTAATGATTATGCTAGTTTAATTGTGCTTAACAAAGTATTGTGTAAGACATAATGCAACATAGAATAACACATAGACACTTATGTTGTATTGTAAATTGAAAATGTAACATTTTTCACCCCAAAATAGTGAAAAGGTAGTAAAAAGGAGCTATGTAAACTCACCTTAACAATAGTATCGATTCCCTTGATATAGATTAGATGTGGCTCAAGTGTATCAAAGTACCACCCTATGTTTAAGGCAATAAAATGAGTGTTGGAAAAACTTAATAGTCTAAGTTTTCTAATCTATTGGTATTCTAGGGTTCCTAATTTGGGGATTGATAATTATTTAATAGTTAATTTAGAATAATAGTTAATGAAGTAATAAATAAAGAAAATTAGAAAATAAATAAATAAAAAGAATTTTTGTAAGATCTTGATCAAAGGTAGTTGTACTAAAATGTTATAATGTGAAAATAATTTTTATATAATAATTTTCTTAATTAATTAATATATAATACATTATAATTTATTTGTCAAAATATGGTATTAATATCTTAAAAATAATAAAATTCATAAATTTCAGATCACAAAATTATATTTCTAATCTAAATGAATGAAAATAATCTATGTGAAATTTTGATGCAAAAATGATGAAAATGGATTTATTGTGAATTTATTATGATTAAAATAGCATAAGTTAATTAAAAATAATTAATAATTGTTTTTCCGAAAATAAAATTTAGTTTTGAGAAGTTTATCAGTTTATAAGTTTGAAATAATTTTGTATGATTTTATGAAACTGTTTAGATATTTTTCTAGAATTTTTAGTTTATTTATGAATAAACTCGTAATATATATTATATATATTATATATATTAAATAAATGATTTTTGTGAAAATAAAAATTGTACAATAAAGTTCACCATTTGCATAATATAAAATAAATTTTACAGAATTTATAAATCATTTTAGGTATTTTAAAACCATTTTAAAAGATAAAAAGAACAATATAAAAGTAAAGGGTTTAAAACAAAAAAAGAAAAAAAAGTTTTGAGTGTGCTAGGAATCGAACCCGGGTCTGGGACCGGTTCGTGGTTTAATCACAAGCCCAGCCACCAACTGGGCTGGACCCTAAGAACGAGAATTCTTGGTTTTAATTAATTATCTAGGCTTCTTAGATCAAATCTTAATTATCAAAAAAAAAAAAACAAAATGGTGGTGACTGGAATCGAACCCAAAGCGACATGATTGAATAATAGACAACATAACCATCTGATCTAGATCAGATGGTTGTTCAGATTTGTATCTGAAATGTTTTTATACACACGTAACCAGTTACGTCTTCCCCAAAAAATATACTAAGAACCCTAGTTTTACCATTAGCTTGATTGTGATGCGATTAACAAGACTAATAGAGGGTTACTGATATGATCATACTAATAAACAAGATTTCAAGATCAATTCAGACTTACAAGTTTGCAAAGGATCGATATGAACGAGTCAAAAAAGTCAACAATCGGGTATGTGTACAATTGAGATCTTTGGAACGAAATGTGATGGTATGATGGTGGTTTTCGGCCCTCTCTGAATCAATTAGTGATATCAATTTATAAAAACGCTGCATTTTGATCATTGACCCGAGAGTGGTTAATGACGAGTAAATTGCTCATGTGCGAGCTGTAATCATGAATTAAATAGGTTGTTTAAGCGCGAGATTGGCTCATCAGTTAATAAAGCGAGTAATTTTTGAGAGTCTTTCCATAATTAGTGATCAATTAAGCGGCCAAAGTTCTGTCAGTGGGTTTCAAAAGGATTTGGTTTCTTGCAGCCGGGTGCAGGTCTCAAAGAAAATGTTTGGTTGTTTGGGACGGATCAGGGGTTGGGCTGGGTAAAGAGGTTGGGCCAATAGTAATTTTTTTAATGTTGGGTTTGGGTTTGGGTTGGTTATGGTTTTGGCTAAACATTGTTATAGTTTTTGAGATGGTTAAAAAAACATAACTAAACTTCCAAAATTTCTTTTTTTATAGATTTTGATGCATATGTTTTTATATTTCATTTATTATTATTATTATTATTATTATTATTGTTGTTGTTGTTGTTGTTGTTGTTGTTGTTTTTATATAAAAATATCAAGAGTTAAAAAAAATATTGTTTGTAGACAAATTTCGCACTTGCTTGAATTTATACGAACTTTAAAATATATAAGAATGTAATAATAAAAAATTGTACAAAAGAAGTAATAGATGGGTAATGTAATGATTTTCTTAATTCCAAAATTTGGGGGAAAAATACGTGATGTTTCACTTTGAGTGTCATGTCATTAAAATGGTTTTGGTTTATTATATCTATAGATATAGATTAATTAACCCAATTTTAATTTACCCCAACATATATATATATATATATATATATATATATTGTGAAATATTTAAAAAATTAAAATTATGTTATTAAATCTTATGCCCAGTCTGTTTTATAAAGTAGATTTTTGGTATGAACTGTAAGTAAATCAAACCTTTCGCTATGGGTTGCTCCTCCAGAAACTCCCCCATTTTGCTTATACCCGATGAGTTACTTGCCCAAGCAAAACACATATTGGTAGAGAAGATTTTCAACCCTTTATAAGGAAGGTGTAGTTCTCCTCCTCTACTGACATGGGCTTACATCTCCATCCCCTTAAGGAGCTCAACGTCCTTGTTGGCACACCAGCTCACCCCTAGCTCTGATATCATTTGTAACATTCGGCCCCTCGCATCACAAATATTGTCTGTTTTGCCCCCGGTGAGTTTCCTATCCAGGACTAACGTATTTCCTTTTTGGTTGCCCGGTGGAGACTTTTGAGAATGTCACCTATCCTGGTATTTCTCCCAACTAAGCACGCTTAACTGTGGAGTTTTCATTTGCTAGCTGGTGATTCAAGAGGCGAGGCAGGTCTTATGTGCCAGCAATCTTTCAGGTCCATGAACAATATAAGATCTGTCTAGGGTGTTACAATGGTCCATGTTAATTTTTCAATAGTCGGTGTCGTTAAAATCACCCCTTTGGGGACTCATCGTCCTCAATGAGGTTTGCCCCATCATCTAGAATGACACATGAGTGTAGCTCTCATACGATTTGTAACATCCGGTGCTTTGCACCACCAATATTGTCCGCTTCACCCCGGATGGGTTGCCCGCCCAAGAATTCAAGAATTTGTCTTTGGTTTCCCTGGTAGAGACTTCATAGGAGATCACCTATCTTGGTGATCTAAAAGGAAAGGCATTCCTTACTGTTAAAATTTACATTTTTCATAGTCAATTTTATTACACCTCTAATGAATATATCGTAAAAGACTTCTTATGTTTGTTTTTTACTGATTGTATTTACATGTATCTAGATTGGATTGGATGTACATGGAACGACCCATCTTTAGAGTTAAAGTGAAGAGGCACAGCCTAGGAAGGATTCATGATTCTGGAATGTGGTTGTGCTGTCAAGTTGAGCCCAAAGATAAGTCAGGGTTTTTACATGTATCTAGATTGGATTGTATTTACATGTATCTCTCTATTCTCGCCTAATGTGCAGCTATATAAACACCTAATATGAGCAATTAGGGTTTTTCATTCAGTCTGTTTGTCTCTTTCTCTCGATTAGGCTAGGATTTCTTATGTGCAGGTATATAAACGCCTGATAACAGGCTAGGATTTCTAATTGCTGCACAATTAGTAATAGGCCACTCACTTTTTGAAAAGTTAATTAATTCAAGTAGGGGATGAGCGCGAGCGGGGTAGCCACGACTCCTCTATGATGTCAAGTGGTAGCTTGTTCGGCCATGCTCCAGCCGCCGGCAAATTATTCATAAAAGTTTAGAGTCGTCTGATGTCAATATCGCAACACTGGGAGGTGGGTTCTTCGAGGTTGGGTATACACAGTCTCGGGTGATCCTCCCCTCACTGTTAAGAGGTGAGCTTACGGGTTGGGAGACCCGCACAATAACAAATGAGAACACAAATCAACTTTATAGTTGTGTGGTAATGCGCATCTTGGACACATCACTCAATTGAACGTTTACTATTAATCTGTACCAAGACAAGTTGAATCCCCAAGCAATACTTTTCTTTGGACTTTGCTTTTCTTTTCGGTTATTCTCGTTCTCTCTCATTTTTATTTATCTTTATTTTTTCTTTAGCAACTAAAAGCTGAGTAGGGAAAGTCGTGTCTTACGGTTAGATACTCGATACTTGCTTGTGTCTATACGATACCCGATATGTACACTTGCCTATTGTGTGGGTTTCAAACGTTTAGCATTTATCGTTTTATTTTATAAATTTAAAACTTGAAAAGTGTCTCAACTTAAAGTTTTGACTAAATTACCTTTTTCACCGAGTCGTTTGCAATTCCACCGGGAATTTGCCATTTTAATAAAAGAAGTTTAAATCCTTTAAACCACATGACACCCATTTCTATTAGTAAACTCGATCAGATACACCTTGTATATGTGAGTATTTTAGTCCGGTTGGTTTGTTAATCGTTAGTAGAGTCAGTGCATGTAGATCTTTGAGAGTTTATAGTTTCTTTTGATCAGTTCATATTACACAGATTTGTTGAGATTGTTATATAGATTGAGTTGTTGTTTGTTTGCAGTCATTTCAAGTGTCTGGATAAAATCGTTTTTTCATCTTTGAGCTTTGATTCATGTTTTGTAACATGGTATCAAAGCCCTAGGTTTTAGATCTTAAATCTCCGATTTCGTCTGGTTATGTATATCATTCGATTTGTGTTTTGGGATTGTGGATCTAGTTGTGCTTCCGCTAGGGTTGTTGTTGGTCTATCGGTAATATTTTGGAGTTTCTTAACCAAGAAAGCTATAACAAGTAGGGGAAAACATTCATATCTGAAAAAGGTTCTTGGAAAATGTTGTGAAGTTCTTACTGTATTGTTTAGTGGAATTTATTGTTTGCTTCAATTGCACTCATGGTATTGTACCCTGAGTGAAGGTACACACTGTGAGTTAGGAGAACCCTAACTTAGGTCCCCATCTCGGTGAGATTGTTCCTTTATTTTACTTGTTTCTGATTTTCTATTATTGAGTCTAGAGGTAACTTGACCAGGTTAAGGGGCCGGTAGCTGTGCTGACAACTTGATGTCCTTATTTGTTAATTTGTTTTTAATTTTTCTTTTGGTGTGTTCTTGGTTCATTGCTTGTTTTATAAGTTGTTGATTGTGGTTTCTTGTTGTGTTCTATTTTGTTGAGTACTTGTGGGGTGAATAGTTTTCTTAGGGTTGAGACTCCTGTGATAAGCTTGTCCTGACACCTTTTGAGTGACAAACCAGGAATCTGGCCTCTGTCTCAGCTTCGTCTCTTGTGTGCTTGTGTGTTACTTGAAATAGTGGTTGTTTAGTTGTTTTCAATTGTGTAGTCATGGGTGATGCTCAAGTTATTAATCCTAGACCTAATGTTGTTCCTACTATTACTCTTATAAACAAACTAGATGCAAGTGACCCTTTATACTTACATCCTAGTGATTCTGCAAATTTATACATAATAACCATAAAACTAAAAGGAACAGAAAATTATACAGTTTGGGAAAATGCTTTGCAATTAGCATTACAAGTTAAAAACAAATGGGGTTTTATTGATAAATCTTGTATTAGATCTGTTGATGATGAAGTTCTAGGTAGACAGTGGGACAGGTGTAACTCTATAGTGTTAACCTGGATTCTTAACTCTATTAGTGAAGAACTTTAGATGGGTCAGGTGTTCTCTAAACTAGTTAATGATGTTTGGGCTGAGTTAAAAGAAACATATGACAAAAGTGATGGTTCAGTGGTTTTTGATTTGTATCAAAAAAATAACTCATTTAGTCAAAATGGGTCATCCATTTCAGGGTATTATCATAGGTTAAATGTTATGTGAAGACAGTTAGATCAGATTTTGCAATTACATCATATGCACATGTGATGCCTCAACACAATTTAATGATTTTAGTAACATGATCAAGCTGATGCAATTTTTAATGGGCTTAAATAATGTTTACCAAAGTGTGAGAACAAATTTATTGATTAAAGAAGTATTAGCTTCAGTTAAAGAAACATTTTCTGTCATTTCTAGATAGGAATCTCATAGAAATGCTAGTAGTGGTTCTAAAAAAAGTCAATCATTGACTTTGTTTTCAAAAACGAATCAAACACCTGATTTCAAGAAAACCAATAAGGTTTCTACTCAGAATCTTACATGTTCTCATTGTAATAAAATTGGGCATACTATAGACAAATGTTTTGAAATAGTTGGTTATTTATCTTGGATGAGACCAAGAAATGGACAAGGCAAGAAGGAAAATGCAAATCTTAGCGTGTCTAATAACAATGAAATGATTAATACTTTGACTAATGATCAGACTAGCAGACTTTTGAGTTTGATTAGTGAAAAACCTGCTGAAAGTCATCAAAGCAGTAGTGTATCAGGTAGTGTGTTATATCCTTTCAGTTCTAATGTGTTTTGCAAACCTGTATTGATGTTTTCGTTATCGTTGAGTATTGTGTGAATCTGATTTCAGTCCATAAACTTGCTAAAGATAATAAACTATATGTTGGCTTTGATGAACACAAATGTTATATTCAGGACTTACACACAAAGAAAGTCCTGGTGACTGGTAATCAAGTAGATGGATTGTACTATTGTGGAAATACTTTCTTGAGTAACAAGGTGTGTTTTAATAGTATGTTGTAACTAATATATGGCATGCTAGTCTAATCAGGCAATTAAAATGTACAAACACAAATTAAAATTAGGGGATTTGAATGAAAATGTTCTCTGTGAGGTTTGTCATAAAACCAAACAACATAGGGAATCTTTCCCTATAAGTGATCATAAGAGCACTAGTTTGGGGGAACTGGTGCATCTTGATGTTTGGGGTGGGTCCCTATAAAGTGAGTAATAGATAAGGGTTTTGGTATTTTCTAACTATTGTGGATGATTTTTCAAGAGTTGTATGGGTTTGTTTGATGAAAACTAAATTGGAAGTTTTTGATAATATTAAAGATTTTGTAAGTATTGTTGAAACACAATTCAGTAAAGTAGTAAATATTTTAGAAGTGACAATGAAAACTGAATTCATAAATCAACAAATGAATAGTTTTTGTAAAGAAAAGGTATAATTCATCAAACAACTTGTACTTATATTCCACAACATAATGGAATAGTAGAAAGAAAACACAGACACTTGCTAAATGTAGCTAGGGCTCTTATGTTTCAAAATGGTATTCCTGTTAAATTCTGGTTAGATTGTGTATTAACTGCTTCCTATTTAATCAATAGGACTTCGTCGTCTGTGCTAAGTGGAAAATATCCGTATGAGGTAGTGTATTTGGTTGTCTTAGGCTATTTGGTTGTCTTTGTTTTTGTACAATATTAAATGATCATGATAAGTTGAATAGTATGACAGAAAAATGTGTGTTCTTAGGATATTCACCAGAGAAAAAAGGTTATAAAATGTTTAGTTTGGAAACTAAAACCCCTTCTCTTTCTAGAGATGTGAAATTTTATGAAAACGTTTTTCCATTTAAGGAGGATAAAAATTTTAAAACCTTTAATGAAAACCAATTTTCTGAAGTAACAAACTTATTTTTTTTTTATTGGTATGAAAATGACAACCAAGATCAGTCAAAAGTTCTCACTGATGAGAGAAGGGAACAAACACTAATTGATCTAAAGACACATCAGTCTCAGCAGTTAGGAGAAGAAACCATTGAAACCGAAGGCAAGGATGAATCTCAGCAGCCCGGTTTATATGAGTTTACTCCTGATAGGGCCGAGGGTGTGAAATCTGGAATTGAAAAATACTTCAATTTCTGAGGGAAACTTAAATGATCAAGGTCCTAGTCAAACTAGTGTTAGAAGGTCAGCTAGAAGTTTTGTTCTGCCTAAAAACCTAAATGATTTTGTCATAGATAGAAAGGTCAAATATGGAGTGGAAAAAGTTGTTAATTACTCTAATCTTACTTTTGAGAATAAATGTTTTATTTCGGAATTGAAAAAAGGCAAAGAGCCTAGCTCATTCAGTGAAGCAGCAAATGATCCAAATTGTATTGCTGATATAAATGAGGAAATAGAAGCTCTCCATAAAAATGATACTTGGGATCTTGTACATTTACCTGTTGGTAGAAGTTTGGTAGGATGTAAATGGATATATAAGATCAAGTATAAATCAAATGGAGAGATTGAGAGGTTTAAAGCTAGACTTGTAGCAAAGGGGTATAATCAAAAACCAGGGATAGATTTTAAGTATACTTTTTCACCAGTTGTTAAACTTGTTACTGTTCGATGCATAATAACATTAGTTGTACAAAATAATTGGAATTTGTATCAACTAAATGTTAATAATGCGTTCTTATATGGTAACTTAAATGAAGAAGTCTATATGTCCCTTCCTGATGGTTATTTTGATAAAAGTGAAAAAAGAGTTTGCAAGTTAATGAAATCCTTGTATGGCTTAAAGCAAGCCCCACGTATGTGGAATGAAGAACTTGTAAACGTTCTAGTTGACTTAGGCTTTAGTCAAAGCAAGTGTGATTACTCGTTTTATAAGAATTCTGATTGTGTGACTATTTACTTACTTGTATACATGGATGACATAGTTGTTACTAGGAATTGTATTAAGGAAATAACTAAGGTTAAAGATAGTCTTAGATCAAAATTCTTAATAAAAGATTTGGGTGAACTCAAATATTTCCTTAAGATAGAAGTGATTAAGAATAATGAAGGAATTTGTTTATCTCAAAGAAAGTATTGTTTTGGAGTTGTTAATTGAATATGAGTTAACTACTTGTAAGCCGGTAAATACTCCCATTGAACCAAATCATGTTGTGGTAAATTTGTGTAAACAACACAATTCTGTGCTAACTAACATAACTGGATATCAGACACTTGTAGGTAAACTGATATATTTGTCTCATACTAGGTCTGATATAACTTATGTTGTACATTTTTTGAGTCGGTGTATGCATAAACCTACTATTAGACATTTTAAAATTGCTATTAGGTTGTTGAGATACTTAAAAGGGTCTCCTAAAAAAGGTGTTATGTTTAGTAAAGCTTCTGATTTGTTGTTTTATGCTTATTTTGACTCGGACTGGGCCAAGTGCCTGGAAACAAGAAAAATCCATAACTAGGTATTGTGTTTTTTTTTTTTTGGAAACTCGTTAGTATCCTGGAAAAGCAAAAAACAAACTACAGTTTCTAGATCCTCATCCGAAGCTGAGTTTAGATCTATGTGTGCGGCAACTTGTGAATTAATGTGGTTGATAAACTTGTAAAAGAGTTGGGTGTTGGTATTAAAATGCCGTGGATTTGTTTTATGATAACTCTGCTGCGTTATCTATAGCAGCCAACCCAGTGTTCCAAGAATGAACAAAACATTTCGAGTTAGATCTCTTTTTCTTGAGAGATAAAACCACCAAAGCAGTGGTTAAGACCTTAAGTGTAAGCTCAGAAAAGTAACTGGCAGACATTCTTACAAAAGGTTTGCTTCCTGTAACTCATCATAAACAATGTAAGTCTTTAAATTTATTTGATCCATTTAGTGTATAAAATTGAGAGGGGAGGGGGTTGTGAAAATTAATACTTTTCATAGTCAATTTTATTACACCTCTAATAAATATATCACAAAAGACTACTTATGTTTGTTTTTTACTGATTGTATTTACATATATCTGGATTGGATTGGGTGTACATGGACTGGCCCAGCTTTAGAGTTAAAGTGAAGAGGCCCAGCCCAGGAAGGATTCATGATTCTGGAATGTTGTTGTGCTGTCAAGTTGAGCCCAAAGACAAGTCAGGGACTAGGCTCGCCTAATGTGCAACTATATAAACGATTGATATGAGCAGTTAGGGTTATTTCATTCAGTCTGTTTGTCTCTTTCACTCGATTAGACTTTTCATCGCTTATATCTCTCTCTAGATCGTAACAGGGTAGGATTTCTGTTTGTAAACTCGAATAGATAGACCTTGTATCTGTGAGTATTTCAGTCCGGTTGGTTTGTTGATCGTTAGTAGAGTTAGTGCGTGTAGATCTTTGAGAGTTTATAGTTTCTTTTGATCTGTTCATATTACACAGATTTGTTGAGATTGTTATATAGATTGAGTCATTGTTTGTTTGTAATCATTTCAAGTGTCTAATTAAAATCGTTTTTTCATCTTTGAGCTTTTATTCATGTTTTGTAACACTTACGAACCATTTATCTCTTCTATCCATGGGTGATGTGGGATTTACCTAGATTGTTACACTGATTCATGTTAATCTTCTAGATAGTCAGTATCATACATTCAACCATTATACACCATCCCAAACGGCTCAGGAGTGACGATAATACTTTTTTTATCATCCAAGGACGCCACCTTTTGATATAGCTTGGGGAAACTCACTGGATAACCAATTGTGGGTAACAAATATATTCCCGAATGCTTGGGAATTCTCTATGTCCGACCATTGCTGGCTAGAAATCCATCTCTGCCATAACTTGTTGTAAATACAAAGCTTCTAAATATAAGGGCGTTGGTTACTAGGGGAATCATCGATTAGTGGGTAACCGAAGAAGAAAAGAAGTAGGAGGATTTATATGTGTAAATTTCTTTTCCTTCTTGAATTCTTAATTGCTTATATTTTTTAAATAAAGGGCATATTATAAAAAGTTAACAACAAAACTTAACAGACATTTACTACATGGACCATTGGTGTTATAGTCGAGTAACAATACAGACTGTGAGTGTAATTTTTTCAAACCTGGGACCAAGCATATAGTATGTCAAAACCATAGATACCCTCCAAGTATCAACTCTAAAAAATAAATAACAATAGTTTGATTTTTCAATTTCACAATTTATGAACATTCATGCAAGGCTGGATCAACCTTTGTTGAGGCATAAAGCAAAATTTGGGACCTTTTTCTAAAATGAAAAATAAAAGATCATAAGACGTAGTACTTGCAGAATTCTTACTATTTTCATTATAAATACATTTAAAAGGACTTGCAAACTATTAAGCTAAAAGTTTGTCATCATGATTATAAAAAAATACCATATATATTTTTAAAATATCTTTTAATTTTTAGAGACCTTATTGGATTATAGTCCTAAAGCCATTGCTTCAAAATACAATCATGACGTAAGTGTAGTCACTGTGCTTTCGGAATATCAACCTAACATAAATTCACATGTTTTTATGAAGCAGTTTGGGTTTAACCCAAACTAGTTAAGGTCTGTTTTGGGGCCAACACGTGCCATATTCAGATTGACTTTGGGGCCAACACGTGCCATATTCAGATTGACTTAATGGGTTCACTAGTACACTTGCTAATATAGGTAATTTTTATAAAATGTATTTTATATAATAACAATAACTAATTATTTAATGCTGAAATTTCAAAGATAAAGATAAATGATTTATCAGGTTTTGTAGTTTAAATGTATTTTTTATTATGTTTTATTTTTTTTATTATTTGTAATTTTAGAATATTAATATGCAAAGCATAAAAAAGAAAACTCAGGTTGCAGGTCATGTTCGTACCAATCTAAGATGAACGTGTAATGTTTGGATTTACGTGTTTGACATGATTTTTTTAGCTCATTTTAAGTTTAGGCTCATGTTAAGTCTTAAGGTCATACAAGATTTAACTTAGTAAACCCAAGAACATGTGTGACACCCGGCAAACTTAGGTTAGTAACTTTTGTGAAACTAGTAAGTCTACCTTAGCGAATCATGCATGCATTATACTTAACTAGGTCAGTTGAGTCATATGGATGGTCCGGGGAATCATTGGGAGTCGTTATGATGGTTCGGGAAACCATTGGGAGTTGTTACGATGATCCAAGGGATCATCGGGGGTCGGTATATAACCATGTGTACAAGGATTGGTGATTTGTAGGATCACCGAATTTAATGCACACACGCGAGTCTCGAGTCCCAGGAACTGGTGAACGAATTTGAACGTGTAAGTTATTAGGTAATATGTGTTTATAATCAGTCAAAACTTGTTGGTATGTGAATACAGGTTAATATGTGTTAAAATAGTGTTTAACGCACCGAAAGACCAACTTTGTTGCAGGGGGCGACTAGGGTGACTAGTAGCCACCTGCAGGGGTGACTAGGGTGGCTAGTAGCCACCTGTAGGGGGCGACTAGCCTAGCTAGTCGCTACCTGCAGCAACCTACTCACCTGTTATGTCTGAAACGACTAGAATCAGCTATAAAAAACCATACTTGACTTGTTAAACATCATTTTTGAAACCCTAACTTGCCCCAAATCTCTCTCACACTATCCTTAACCTCTGGAACCCGTTTTTGCCCTAAATCTATCATTTCCAAGCCTAAAACATCATTTCTAAGCAAAATCTAAGGTGTGTTATTCATCCTCTGCTTTTATCATGTCGTTATTTTGATCCCCAAAAGTCCAGACCTGGTTTTATAAAGTTTGTGTCTTTAAAAACCTTTGAAAAGCAATTTTAAAACAAGTCTAATCCTTTAAATGGGTTCTATATGGAGGATTCATGCATAAAATGGTTTTTGATGATTAAAACATGGGGATTCTTATGTGTTTGATGTTTTGTTGATATGAATGAGTTATTAGGATGATTTTATTGGATTATGAAGGTTGTTTGATGTGTTTTGATGATAATATGCGTTGTGACCCATTTGAGGGCATTAGGAGGATTTAAGATGTTATAGGATGATTTGATGATTGAATGATGTTAGGGTTTATGCTAGAAGGATGTAGTAATAATATGATGATGATTGGAATGTGATTATGTGATAAAATCTTATTATTTGTCATTTCATGCAATGATGTGATGTTTTCATAATATTATACCATTTTGGGAAATGCTTGCAATTAGGGTGTTAGATTGATGATAAATTGGGGGTTTTTCGTTTAGGATAAATTACTTGATGATTATGGATTGATATTGGGTGTTTTTTACATGTTTCGGATCTGATTTGGAGGGTTTGACACGCGAAAGACCCACCCAAGCTGCAAGGGGCGACTAGCTTAGTTAGTCGCCTGTTTAGAACCCAGTTGCCTCTCTAGGGGGCTACTAGCTTTGCTAGTAGCCTGTTTGATACCTAGTCATGTGTGTGACAACCGGCAATTTTCGATTTACACTGACGTGATTTTTTTTATGATTAAAAATAAACACTTATTACAAATATTGTTAATTTTTAAGTTTCGGAAGTTTACTGACCGTTTTTACAATCGAAACTGCGACCGATTTAATTAACGCGATGTCAACGCGTGCGTTGAACGCACGTGCCAGGCGACGAGAATATTTAAACTTTTGCTCGGTTTATTATTATTTTTTTTTATTTCGAACACAACCGATTAACTTTTGTTATTTATTATTGAACCAAAACCCAAACCGAGGCACGATACGTTTAGAACAGGTTCGATACGCGGTAGACACCCACCTACACAAACCCTACCTATAAAATCTCACCTCCACTTCTTCCTCATTTGTTGCAGCCTCCAAACCTCTCCCACTCTCTCTCTCTCTCTCTAAGATCTGGCCTTCTCTCTCTCTCTCTCAATCTCTCGCAGCCCCTCTCTCTACTCTCTCTCACCCGCTCGTCTCTCCCTCCCTCTGTTTTCAGTAGCAGCCGGCCACCACCAAGCTTGGGTGGTGGCGGCGCTGGTGTATGGCCCCAAAAAAAAAAGAGCAATAGCAGAAGCGGTTGTGGTGATGGTATACGAACAGAGATGGAGGCGGCGGCGCATGTTCCTGAGCCCAAATCGGGCAGAATCGGTCAAGATCAAGGGTTATGGGTTGGGTTGTTAGGTAGCGGCTGAAGTGGTGGTTAGGTTGTACTGATGACTGGTTATCGGGCTGTGTTCACGAGGACAGAAATGGCGTTGGTTCAGCAGCAGAGATGTGGAATACTGTACGGATGGTGTCGCGTTAGGTGGGTCTCAGCTGGGTTGTGATGAATCGGGTGATTGGTGGTTCAAGGCGGTGCTTGGTGGTAGTTTTCGTTAGAAGCAGGTTCGGTCCGGTTATGGTTGTCGTTGAAGGAGATGGCGGAGGTGCTTGTGGGTGACTGGTCTGGCCGCTCGGGTTTGGTTCGAGTCCGGCTCTGATTCAGATTGGTTGTGCTCGGGTCTCAGGTCAAGGTCGGGTCTGGAACGGTTGTTGTTATGCGGGTTAGACCGGGTCAGCTTCGGGTCAGCTTAGGGTCTGGTTCCAGTCGTGGTCTCGGGCTCATGGTTTCGTTTTGTTGTCGGGTCTTGGTTCGAGTCAGACCTGGATTATGGTGGTTGGTCAGGTTCGGCTCAGGATTTCAGTTCCGGGCCAGATTTGGTTTGGTTCGGGTTCAGTCGCGGTTATGGTCGGCTCGGGTCAGATCTGGATGGTCAAGCCTCGGTCAAAACGCGGTCAAACTGGTCGAACTTTGGTTTTGGTCAACACGGCGTTCGAGGCAGATTCGGGTTACGCGCGTACGATTTGGTATACTTAAACTCGTATTTATTTCAATATTTCATTTTTATAAACATTGTATTTTTATAAAAATATAGATACAAACGTAAATGGTATTAACTCGTGAACGAACCGACAATATTATTATTGATAAGTATACAAAGCGTGACTTGGTATTATTGGACCTCGGACTAAACTAGCTGGACTATGTATATATATACATTGTTGTGTCTTTATATAAATAAGTATAGTTTTCATATAAAAGCGTCGAAACGTATAAGTCTCGTTTGATTGGGAATTGCGGATAAACAACTTGTAGTCTTGTGTTTTGAAGTTGATTTTGGGAATTTTTAGACAACTTGTGTTGTCTGGTTCGTACAAAAACAGAGGAAACTCTGCCGAAATTTCTATGAAATTTTAAGCATAAACGGTGATGATAATTATTATTTCATTATAACAATCTTCCAAGTATTTTGACAAATGTATTTTCTACCAAATCGCAAGGTTTTCGACAATTGATTTACCGCAACATTTAAAGATAAGCGTCGAACAATATTTCCAAAACAAATACGTAATATCCACTGAGCGTCAATTGTGTCAATCTTTAAAGATTTTAGTAACTAAACATTTCTATTTAAACGGTTTTGAATTACAAAAACGCTCAGCCTATTTGAGAAAGAATTACATAAAAATTTATGTTCGAAACCTTTAAAGACATAGATTTGGAAAAGAAGCGATATTGTTATTAATCGGTTTTAAATAACTATACTTATATTTTTATCAAATGGCATTTTTCCTAGAATATAATTATATAAGATACATACATTTATACGAATTACAAAGTGAGCTATGACTCGGGATAAGTTATACGTTTCATAATATTGGTCCAACGTGGTTTTATACACGAATAGTAACAAATGATTAACTTGAGTATTAAGTCGCATAAAACATATTTAAGTCACGATCGGTTCGACGAGTTAAAATGCTTAAGACTCGGGTTAATACCCACTAGTCTAGATACTTGGATAAGCTATCTATTATCTGGATAATAAGTTAGGCTTATTTGTGATAGACTGTTAAGGTGTCCTTTGTTGGTAATTAGGGCACGAGGAAGCCGGTCGAGGCTTGGACTTTATTTGCTAGCTTAGCATGGAAATTAAGGTGAGTTCATGACCCCACTTTTTACTGTTTTATAAATGTTTTCGGGGTGGAAGACATGCTTCTTTTATGAAAACCTGAGGAATTCCAAACGAACAAGTTTTTAAAAAATGATATGGGTGCGTGAGTGTCACGGCCCTGCTTTTACTGGTTTTACATTCGGGGAAGAAACATGCGTACTACTTACATTGTTTTAAAGATCATGTTATACTATGGGCACTTTATGTTACTATACGGCTTTTATGGAAAGTCCCAGGGGGAAACCATGAATGTGCTGGAACGCACAACGAGGGGAATGTGGATAGATCTATTGGGCCTCACAAACCCCACTCGACGGCGGGGCCGGGCGGGTGCATATTGTCTCTACCTATCGGGTTACCGAGGCATCGGTAGCCCAGTCAATCTGGGCTGGTATCATCTTTTGGTTCATGTTTAGTAATGGGTTCCCAACCGTAGTAGTAAAAACACTTAACTTCTAGCTAACGTTCTTATGACATAGTATTAACGGGAATGATCTTTTCAGACTTATGGAAACTCTTTTATAAAAACTTGTGGAATTATTTTTGAAAAAATTATGAACTCACCAGCTTTATGTTGACTTTTTAGTATGTCTTTCAGGTTTAAACTTTGGTAACGGCACGGTTGGAGTAGTCGGCATATTGGGATCGGGGATCCTAGAGGGTTAGCAATGGCGTTCAGGAAATAAGAGTCTTAGATGCAACTTTCCGCTGCGCTGGCAAAGGCACCAAACGTCGCAACGGACGAGGGAAAAGTCGGGGTGTGACAATGTGTTTTGCTGCTGTCAGTGTATTTGGAACCCCGAAACATGATTCGACACCTAGGAACATATTGTAAGCCCTGTGGCATGTCTAGAAACCTGTTAACACGTGTTATAAACCGTATGTGCGGTATGTGAACTGTAAGCTAGACTTTGTGGACTGTTGTGCGTATAACGTGTGTATTTACACATGATTGCTTGGTTACTTGTAGTTGACTAACACGGGGGATGTCGAGTCACCAATGGGATGTCGAGTCTTGTCTTGTGTGGTCAGGTTAATGTTCAAACGTGTTTTTTAAACATACTTGGTTATTGTCTGTACATTCAGGGACTAGTTAACCTACGGGTTATTAGTCCAAATACTTATATACATCTTATGATAGGTCGCCAGTATTAGGGACTATCATAGCATTTCGGTTTAACTGTTTCAAGAATGCAACTTAAGGTGAGTTTCACAGCCCCACTTTTACTGGTTTTGCTTTTGGGGGAGAAACATGCTACGTACTTTGGATTTGTAAAAGATCATGTTATACTATGGTTATCTTTTGTTACTATACTGCGTTTCATCCTAAGTCCCGAGGGAACAATCAATGTGCGGGGTAGCACAACGGGGAAAATGTGGATAGATCTATTTGGGTGTGATTAGCCCCACTCGGGTCGACTGGAGGTCGGACGGGTGCATATTGTCTCAACACATATACCGTGGATGACGGTAGTACGTTCGGGCACACATAAGTGCGTGTCAAGTAATGGTTTGCCAACGGTAGTAGTAAAAATATTTAACATATAGCTAACGTTCTTATAACATAGTAGTAACGGGATTGATCTTTCAAACTTATGGAAACATTTTATAAAAACCCGTGAACTCACCAGGATTATATGTTGACATTTTTAGCATGTTTTCACGGGTCGCTAAGGTAGCAGCTTATGGATTAGGCGCAAGGAGTCACACGGCGTCTAGGATGCATTTGCATATGTTTCAAACGTTATCAGACATTTGTCACTTTACTGTAGGGATGTAAACTTACCAAAGCTTCCGTTGTGATGGTTTTTATGTTATAAAAATTTGCCTGGTTTGGTTTACGTATTTTTAAATATAGTTGTCATTTATTGTGACCGTTGACTTGGATCCTGGTGTATCACGCGCCCCGTAGTAAAACCCCGCTAGTGGAATTTGATGGTGTGACAGATTGCTATAAGAGCCAATGGTTATAGTGAACTAGGACTGTATCTAAAGTCTAGTTTATAGCCGAGTCTCACACACTAGACGGTCACATACATATGAGTCGTATTACGTGGGACATTTACTGATTTGCAGGGGTGTCGGTATCATTATCATCTATATGTTACATCATCCATTCTGTCTTTTATCCGTTTATATTCTCTATTCCTATCTTATCCCCTTCTTTGGGTTTTTGACACGGCAGCAGTGTACATTGGAGTAGCTTCGGCATACTCTTAAGATCTGTCCAGGATTCAGACATCTCCCTTCTATACTCCAATAGACACACTTTCCTACACACACTATCTTGCACTCGTACTCGTAGTAGTACACCTCTAGGTGTTAGTGTCCGGTGACTTGATCTTCAAACTAGGAGTACATTTGGAGGACCATGTAGAGCAGTTTATCATTTTGGGTGCACACGAAATCATAAGCTAGGATGCATGAAAATCCTGGTGGACTTTGTGTTTGGACTGATGGTCCTGGATTGGACCTAGACCTTAATTATTGTGATTACTAGTGGTTTGTACTAGTGATGAATCTGAGTATCCTATTCTTGTGTTTGGCAAAAGATGTCTGGTGTTCGCGGTGGTCGTCGAGGTGGTCGTACTGGTGGTCGTGACGGTGGTGGTCACAGCGGGGGTCGTGGTAACATTAGCATGACCCGGATGAGCTGAACAACCTGCTTCAGCAGCAAGTGAATGTTGCACTAGCTGTTTTTCAGGCCGCTCAGCAAGGCCTTGGTGGTAATTTGATTACTGCCACTCTTATCTATATCTTGGGTGTTGTGCTTCTGTTGATTAATCTAATGTTGATTGGTTCAGGTAATGTTGCAAATAAGCCTCATCCAGCGCAGCCTATGTGCACGTTTAAGATGTTTTATGCACTGTAAGCCTCACAGCTTCAGTGGGACTGAGGGAGCAGTGGGACTGCTCAGGAGGCTTGAGAAGATTGAGTTGGTTTTTGCTATGTGTAACTGCCCAGCTATTGATCATGTGAAGTTTGCTATGGGAACTTTTGAAGGTCCTGCTTTGACCTGGTGGAACTCCACTACTCAGACTCTTAGCTTAGGGGAAGCCAATGCTATGCTTTGGTTGGAGTTTGTTCAGCGTTTGAGATCAGAGTATTGCCCTCGGGATGAGGTGAAGAAGCTAGAGCACGAGTTGTGGAATCTGAAGATGGTGGGTCCTGAGATTGAGGAGTATACCACTAAGCATCATGAGCTGGCAGTGATGTATCCTGAGTTGACTACACCAGAGTACATGAGGATTGAGCACTACATTGTTGGGTTAGTGCCGGAGGTTGCAGGGTTGGTGGCTGCTGGTGATTCTACTACACTGTTGGGTACGGTCAGGTTGGCTCATTAGCTAACTAATATGAAGGTTGCAGAGGGTGCTTTGCCTCCCAAGGGCGCTACTGTGAAAGCCCCTAAGAACAATAAGAGGAAGTGGGAGAATGTGGGGAAGAGTTCTGGTTCGTCTCAGTCGCAGCAACATGTGAAGAAGTCTGATGCATCGGGATCGTCGTAAGAGCAAAAGCAAGAAGGGGATGTTGGGAAGCTTCCAAAGTGTAATCGGTGTAGGTTTCATCATGGGGGTAGTTGTGACAGAATCGTTGTTATCGGTGCCATAGGTTTGGTCATCAGGCTAAGGATTGTAGGGTCAATCTTCAGCCGAATCAGAATCAAGGGCTGTTTGGCAAGTGCTGAATGGGTTAGTGCTAAATCAGTAAGAGGTCTGAATGGGTAAGAGGCTCTGAACCAATAAGTGTTGAACCCGTAATGGTTGTTTGGTTGTATGTCTGAATGAATGTGCAAAATGACTATTTTATCCCTATAATAAAACACCTCGATAACTTAGAAAAACTCACTTTAATCAATAAAAATCCTACTAAAACACTTATACAATTATTATTATTATTATTATTATTATTATTATTATTATTATTATTATTATTATTATTATTATTATTATTACTACTTCAAACCAATAACAAGCTAATTGTTATATCTAAACCATTCACTACAGATGGTATTTTTAAAAAACATCAGCCCTCTCCAATATAATATCCCACAACCCACTTTACCCTTTTATTTTCTACACATACCCAGAGAGAGAGAAACGAGAGAAGAAGCATCCAAGAGAAGAAAGAGATCCGGTATGAAGAGGACCGGTGGGGAACGCGGCGGCGCTGCTCTTTCCATCGTGTGAGCACCTTAAGCATAATAATCAGAGGTAAGAGAAGTTAAGGATGGTAACGTTTAGTCCAAACGAGCATCTATTATGGTTTCTATTAAGGTGGCTGTGAAGAGGGGTTGCGCTGGTGTGGCTGAGGAGAGCAGTGAAGAGGGCTTCACAACTGCAGACGATAACACTATGATTCAGTCAGACTTTGTTTCAAATCTGACTAGGTAAGTGCTTTGGTTAGGCCAATTTTCATTCAGACTTGATCCAACCAAACATGCCATGTCTGACCGAGTCAGGCTTGAGTGCTGGTCAGACCCATTCAGACCCAAACAAACAGCCAACCAGACTGTTGTCCCTCCTCCTTCTCCTTAAGGAAAACATGGTTGTTATAACTGTGGAGAAGCAGGGCATTCAAGCGTGATTGTCCTAAGATGAAGCAGTGTGAGAGTGGGAAGAACGGGACGGGTAATGGAAACAACGAGGGTGGTGGTAGGAATGCTCGTGCCTTCGTCATTGGTTCACGGGAAGCCCGACATGATCCAGACACTATTACCGATACGTTTCTTCTTAATGATCGCTATGCTTCGGTTTTGTTTGAATCTGGTGCCGATAAGAGTTTCACATCTGCTACATTTAGTCAGTTTCTAGACATAGTACCTACACCTTTAGAGGCTAAGTACTTGATAGAATTGGCTAACGGTAAACAAATCGAGGCTACACATGTTCTTAGGAAGTGTCGCCTTGAGTTATTGGGTTTATCCTTCCCCATTGATCTCATGCCATTTGATTTGGGTAGTTTTAATGTTGTTGTGGGTATGGACTGGTTATCTTTGTATCATGTTGAGATTGTCTGTTTTGACAAGATCGTTCGACTTCCACTCCCTGATGGTGCGATTCTATTGGTTTTTGGTGAGAAGAGTAGTGTTCCTTTTAGTATCATTTCTTGTATGAAGGCCTACAAGTATCTTCGGAAGGGTTATACCGCCATCTTGGCACTTGTTTCTGTTTCATCGACTAAAGAGAAGAAGATCGAAGACATTCCTGTTGTACGCGACTTTTCTGATGTGTTTCCTGATGATTTTCCTGGTCTTCCGCCTCAACGTTAGGTTGAGTTTCGTATTGATCTTGCACCTCGTGCAGACCCTATCGCTCAAGCCCCTTATCGTCTTGCACCTCCCGAGACGGAAGAGCTATCCAACCAGTTGCAGGAGTTGTTAGAGAAGGATTTTATTCGGCCTAGTTCGTCTCTGTGAGGAACCCATATCTTGTTTGCTAAGAAAAAAAGACAGGAGCCTTCACATGTGCATTGATTATCGTGAGCTGAACAAGGTGACGATCAAGAATCGTTATCCTCTTCCACGTATTGATGATTTGTTCGACCAGCTTAGGGTACTAGTTTCTATTCGAAGATCAACTTGAGGTCGGGATACCACCAGTTGAGAGTGCATGAAGCCGATATTCCAAAGACTGCCTTTCTTACTCGTTATGGCTATTTTGAATTCTTGGTCATGCCTTTTGGTCTCACCAATGCGCCAGCGGTGTTCATGGACTTGATGAACCGTGTTTGCAAACCTTATCTTGATAAGTTCGTTATTGTCTTCATTGACGACATTCTAATCTATTCCAAGAGCATGATGGACCATGAAGAACCCATGCGGCTTGTCTTGGAATTCTTGCGAAGAGAACGGCTTTACACTAAGTTCTCGAAGTGTGACTTCTGGTTGTGTGAGGTCTAGTTCCTTGGTCATGTGGTTAATGAACAAGGAATACATGTCGATCCAGCTAAGATAGAAGCCATCAAGGACTGGGAAGCACCAAAGACGCCATCCGAGGTGCAGCAATTTCTTGGTCTTACGGGTTACTAGTCGTTTTATTGAGGGATTTTCGAAGATTGTTCAACCCCTCACATCTCTTACCCAGAAAAACCAAAAGTTCGACTGGGGTGATTCTTAGGAGTCGGCGTTTCAGACGCTGAAGCATAAACTCTGTTTTGCGCCCATATTATCTTTGCCTAAGGGTATGGATGATTTCGTTGTGTATTGTGATGCTTCTATCTGGGGTCTCGGTTGTGTGTTGATTAAGTGCGAGAAGGTTATTACTTATGCTTCTCATCAGCTTAAGGTTCACGAGAAGAACTATACCACCCATGATCTGGAATTGGGTGCAGTTGTCTTTGCTTTGAAGATCTAGAGACACTACTTGTACGGTACCAAGTGCACCATTTATACCGATTACATGAGTTTTCAGCATATCTTCGATCACAAGGATTTGAACATGCGATAGCGTCGATGGGTCGAACTTCTGAATGACTATGATTGTGTTATTAAGTACCATCCTAGTAAGGTGAATGTGGTAGTAGACGCCTTAAGCAGGAAGGAATCTGCTAAGCCCCGTCGTGTTCGAGCTTTACAGCTGACTATCCATTCTGGTCTGCCTGACCGGATTCGTTCTGCACAGCAAGATGCCTTGAAGGTAGAGAACCTTAAGGCTGAGACTATCCACGGTGCCGATAGGCATATGGAACTTAGGCCCGACGGCCTACATTATTTTGCTGAGCGTATTTGGGTTCCGTTATTCGGGGGCTTGCGAGAGCTCGTTTTGGATGAGGCTCACAAGTCCCGGTATTCTGTTCATCCCGGCTCCGATAAGATGTATCAGGATCTGAAGATACTTTATTGGTGGCCGAACATGAAGGCTGACATAGCTTCGTATGTAAGTAAATGCTTGACCTGTGCTAAGGTTAAGGTGGAATATTAGAAGTCGTCTAGTCTTATGCAGCAGCTTGAAATTCCTAAACGGAAGTGGGAACGGATCACGATGGATTTTGTAACGAAGCTACCGAAGTCACCAAGTGGTTGTGATATGATTTGGGTGATTGTCGATCGGTTGACAAAATCGGCACACTTCCTGGCTATTAAGAAAAGCGATAGTATGGAGCGTTAGCTCGTATCTATCTCAAGGAAGTGGTTTCTTGGCACGAGGTTCTTGTTTCTATCATCTCTGATCGTGATTCTCGTTTCACTTCGCATTTCTGGAAGGCCTTGCAAAAGGCACTGGGTACTCAGCTGGATGTACGACATATCATCCGCAAATTGATGGCCAAAGTGAGTGGACAATACAAATGCTAGAAGACATGCTTCAGGCATGTGTTATCGATTTTGGCAAGAGTTGGGAGAGTCATATGCCATTGGTGGAATTCTTTTACAGCAACAGCTACCATTCTAGCATCAAGGCAGCTTCGTTCGAGGCTCTTTACGGATGGAAGTGTCGGTCTCCTCTTTGTTGGGCTAAAGTGGGTGAGAGCCAACTCACTGGCCCGGAGCTCGTGTACGAAACTTCCGAGAAGATTATACAGATTCGAAACTGTATGGCAGCAGCTCGGGATCGCTAGAAGAGCTATGCCGATCATCGTCGCAAACCACTGGAATTTCAGGTTGGCGACAGGGTTCTTTTGAAAGTCTATCCTTGGAAGGGGGTCATTCGTTTTGGGAAGCGTGGTAAACTGAATCCTCGTTATGTTGGACAGTTCACAATTCTGGAACGGATTGGACCGGTAGCATACAAACTTGACTTACCAGCTGAACTCAATCACATGCATAATGTCTTCCACGTCTCGAACCTTAAGAAGTGTCTGGCTGACGAAACACTCATTATTCCTCTTGAAGAGATCAAGGTTGGTGATCGTCTTCGCATCGTTAAGGAACCGGTTGAAATCTTGTATTATAAGGTTAGTAGCCTTTATTAGAGTAAAATTCGCATTGTTAAGGTTCGTTGGAACTCCAACCGTGGACCGGATTTCACATGGGAACATGAGGACCAGATGAAGTCTAAGTATCCTCATTTGTTTTCGAAGCGAGCACTGAAACCAACACCTGATACTGTTGAAGCTGAGTGAATTTCGGGGGCGAAATTCCTTTCAACAGGGGGATGATGTAGCAACCGGAAATTTTTTCTTTCTTTTCGTTCCTTCCTTTCGGCCTTGTACAATTTTCGGGACGAAATTATTTCAACAGGGGGATGATGTGACACCCGACAAACTCATGTTAATAACTTTTGTCAAACTAGTAAGTCTACCTTAGTGAATCATGCATGAATTACACTTAGCTGGGTCAGTTGAGTTATTACGATGGTTCGGGGAATCATCGGGAGTCGCTATGATGGTTCGGGGAATCACCGGGAGTTGTTACAATGATCCAAGGGATCATCGGGGGTCAGTCCATAAACCATGTGTACAAGGATTGGTGATTTGTAGGATCACCGGATTTAATGCACACACGCGAGTCTCGAGTCCTGGGAATTGGTGAACGAATGTGAACGTGTTAGTTATCAAGTAATATGTGTTTATAATCATTATATAACTTGTCGGTATGTGAATACGTGTTAATATGTGTTAAAAAAGCATTTAAACGCGCCGAAAGACCAACTTTGATGTAGGGGGCAACTAGGGTGGCTAGTAGCCACCTGCAGGGGGTGACTAGGGTAGCTAGTAGCCACCTGCAAGGGGCGACTAGGACCCTACTCGCCTGTTGTGTCTGAAACGACTAGTAGCAGCTATAAATACCATACTTGACCGCTGTGATGGTTTTTATGTTATAAAAATTTGCATGGTTTGGTTTACGTATTTTTACATATAGTTGTCGTTTATTGTGACCGTTGACTTGGATCCTGGTGTGTCATGCGCCTCACGGTAAAACCCTGTAAGTGGAATTTGAGGGTGTGACAACATGACTCGTTAATTAAACACTATGTATAAATAAATATGAATAAGTAAAACATGCAAGTATCATCTATATATTATAATAAACCAAAGCTCAAAATCCTACATGGCACTCAAAGAGGCAAACCTCCCTTTGACTGTGTCATGTGGCATTAGGTGATTGAAAAAAACCTAAGCCTAACAAAACAACTTACAAACACACGCCTCCATCCATCTTCTCCCTCTCCGGCCTTCTACGCACCACCACCGGTCCACCACATCCCTTCGGAACCACAACGACTAAAACATCTTCTCTTCTTCACTTTCTCCTTTGCCCTCACAAAATCTTGGTTCATCATCTTCACACATTCAACACTCTCAAAACCCTAATAATATTAAACCTTCCATCTCATCTTCGATTTCATCGTTCTTAACTTTTCACCCACACCCACCAACAATCAGGTACACATTCACATGGGGTTCTGTTAAAGATCTATCTTTGAGTCTTAATCGCTACTATTTATAATATCTGTTGTGGGTTTTGTTTTTCAGTGTTTAAAGATTGAATGCCTAATCATAATTTGGGGAAATTGGTGTCGATCAATGCGCAATTGCGGCTTTTGGTCCTTGGGAAAGTGTCTGAGGATAATAAGCTTATTGACTATGATGCTTTGTTGTTGGATAAGTTTCTTAATATTCTTCAGGATTTGCATGGAGAGGGCCTTAAAGAGACAATATGATTTTGTGTTAATTTAGTTTAGTTTTGGTTATTGATTAGTTAAATTGACTTTGTTATGTGTTTTGTTGTATCTGATTTGATGAATAATTATTTGTAGCCAATTTGTGATGTTTTATAGAATTGTAATGCGTAGAATTATGTCAAATAAATAAGCATAATGAATTGAAACTATGTGAAAGAAAGAAAGCTAATTATTAATACCTCAAAATAAAATTAGAGGATTTGAATTGCTTACCCTGTGACGACTCTACCATATTGAAGAAAGGGATTTTCGTGAAAGCAAGTATTGAGTTAAAACTCATACTGCAACACAATGAAGATATGCTTAATTAACAGCACATGTTTGTTGGACTTTTAATAGTATGAATTGGTATTTAATTAACAAAATTTATTAATTAATGTATTCATAATGTGAATTGAAGAAAAACTCTTGAGTTGAGTTTTTTATTTCACTTAATTTTTATTAGAGTGTTAAGTCTGTAATTAAAAGAAAGACTCTTCACTCATCCTCAACTCTTGTATAATATAGGCTATGTGCCTTGTTTGATACTAGAGAAAATAATATACTTGAATACATGGAGGGTTCTTGAGAAGAATAAAGACTTCACTCATGTGTAGAGTACATAGAGATGAGTATTTTCTATCAAATTCCATAAGTTCTAACACTATAATTTACCTGGTGTAACCTTGGGCGCGTGGCCTTCTCCGGCAGTACAGACTGCTTCGGCTGTTGTACCCTGGGAGACAGACGCGCTATCTTTAGTAGAGGCGCGAAATCTGTTTTAAGGGAAGCGTGTTGAACACGTGCCTCAGCCTCAACGTCAACATCTTGTTTGTTCATTCTTGCAGATAAAAAGTGCACAAAAAGGATCATGTTGAAGACTCTATGTCTTGAAGATCTTGCCAAGGATTGTACAAGAAGACTTTGTTCAAGTCCTCGTTAAAGACGAAGAGAAAATTGTACAAGAAGAAACGGTTTAAGTCCTTATCAAAGACAACGGTTTGAATCTTTTGTGTATGTCTTTTTAATTTTCGTACATGGTGCGTGTACTACTGTTTCCAAAAATATGTATAAAAACAGATTTCATGAGATTGTTGCTACAATCTTAAAACAGTTTTTGTGAGATTGTTGCTACAATCTTAAAACCTTATTCATAAGGATTTTGGGTTCACGAAGTGGTTAAAAAAAATTGTTTTACAGATTTTTGTATAATCTTGTAAATATTTGTTTTGGGAAATATGTATGTAGTACAACTTGTTGGGTTTGGATTTATAGATATTGTGGTATAATGTTAAATCCTACACCGTGATACAAAACAATTGGTTTTGATTCAACCATTTGGTTTTAAACGATCTTAATCGTGATTTTTTATAACATGTGTGTTATAACGGGTTTATTGGTGTAAACCATACGTTTTTTTGTAAACGTTAAATTCCACAACGTTCGCGTAGGACTTGGTTTATAATATAAACAATACTTTTTTGTAAATGTTTCATTTTCTAACATGTGTGTTAGAAATGATTATATTAGAAAAAATATATTGATTGAGAAGTTTGTCTAATGTAGATGCAAAAGTGCGACTAAAGCTTTGGATTGTATAACATAATATGTTTTGGTAATATCGAAGGTGCGAAGGAGAGATTTAGTTGGTGCGAAGGAAGACTGAAAGGTGCGAAGGAAGACAGTTGGGACGAATGAAGAATTAGATTATTGTAAAGCTTGGTTCGACCTTATGATTTGGGCGAACCTGCACATTCGCACAAACAGTTTGGGCGAATGTGCAGTCTATAAATAGACAAGTTTGATTTTTGAATGTAACTTTTGATCATTATTATTCCCTCCACTTTCAGAAACTCTCTCTAGTGTTTTGTTAAACTTGTTTATCGTTCATACCTTGATTGTATCTATATTTCAACGTGTAAACAAGTGTTTTATTAATGAAAACGTTTGAAAATGATGATCTGTGTGTTTGAATCTGTTTGATTATTATTTTGTGATAGTTTTAGGGTTCCCGCACCTGAAACTAACTTGTTTGATCAATCTTTGTTTGTTATCGATCCTTTCACGCACATACAAAGTGGTATCAGAGCCATTTCGGATCAAACAACCACAAATTAATAATCTCTCAGTTGATTTGGACCCAATTTTGGTCAAAAAGTTTCTGTTTCAATGAACAAACTGATGTGATAAGATTTTAATCAATTACACCTTGATTTCGAGTTTAAATCGGATAATTCTCTTTATTAAAGTTGTTCCAAATCAATTCCGATTCAAAACCTGATTAAGATCATCAAAATCCATCAACATTTGATAAACATGATCAAAATTAACTGATTTTCAAAGAATAACCGTTTTTTAAATCACAGGGGTCGAACGAGAGAGTTTGGTCGAAAGTGGAAATTATTTGGTTCGAAAGAGTGATTTTGTGTACGAAGGAGGTGTTTTAGTGGTCGAAAGAAGACTTTGATTGCTTATTTTTCACATTCGTCCATTTGTTTCACCTTCGTCTGATCGAACGGTCGAAGGAGCCAAGAAAACGGTCGAAAGAGAGACTAAAGTGGTCGAAGGAGATTTTGTTGTTTTAGTTCACATTCGTATCAGTTAAAAACGGTCGAAGGAGAAATTTATTTCTCATTCGCACGTTCGTATATACGAAGGAGAATCCTGTTTTAATACATTTTTAATCTTTTCGTGTTTAATCGTTTGCAGGACAAGATGTGGAACTTCCCAACAACACCTAGACCTACTCAAGCACCACAACAGCAGACAACACAAGATCCGTGGTCCATTGCAGCTCAGAAGACTAGTCAACCATCACAGCCGATCAATTATATGGCAATGACTAGTTCGGCTCCACAACAAGTTGTTCAACCATTATCACAACCGATTGACAACTATTGGGGAGTCGCAGCAGCAGCAGTCCATTCACAGACGACCAACGCTATATCCACTCTTATTCATGATCTATCTTCTAGAAGCGGCAATCGTCCACCGAAGCTAATGGACATGAAGGAGTATAATACTTGGAAGACGAAGTTCAAGATCCATGTTGAGGGACAAGGACTTGAGGGAGCCGAGGCATGGCAAATGATTGTGAAGGGTTACGTTGCTCCTATTCTGGAGAATACAGGAGAACCGATACCTTTGGAGAATTTGGCGGATGACGAGAAGAAAATGTTTGCGATAGAGAAGAAGGCATTCTCTCAGCTATCCCAGGCGATCAACACTGATCTATTGCATCAGTTTGGATCGTGCACAACATCCAAACAACTATGGGATATGCTGAGAAATCGACATGATGGAAATGAGAAGACCAGGAAGCTAAGGATGGAAGAGCTTCGGAAGGAGTTTGAAAACTTCAGTTATATGGGTACTGAGACCCTAAAAGAGTTGGTTCCACGGTACTGCCATTTGCTCACTGAATTGTCGAGCTATGAGATCAGCATTCCAATGTCGGAATTAGTAGATAAATTTGCTGATGCTTTACCACCCTACTGGAACCAACACATCGAAGTGTTAAAGGAGAAGGATGCTTACCAGTATTGGACTATTAACGAGTTCATTCAAAAGCTGGAAAACAAAGAGATGGAGGAAAAGAGAAAAGCTAAGAGAGCTCAGATTCCACAGAATCCTGATTTATATGTGAGTGGTTCATCTAACTCTCTTTCTGCTTCAAGCACCACTTCTAATGTTGCTCCTCACATAGCATGTGTGTCTAACGTTGTTGAACCAACAAAAGCACCCATTAACTACCTTGCTCAATCTTCATCCTACACACCATCATACACACAACAACCTTATCAAACACCAAACTTTATTCCACCTTTTTCACCATTACAACAAGCCGCATGCTACACATCAAGTCAACCTCAACAACAACAACAATATCCTCCTCAAATGAATCAGATGCAGATTACTCAAGCACAGTCAAGTCAAAACCCGATTGTGTTAGAGACCTCAAACCTTAATAATGTGACTGTTGAAATTGCTCAACAACATGTTGCTCTTGTATCTGCTATGGTTGCTTCTTACAACGGTTTGGTAGCGAGTCAAATTGGTAACAATAATCTCACCAATGAGGACTACGCTCAAATCGACAAAGAGGAGATGGAGTTGATGGACATTCAGTGGGCTTTTTCAAGCATTATGAGGAGAGCCACTGACTTTATTCAGAAGACTGGCAGAACTGATCTCTCAACCTCTCCCAACACCACATACGGATTCAACAAAGCAAAAGTTACTTGTTTCAACTGTGGTGAGAAGGGACATTTTAAAAGAGAGTGCACACAGCCATCACAACAAGGTAACCGAAATCCTTTCAATTCAACATACCAAAATAGACAAACCCAAAACCAAAATCAAGTGTCATACAACAGTCCCAACATCTCAAGCTTTCAACCACAAAACACTTATCAGAACCGTCAACAAAACACTAACACCAGACAATCCACAACTCAAAACCAACCTCAACAAAACCCAAACCGAACTATCGTTCCTATCTCTACACCTAACACACAAAACCAAAACCAAACTGATAATCAAAACCAAGCACTTGTGATCCAAAAGGATGAAGGTTTTGACTGGACTGGTATGCAATTGGGGGTGGAGGAGATCACTGCTGGGAATGTTGCATGTGTGGCACAGCAGATGAGTTTGGATGAGAATGAGGAGTTGGAGGAAGAAGTTGTGATTGAAAAAGTGTCGGAGTTGAAGATTGAGGAAGTGAATGAGGATGTGATTGTGGAGAGTGAAGACAAGAAATCGGGGATGATTCTTGATTCTGTCACTGATGTTGGAGACCAATACGATTCAGCTTATTCGGATATGGAGAGTGAATCTGATTCAGAGGCTAGTGTGAATTCACTAGATGATGACATTGACCAACTGTTAGCTGAAGCTGATTTCCTGATGACCCGCAAGTCATGTATGGTGGATGATGCATGCACCAAGATTGACTACTCCAAATTCTTCGCAGTGAAGGAAGCTCACTTCGCTTTGATGGCCATGACAGAACCTCCTAAGCCGGTAAGTTCTGAAACTCAATCTCAAACTTGTATTAAATGTAATAAATGTGCTGATTTTGAAAAACTGACAGATGAAAACAAGCTTCTCAAGGTCCAACTTGAGAGTGCCAAAATCAACTGTCAGATTTATCAAAAGGACTTAAAAGATTTCAACAAAGTTCTTGATGGTTATAAAAAGGATGTGTCTGAACTTAAAAAGACATTGTCCATCAAACAACTTGCCATTAATAATTACATCAATGAAATGGAAAACACTAAATTGGAAATGGCAACCATCAAGTGCTTTGCTGAAAAAGTAAACAAAAATTTAGAAAGCTACAAGCACATAGCATGTGTAGTCGACCATATCATTGAAGAACCCTCCCAGTCAAATAGTGCAAACTATAAGTCGGTCCCATCTCCGGTATTGTTTGAGAATCACACTTTACATGCAATACCACCGGAGACTTTAATCAATTTTGATTCCACATCAGAAAATGAGCCTAACACTTCCAGTGTCGGGGATCCATATTCTGATGTGAGACCAGTACTGGGAAATAATGAGGGTGTGGTCGCTACTGATGATTCAGATGAAGAAGATGAACCATCTGAGACGGTTGAAAGTGATAGTGATATCCCTGATGAAAATCATATAATCACTACTGAGCCAGTCTCACCGTCTCAGATCATTCATCCAATGGCAAATGCTCATCGTAAAAATGAGATTAAGAAAAATGAAAAGTTTGTTGGTAAGAGTTTTGAAAAGAAAGAGGCAAAGAAGGTTGAGAAAAATGTGAGAAAACCGGTTGAAAAGAAAGTTGAAACCAAAACTGAGAAAAATGTGGTAAAACCGGTTGAAAAGAAAAATGAGCTTAAATCTGAGAAAACCAATTATGTGAACAACGAATCGTGTGACAAACCTGTCAAAATCTTCTATCGAATGCAAGGCTCCGATAAGATTTTATCCGATGATGAATATCCGATTAAGTTTGTCAATTATTCAAAAATAGAAAAGATCTGGCAGGAAAGTACGATTTGGTTTCCAAAATTTGAAAGAACCAATGACATTCCTCAAGAAATTTTAGACAAAATTTATTCGGATAAAGAAGCAAAGGTCAATGTCACACAATTTGTTTTGCCTGTTCATAAAGAAAACAGTTTTATTGAACCGACTTACTCAAAGGACCCAGCTCCTGAGAGTTTAAGGAAACAATGCATGGTCGATCGATATCCCATTGCTAGCTTTTCCAAGTCGCCGATCAAGGAAAACTATGGGGAATACCGTGCGTGTTACAAGTGCGGGGAACGGGGACATTTACTTGCCGCCTGCCCGTACGTACGACACAAAAGGCACGAGGTGGAGATGAGGCAATATCATGAGTATCCGGTTGACAACTATGGCTATCAACAAAGACGGCATTTCCCCCAGCAAGAATCTTATCATAATCAAAACAATTTTTACAAAAAGAGGGAAAACCGTCCGATGACGTATGATAAGCGCAACCGGATGACCACTGATAAATCTGTCAAGAAACCTATGATGAACTCAACTGCTGATAACAAAAAGGTTGCTTCTAAACCTAATGAAAAACAAGCAGTTGGACCTGTCTCTGTTAAATCAGAGAAGGTAACCAAGAAGGTTGCTTTTAAAGATGAAGTAAAGAAACCGACTGAGACTTCTAAATCTCAGATTCGGATCTTGAAAAGATCTGAGCAATCTTGGTCATCTAAGGAATCTGAAGGAGCCTCTACTTCACAGAGTGAGAAGAATGAGAAAAAGAAAGTTGTTAGTGAGAAGAAAGGGGTTGAAGTAACCCAAGATGTTTGTGAATTGAAAGATTCTTTGAAACAACCTGTTCAAAGACCCAAGACCAAACAGGCTTGGGTCCCCCGAAAGATCTAACTGTTCTACTTTATATGTGCAGGGAGCTCCAGCTGGCCTTGTTAGCAGCCTATGGATTGTTGACAGTGGAGCTTCTGGTCACATGACAGGGGACCTCACGCTACTCTTTGACATCAAAAACATTAACGGAGGTTATGTGGCATTTGCTGGTAATAAGGGAGGCTACATTACGATGGAGGGTAGTGTAAGCAATGGGGTTGTAACATTTGAGCAGATTTCATACGTGAAACAGATAGACTATAATTTGCTCAGTGTTAGTCAAATTTGTGATAAACAATTTTCTGTGTATTTTGATGACAAATCCTGCTACATCTTGAAACCTGGGTTTGAGCTACCAAAAGAGTGGGTGATGCTGAAGGCACCGAGAGTTAACAACTTGTATATTCTCGACATGTCCAAAGCAATGACCACCCATGGCCAAGTCACGTGTTTCCTCTCCAAGGCTACAGAAAAAGAATCAATTATGTGGCACAGGAGAATGGGACACATCCATTTGCGAAAGATGAATCAGCTTGTGAAGAATGAACTTGTCACGGGAGTTAATGTGAAACACTTCCATCTGAATGACAAGTGTATCAGTTGCAAGAAAGGAAAGCAGCACAAACAATCCCATAGACCAAAGAAAGTCAATTCCGTTGAGCTTCCACTTGAACGTTTGCATATGGATTTATTCGGTCCAGTCAGACGTAAAAGTCATGCCGGGGAGTTGTATTGTCTTGTGGTGACTGATGATTTTTCAAGATTTTCATGGGTAATGTGTTTGCATCAGAAAAGCGACACTTTTGATAATCTGAAGGTTCTGTTTACACGTCTGGAGAATATATATGGTCTGAAGATCAAAAGAATCCAGAGTGACAATGGTACGGAGTTTAAAAACGCTCAGATGGAGGATCTTTGTGCAAACAAAGGAATTCATCATGAATATATCGCTCCGTATACACCTCAGCAGAACGGTGTCGCAGAGAGAAAGAACAGGACTCTTATAGAGACGGCGAGAACTATGCTTGCGGATTCAAATCTTCCAGTCATGTTCTGGAATGAAGCTATTTACGCGGCATGTTATACTCTTAATCGTGTTTTGACAGTGAAGAAGTTTGGCAAGACTTCTTATGAGCTGTTGAACCGACGCAAGCCGAATCTGGAGTATCTAGAACCAATTGGTGCCCCATATACAATGCTGAATCCTTCGGAGAAGTTTGCACCAAAGGCTGAAGAAGGTTATTTTGTTGGATATGCAACCCCATTAAAACGGGTATTCAACAAAAGAACTAGAAAAATCGAGGAGTGGACTAATGTTGTGACACCCGGCAACTTTCGGTAACTAACTTTTGAAAACTTAGTAAGTCTACCTTAGCGAGTCGCGCATACGTTACACATAGCATGGTCGGTCGAGTCGAATCGTACATCATTAGGGTTTTAACATACGCAAGTCTCGGGTCCCGGGAATTGGTGATCGGGCGGGAACGTGTTATTTATCATGCATTATATGTTTACAATCATTATGTGACTTGTCGGTATGTGAATATGTGCTAACATGTGTTAAAACGGGGTTTAACGCGCAAAACACACACATAAGGAGGCTTCAGGCGAATAGGCTTCAGGGGAATAGCCTAATCGCCTATAATGGGGCGAGTAGGGGCATCCTTCAGGCGAATAGGGTGCTATTCGCATGAAGGTTCATGCGAGTAGCAGCCCTACTCGCGTGTACTGCTGCGTATTCGCCTAAACTGCTCCGAACGACCAAAAACGCCTATAAATACCACCCTTGACCTCCAAAACATCATTTGTGCAACCCTAGCCGTCCCACAACATAACCCAACACCCAAACACCCTCTGGAACTCGTTTTTGCATCAAAACCACCATTTCCAAGCTTATTCCATCATTACCTCTTGATTACAAGGTGTGTTCTTCAAACCCAAACCTTTAAATGATTATGTTTTGCTCCCTAAACGTCCAGACCTGACTTATAAATGTTTTTATCTTTGAAAATCCATTTAAAACCGTTTTTAAACAAACCCACACCTTTACATGTGTATTATGTGTTATATATGTTTAAAGATAGGATTTTTAGGATTGAATCATGGTTGTTCTTATGTTATTATGATGTTTATTGCTGATATAAGTTAGTATGATGATATCCTAGGAGTTTGAATGGTTGTGGTTGTGTATTGTTGATATTTGATATTTTGACCCATTTGAAGGATTATAGATGATTAAGGATGATAGGAGGTATGTTGTTGATTGAATGATGTTAGGGTTTGTTATAGGATGATGCTAGAACAGTAGGATGCTATCGGACAACGTGGTTATGTGATTTAATCTGGATATTTGCTATTTAGGGCAAGTTCTTGCATGTTGATGTGATGTTTACATGCTAAGTTGCCATTTTGGGAAAACGCTCGCATTCGGGACTGATAGAATGATGAAAACTTGGGGGTTTTGTTTGAAATATGTTTGTTAATGTGTTAGGATGATTATTGGATGTTCCTACATGTTTCAGATCTGATTTGGAGTGTTCGGCGCGCGAAATTGCACTACAGAACAGTATAGGCGAGTAGGAACCTACTCGCATGAGGCTTTAGGCGAGTAGGCCCCTAAATGCCTGATGTATAGGCGAGTACAAGCCCTATTCGCCTATATATAGGCGAGTAGAGGCCTATTCCCCTATACTACTAGTGATTACAATCCTATTCCCCTATACTACTAGTGATTACAATCCTATTCCCCTATACTACTAGTGATTACAATCCTATTCCCCTATACTACTAGCGATTACAATCCTAAATGCTAGTTTGATTCCTAATCGCGTGTAATGCTGCTGTATGTATATTTTAACATCCCGGAACATGATTTGACGCCTAGGAACATGATAGGAACCCCGGGATTCACCCAATGACTTAGTAACACGTATTCGGACCTGTTTATGCGTTAAACGGATATTATGCTAGACTAGGTGAACTGTTGCGCGTATTAAGTGTTTAATTGCATATGTGGCATGTTGTCTTGTATTTTTCTAACACGTGGAATGTCGGGTCACCAATGGGATGTCGAGTCTTGTCTTACGTAGTCTGGTTGTCGGTCAAACATACTTTTCGGACACATAATGGTCATGGACTGGACTTAGGGACTAATGAACCCGATGGGTTATTAGTCTAACTTGACACATATCTTATGATAGGTCGCCAATAGTTGGGGCTATCATATCTTACAGACGGTTTACTCATATCACGCATACGGTTTACTCTTAAACGGAATACGCAACCTAAGGTGAGTTCACGGCCCCACATTTTACAGTTTTTGCTTTCGGGGTGAGAAACATGCTTACAAACTCTTTTATGACTTATGACTTGTTAAATTCTTATGGCTCATGACTCTTTATCACGTTATACTATGGCTCACTTATCTTACTATACGGTTCATCGAAAATCCCTTGAAACCACTAACATGGGTATATGGCGGGGAAATATGGATAGCGCTATTGGGAATTGACAAACCCCACTCGACGGTTGGACCGGGCGGGTGCATATTGTCTCTAACAAAACAAGGTCTACCGGCGATGACGGTAGCCCATAGGAACTAAGGGTAACACACGGCTTAGTCAGTAACGGTTTCACCCGTATGAGTATCTCATTCTGCGCCTGGTTTGGCGTTCTCATAAGCATAGTAGTAATTGTGATGGTAACGTTTTTGAAGGATCACTGTAAACGTTTAATTAAAACCTGTGAACTCACCAGCATTATATGTTGACTCTTTTAGCATGTTTTCTCAGGTCGCTAAGGTAGCAGCATATGGATAGGCGCACGTGGTCGCACTGGAGTCGTCTCGTGTCTAGGGTCTCATCTGCACGTTTTGAGATTATGAACTTTTGAACTTATGTTTATTTATGCATGACTTTTGTAAACTTTAAAATGCTTCCGCACTGTTGAATGTCGGTTTTAAACTTATGCATGGTTTTGTTTACGTATGTTTTTACATTTAGACGTCGTTTATTGTGACCGTTGACTTGGATCCTGGTGTGTCACACGCCTCGCGGTTGAACTCCGCAGGTGGAAATTTGAGGGTGTGACAGATTGGTATCAGAGCCAATGGTTATAGTGAACTAGGACTGCATGTAGAGTCTAGACTATAGCCGAGTCACACACACTAGACGGTCACATACATTTGAGTCGTGTCTTTTGGGCAAACGTACTAACCTTGTCGGGGTGTCGGTCTCTTTACCTTGCAGTGTCACATTACTTATCTCATTCTTGGCTATTTTTAGCTTCACTTTATTTTCATCTCTGGGTTACAGCCGAGGGGACTTACTTATCGATCTTTTGAGTTAGTTATATCATTCTAGGATGCGGTTATCGGGTGACTTGAAGTTCTAGCTCAGAGCACGCCTAGGGGACCATGTAGAGCGATTTGTTATTTCGGGTGCACACGAAATCACAAATCGAGATGCATGAAAATCTTGGTGGACTTTGTGTTCGGACTAACGGTCATGCAGGAACCGTATTCTGAGTTCGTTTGGTCACTTGTAGCTTGGTTTGTTTGTGGTACTGAGTGTCTCGTCTCATGTTTTGGCAGAACATGTCTGGTCGCGCTGGTGGACGTGCAGGTGGACGCCGTGGTGGCGGAGGTGGACGCCGTGGTGGGGGTAGAGGTGGTGGTAACATTACTATGACGTATGATGAGCTCAATGAGATGATGCAGCAACAGTTGGGCGTTGCACTAGCTGCTTTTCAGGCAGCCCAGCAGACTTTCATGGGTGCTGCTGCTCCTCCAGTTCAGGCAGGTGTTGCCTATAAGCGGTTTAAGGATTGTCAGCCTCTCAGCTTCCAGGGTACGGAGGGAGCTGTGGAGTTACTCAGGTGGTTGGAGAAGACGGAGTCGGTATTTGCTTTATGTGAGACTCCAGCGGTGGATTGGGTGAAGTTCGCTTCGGGGACTTTTGTAGGAGCCGCCTTGACGTGGTGGAACTGCGTCACACAGACACTTGGTCTTGGGGAGGCCAACGCCATGCCTTGGGCAGATTTTGTGCGTAGGTTGAAGGAGGAGTATTGCCCGCGGGAGGAGATTAAGAGGTTGGAACAGGAATATGGGAATCTTAAGATGGTTGGTTCTGAGGTTGAGGAGTACACGATCAGGCACAACGAGCTAGCAGTGATGTGCCCAGGCTTGTCTACACCGGAGTACAGGAGGATAGAGCAGTATCTGGCGGGTTTGGTGCCAGAGATTGCGGGACTGGTGTCTGCTAGGGATCCTACTACTATGACAGAGGCTGTGCGGTCAGCTACTAAGATGACCAATTTGAAGATTGCTGAGGGTGTCTTGCCTCCTAGGGGCTCATCTGTGAAGGCGCCGGCTGAGAACAAGAGGAAGTGGGAGAGCGTGGATAAGGGTTCATCGGGGACTCAGCGACAACCGGCAGCGAAGAAGACTGAGGCTTCTGGGCCAGCCTCGGACCAGAAACAGGGGGGCTATGCTGGGAAAAGCCCTAAGTGTGGACGTTGTGGGTTTCATCATTTTGGTACTTGTGAGAGCTTTCGCTGTGAGCGTTGTCAGAAGACAGGGCATCTCGCCAAGAATTGTAGGGTCAACCTTTCCGGGACGACTCAGACTGCTGCTGTTACTACCCCTGCTCCACAGGGGAACCAGGGTTGCTTCCATTGTGGGGAAGCGGGGCACTTCAAGTGAAGCTGTCCCAAGTTGACTCAAGGGGGCACAGAGACTACAGGGAAGGATGGGGACAAGGAAGGCGGTGGCCGGTGGACTCGTGCTCATGCTTATGTGATTGGTGCTAGGGAGAGCCAGGCGGACCCAGACACTGTTACCCGTACGTATTCTCTCTTATCTCTTGTTACGCTTTGGTCATACTTTTATCCGCATTGTTGTGCGTTCGTGTTTCGGGTGTTTTCTTTGTGGTTTGGTCGCTGTTTCTCATTCTTTGGGGTTGATGAGGGTCCTTTGGGGATGCTACTTGGACGGTACCAGTGGATTAGTTATACCGATCATAGTAGGCTCCAGTAGGCTTTCATCGGGGGTCTCTTGTCTCATACTCATATTTGGGAAAGTGGTTTCCCAGTTATTACTGGCACGTTTGATTCATGACCTTCACTTGTTGTATTTTGGGGATACGTTACTTGGGCACAAAGGTCGACACTCATTACTGTTGAAACCGAAAGAATCTCGGGACGAGATTCCTTTCAACAGGGGGATGATGTGACGACCCGGAAAATTTTTCTTCTTATTTGTTTTCTCTCCTCGACTTCGGGAAATTTTCGGGACGAAAATTCTTTCAACAGGGGGATGATGTGACACCCGGCAACTTTCGGTAACTAACTTTTGAAAACTTAGTAAGTCTACCTTAGCGAGTCGCGCATACGTTACACATAGCATGGTCGGTCGAGTCGAATCGTACATCATTAGGGTTTTAACATACGCAAGTCTCGGGTCCCGGGAATTGGTGATCGGGCGGGAACGTGTTATTTATCATGCATTATATGTTTACAATCATTATGTGACTTGTCGGTATGTGAATATGTGCTAACATGTGTTAAAACGGGGTTTAACGCGCAAAACACACACATAAGGAGGCTTCAGGCGAATAGGCTTCAGGGGAATAGCCTAATCGCCTATAATGGGGCGAGTAGGGGCATCCTTCAGGCGAATAGGGTGCTATTCGCATGAAGGTTCATGCGAGTAGCAGCCCTACTCGCGTGTACTGCTGCGTATTCGCCTAAACTGCTCCGAACGACCAAAAACGCCTATAAATACCACCCTTGACCTCCAAAACATCATTTGTGCAACCCTAGCCGTCCCACAACATAACCCAACACCCAAACACCCTCTGGAACTCGTTTTTGCATCAAAACCACCATTTCCAAGCTTATTCCATCATTACCTCTTGATTACAAGGTGTGTTCTTCAAACCCAAACCTTTAAATGATTATGTTTTGCTCCCTAAACGTCCAGACCTGACTTATAAATGTTTTTATCTTTGAAAATCCATTTAAAACCGTTTTTAAACAAACCCACACCTTTACATGTGTATTATGTGTTATATATGTTTAAAGATAGGATTTTTAGGATTGAATCATGGTTGTTCTTATGTTATTATGATGTTTATTGCTGATATAAGTTAGTATGATGATATCCTAGGAGTTTGAATGGTTGTGGTTGTGTATTGTTGATATTTGATATTTTGACCCATTTGAAGGATTATAGATGATTAAGGATGATAGGAGGTATGTTGTTGATTGAATGATGTTAGGGTTTGTTATAGGATGATGCTAGAACAGTAGGATGCTATCGGACAACGTGGTTATGTGATTTAATCTGGATATTTGCTATTTAGGGCAAGTTCTTGCATGTTGATGTGATGTTTACATGCTAAGTTGCCATTTTGGGAAAACGCTCGCATTCGGGACTGATAGAATGATGAAAACTTGGGGGTTTTGTTTGAAATATGTTTGTTAATGTGTTAGGATGATTATTGGATGTTCCTACATGTTTCAGATCTGATTTGGAGTGTTCGGCGCGCGAAATTGCACTACAGAACAGTATAGGCGAGTAGGAACCTACTCGCATGAGGCTTTAGGCGAGTAGGCCCCTAAATGCCTGATGTATAGGCGAGTACAAGCCCTATTCGCCTATATATAGGCGAGTAGAGGCTTATTCCCCTATACTACTAGTGATTACAATCCTATTCCCCTATACTACTAGTGATTACAATCCTATTCCCCTATACTACTAGTGATTACAATCCTATTCCCCTATACTACTAGCGATTACAATCCTAAATGCTAGTTTGATTCCTAATCGCGTGTAATGCTGCTGTATGTATATTTTAACATCCCGGAACATGATTTGACGCCTAGGAACATGATAGGAACCCCGGGATTCACCCAATGACTTAGTAACACGTATTCGGACCTGTTTATGCGTTAAACGGATATTATGCTAGACTAGGTGAACTGTTGCGCGTATTAAGTGTTTAATTGCATATGTGGCATGTTGTCTTGTATTTTTCTAACACGTGGAATGTCGGGTCACCAATGGGATGTCGAGTCTTGTCTTACGTAGTCTGGTTGTCGGTCAAACATACTTTTCGGACACATAATGGTCATGGACTGGACTTAGGGACTAATGAACCCGATGGGTTATTAGTCTAACTTGACACATATCTTATGATAGGTCGCCAATAGTTGGGGCTATCATATCTTACAGACGGTTTACTCATATCACGCATACGGTTTACTCTTAAACGGAATACGCAACCTAAGGTGAGTTCACGGCCCCACATTTTACAGTTTTTGCTTTCGGGGTGAGAAACATGCTTACAAACTCTTTTATGACTTATGACTTGTTAAATTCTTATGGCTCATGACTCTTTATCACGTTATACTATGGCTCACTTATCTTACTATACGGTTCATCGAAAATCCCTTGAAACCACTAACATGGGTATATGGCGGGGAAATACGGATAGCGCTATTGGGAATTGACAAACCCCACTCGACGGTTGGACCGGGCGGGTGCATATTGTCTCTAACAAAACAAGGTCTACCGGCGATGACGGTAGCCCATAGGAACTAAGGGTAACACACGGCTTAGTCAGTAACGGTTTCACCCGTATGAGTATCTCATTCTGCGCCTGGTTTGGCGTTCTCATAAGCATAGTAGTAATTGTGATGGTAACGTTTTTGAAGGATCACTGTAAACGTTTAATTAAAACCTGTGAACTCACCAGCATTATATGTTGACTCTTTTAGCATGTTTTCTCAGGTCGCTAAGGTAGCAGCATATGGATAGGCGCACGTGGTCGCACTGGAGTCGTCTCGTGTCTAGGGTCTCATCTGCACGTTTTGAGATTATGAACTTTTGAACTTATGTTTATTTATGCATGACTTTTGTAAACTTTAAAATGCTTCCGCACTGTTGAATGTCGGTTTTAAACTTATGCATGGTTTTGTTTACGTATGTTTTTACATTTAGACGTCGTTTATTGTGACCGTTGACTTGGATCCTAGTGTGTCACACGCCTCGCGGTTGAACTCCGCAGGTGGAAATTTGAGGGTGTGACAAATGTCGAAGTTCAAAGATACACACAAAATGTACAGGGTGGAGGACCAGATTGGATGTTTGATTACAAAGACTTCTTTGAATCATTCAATCTAGATAGCATGGTTGAAGAAGCTGTACTTCGCTTATATTATGAGGTCGAAAACGCCGTAACTTCACCGTTAGTGCGTCCGATCACGGTAAACCCCCAAGCAGCTTCTAATGATACCACTGCTCCTGTGTTGGAAGAAGAGGTGTTCCAAGAGGCTTCTACATCGCTTAATTCATCCGAATCAGAATATGAAGACGATGATGCAACAAGTGAAGCTATTCTGGACAACGCTACAGTGACACCACCAGTGAACCCAACTAATACTGATGCTTCAACATCGAATGTGGGTAATGATCTGGTTTCTACAGAAAATTTGACAACTCAAACGGGAGTACAAGTACCTGATTATCCGGAATCTCGGATACATCGGATACACCCGCTTGAACAGGTTATTGGTGATCCTGGTAGCAGTGTGATGACAAGAGGGCAGCTGAGAAATGCTCAAGCACCAGAAAACATTGGCAACCTTGCTTTATATGCCAAAATTCAGAAATCTGGTTTTCAAAATGACTGGTCATTTGCTTGTTATGTTTCGCAGGTCGAGCCGCGAACTTACAAGGATGCTCTTTTGGATGACGCCTGGGTGGAAGCAATGCAGTAGGAGTTATTACAATTCCAGAAACTTGGTGTATGGACCCTAACAGATTTGCCCCCTGGAAGAAAGAAAATTGGAACCAAATGGGTGTTTAAATGCAAGAAGGATGACTAGAGAGAGCCGAACCAAGTGGGACTTGTTTACACCACAATATCCAAAGCGAATTGTTCATAAGAAGGATATTGATTTGATAACTGGTATGCCCAAGGTGACTTTAAAATACAAACCACCGCAAGTGTTGAAAAAGATTCCTTTGATGCCTATCCCACAACACTTCGCCAAAGACTTCATCTGGTGGTATTATGATTGGAAGATTGCAGAGGCCGTGATTGTGTTGAAAGATGGAGAGTCGAACTACAAGAAAGTGCATATCTTTGATCCCATGTGGTTGATAAACTGTTCACATGAGGATATTATCATGCTGTTCTACAATCCGATCTATTCAGATGCAAAAGATGCTGAGCAAGCAGGAAAGTACCAACGTGTGGTATTTCTATGCTTTGCGTTTGATATCAATGTTGGGTGTGACTATGATGAGAAGTTGGGAAAGTATGTGGAGAAGCAAAAGGTGCCAGAGCTGAAAACGAAGAAGCAAAAGCAATTTCATGAACCGGTGTTGACGAGAGAACAGCAGATTCAAAGACACATCAGACTGATGAACATAAGGATGGACGAACAACGACGAACACAATCCAAGCAATAGTCGAGGGGGAGTTTGTAGATGCAAAAGTGCGACTAAAGCTTTGGATTGTATAACATAATATGTTTTGGTAATATCGAAGGTGCGAAGGAGAGATTTAGTTGGTGCGAAGGAAGACTGAAAGGTGCGAAGGAAGACAGTTGGGACGAATGAAGAATTAGATTATTGTAAAGCTTGGTTCGACCTTATGATTTGGGCGAACCTGCACATTCGCACAAACAGTTTGGGCGAATGTGCAGTCTATAAATAGACAAGTTTGATTTTTGAATGTAACTTTTGATCATTATTATTCCCTCCACTTTCAGAAACTCTCTCTAGTGTTTTGTTAAACCTGTTTATCGTTCATACCTTGATTGTATCTATATTTCAACGTGTAAACAAGTGTTTTATTAATGAAAACGTTTGAAAATGATGATCTGTGTGTTTGAATCTGTTTGATTATTATTTTGTGATAGTTTTAGGGTTTCCGCACCTGAAACTAACTTGTTTGATCAATCTTTGTTTGTTATCGATCCTTTCACGCACATACATCTAAGCGTCTCGTTTCTTATAATGGGTATTGGAAATAGTTTATTTTGATAAACTAAAAAGCCTTATAATGATTTTTGTAATCATTTATTTTTAACGAGCATGTTAGAACCGGTTTATTTTATGCAAACCGATAAGTGTTATAACGATTTTTGTAATCGATAATGTCTAATAAGTGTGTTGGAAAATGTTTTTTTTATATAAATCAATAAGCATGATAATGATTTTTGTAATCATTTACTTCTAACGATGGTGTTAGAATTTGTTTATTGTATATAAATTGTCAAGTTCGTAACGATTGTGTAATCGTTTAATTCTAACGAGCGTGTTAGAACTGATTTATTGATAAGTTTTAAAACGATTTTTGTAATCGTTTATTGCTATCTAGTATGTTTGAAATGGTTTATAGAACCTTCAACTTCAAGAATGATTTTTGTAATCATTTATCTTCTAACATGTGTGTTAGAAACGGTTTATGAAAACCATCGGTTTTTTAAATGGGATGGTAATTGTTATTTTCTAACAGGTGTGTTAAAAATGGTTTAACTTTTGAACCACACATGTGTTTAAGATATTTCGTATTGAAGTTTTACTACTTCTAAATGTGCGAGTTAGAACTCGTTTTAGTTTTCTAACATGTGTGTTAGAAAATTTTTATCACTGGTACGAGTTTAGATACGATTTATTTTATAAAACGAAATATTTGGAAATATTTCATGTAAAAAAATGACTCTAACGTGCGCGTTATGATCATTTAAGTTCTAACATGTTTGTTAGAAATGTTTTATTTGAAAAAGAAAATGTTTTATGTAAACATTTTATTTTTCTATTATATTCATTAGAAATGGATTCTTTTATGAACTATATCATTGGAAAAGGTTTTATGTAAACGTCCAATTTTATCAAGTGCGCGTTATAACATGATTTTTTTTTCCATGTGTGTTTGAAACCGTTATAGTACATGTGTAGTAAACTGAAACCATATAAAAAGTTTGCTATTTTGGGTTTTGGTATACGGTTTCATAAACCCGTATTGATATTATAAATATAGTATATTGCAAAAGTAAGGAAATGTTTTAAAATGATTTTAAAACAAGTTTTGCATAGTTTTGATAATTCGAACGGTTCGTTACTTTTGCTAGATGTAGCATATGATGAACCAAAGTAGTGTTCTTGTTGACACTATACGGTAGAAAACAACTTGGTGTTGTTGTGAACAAGATCAATTGTTCAAGCTTTACTACTTAATTGTAGTATTTTTAACGACTTGGTGTTGTTTTGAACAGATTTGTGAATGTCCAACTTTAGAATTTCACGATCAAATGAGGAACTTGTACTTATAAGTGCATAGAGTTCTCAAGACATGTTGCAAGACGATATTGTTGTGATGACTTTGATTGGATGATAAAAGTGTTGAAGATGATAACACTATGAGATTTAATGTGTAGATATGTCTATGTATCCGTTTAAACTTTTAAAGTGTTTTGCACTTTTTGATTTAGTTTCAAATGTATATTATTGCTTTGTGTTCAATATCTTCGGATAACACATGCAATTTTTTACGAAGAAATAAATCAAAGGTTTGTGACGTATGAAATGTTATTTTTTTTTAATAAATAACTATAACGTCAAATATACAATGTTAAAGAACAATGTTATAAACGGATAGTATATGGAAAGAATTGGACATAAACAACTTAAGAGTTGTTGCATTGACTAAAAGTTGGAGACGAGACATCAAATGTCTAACCACATCATGAGAGAATCATGAAAGAAAGTGGCGAGTGTATTGAGATGAAATACACAAGTATGTTACATATCGATATATTTCATTAAAGATTGTCATGAAAATTCGCAAGGGTGAATTTTAACATACGGAAGAAATATACGTTAATACCAATCTTTAATGAACCAGGAAAGATTTGTTCCAAAAGATTTACGATTGAAAATGGAGGACATGTTGATATGACTACCACTTTCAAGTTGTTGGAAGTATGTAAATGTTTTGACTTTAAAATTGGGAGAGTGTCCTAAATGTACATAGATTTAAAATAAAACGACAAGGCATGTCACTTAAAGACACAATTTTGAAGTCGTTTTGTTGAGTGTGAATCTAAGTGATTTCATATCAACATAAAAGTAATTGTACACTTATATTATTCATACCTTTTGTGGGTGATGAATGTGTTCACCAAAGTTACTCGAGATAAGACTTATAGTCAAGTACTTATAAGTTAATGGTGAAGCCTTTGACATCAAAGGCAAAAATGTTATATTCTTAGACTGGATAATGGAAAATGCATGTTTATGTAACATACATATGAGACTATATGAAAAAAAAATCTCATGGTCATGTATAAAATAAGAATGAATGTTGGTAAGAGATAATGCGTATATCTCTTAAGGCTGTGAAGAATCAGAATGATGCATCTTCTGTTCACATGCTAGAGTATTGTAGTCTAAAGCATGCTAGACTAGTACATGTTAATTTAGATGCTCTGTGGGGATTAAATTAACTTTAAACATTCAAATTATAAGATGACATGAGAATGAATTTGGTGTCTAACAAACACTAAAAATATATAACTTCCTTCAGTCTAATGGATAGTGAGGAGAACACATACACGCAAAAGTGTTGGCATCTCATGCTAAGGCATATGTTGCCTTGTTTAGCTTTAGAACCTTTTGTGCACAAGTGGAATATGAGGTGAACAGTATACTCGAATGACTTCAATAGTACAAAGATGTAGATATTTGTGATCTAATCAAGGTGTATAGTAGTCATCGTGTGTAGTATTACTTAAACTTGATCAAAGTGCAAGTAATGTGGGGGAGAGATCCATTTAAGGAACAACCATAGCTTTGTATAAATGGTGTTTGAGGAGTCTCTCAATCCATATAAAAAGATGACATTTCTTTACCTTTTATCTTGTGTTGGATTGTTTCAATCTAATAACGCTTAAATGTGGGGGGTAACTTGCATTTGATAATATGAAGTTAAAAGTTGGCAATAAAGGTTATGGTTGTAACGAGCATACACAATGGTCATAAGGAGTTAATCTGGTTGATTAGACTCATATGCCAAATTGATAAGGAGTCAATCTAATTGATTAGACTCAGATGCCAGCCGGTTTGATATTAATGCCTGATGATTGAGCATACCAGGACATATGCATAATAAATATGTGTTCATATTGAAATAAGATTTGTTTTAGTCTAAAAAGAAGACGTTATAACTAGATCAAAGTTTAGATCATGAGTTATAGTCTTGCGAGTCAATATCACGTTAGTATAACTGATCTCAATTTCAAAATTATTAGTAGTGACTTGACGAAGTCAAAGATAATCTTATGGATCCAACAACCTGAGGGTTGATGAGAGATCAAGTTGTGGAATAAGACTAAAGCCCATAGAAAAAGGCATGTGAAGGAAACCTACCTTAGTTAATTGGAGATCCCAAGATCTAAGTTCAATAGGACAACTAATTTATACGCCTAAGGGTGGTCACTGTGGGGGCATGGCTAATATGTGTAAGCTAGTATATATGGTTATATATACCCCCTAAATTATAAAGGGTGTTTAAAGACGTCCTTGTCTATTCCTATGACATTCAGTGACAAATTGTGAGGATAAGCATAATATATGGTAAATGATGTAGGTAAATCATGGTAACCATAATGCTTTTAATGATTTGAGAAAAATCACCTATGTTAGAGAGAAGTGGGGTCGCTTCAAATGGAATTGGGGGCACAATTCCTAGAGCTCTCGCAGAACCAGGAAAGTGTTCCAGGACCATTATTGGACACGAAAGTGAGGGGATGGCCCGGCTAAGGAGTGTATTGTGTGAAGTGTATTGTCGTCTACACAAACGGGGGTTTGTTCAAGGACATCGCGTCTACAAACTGCTAGGAGGCTAAGTATGCTTCACAAAGGAAGGTTCAAAGCTAATACCTACCTATCCTGCAATACTTAACTGTCGAGGTTGCATTGGAAATTTTGTGTGTTTTGATCAATCTCCATTCATGTGGGGGATTGTTGGACTTTTAATAGTATGAATTGATATTTAATTAACAAAATTTATTAATTAATGTATTCATAATGTGAATTGAAGAAAAACTCTTGAGTTGAGTTTTTTATTTCACTTAATTAACTTTTATTAGAGTGTTAAGTCTGTAATTAAAAGAAAGACTCTTCACTCATCCTCAACTCTTGTATAATATAGGCTATGTGCCTTGTTTGATACTAGAGAAAATAATATACTTGAATACATGGAGGGTTCTTGAGAAGAATAAAGACTTCACTCATGTGTTGAGTACATAGAGATGAGTACTTTCTATCAAATTCCATAAGTTCTAACACTATAATTTACCTGGTGTAACCTTGGGCGCGTGGCCTTCTCCAGCAGTACAGACTGCTTCGGCTGTTGTACCCTGGGAGACAGACGCGCTATCTTTAGTAGAGGCGCGAAATCTGTTTTAAGGGAAGCGTGTTGAACACGTGCCTCAGCCTCAACCGTCAACATCTTGTTTGTTCATTCTTGCAGATAAAAAGTGCACAAAAAGGATCATGTTGAAGACTCTATGTCTTGAAGATCTTGCCAAGGATTGTACAAGAAGACTTTGTTCAAGTCCTCGTTAAAGACGAAGAGAAAATTGTACAAGAAGAAACGGTTTAAGTCCTTATCAAAGACAACGGTTTGAATCTTTTGTGTATGTCTTTTTAATTTTCGTACATGGTGCGTGTACTACTGTTTCCAAAAATATGTATAAAGTGTATATCTTTATTATTTTGTTAATATTATTTTAATAAAATCGTGACCCATGTCCTACAATGTTAACAACTTAGAATGTGTGTATTCTTAATTACCCATATCCAAAAGAAGTGTGTTATCTCAAATGAATTTTGAAAGAGGTTGAGTTGAATAAGAGACAGAATCAATGTCGGCTGATTGAACCAGAGTTACATTGGAGTTATACATTGTTTTAGGTTAGGCGTTAGCATTGGAGTTATACATTGTTTTAGGTTAGGTATTAATATTAGAGTTATACATTGTTTTAGGTTAGATGTTAAGGTTAGGCGTTAACATTGGAGTTATACATTGTTAATTATTTTAGGTTAGGTGCTACCCGAAGCTTTCCTGCATGTAATTGTAAAGCACATCAATTTATTTCATATGTAAAATTGTTGTGTTATATTAGATTTCTCAACCTCGAGATGCTCCCGGGGTATAATCTAGTCATAATTATAAAAGAAATTAAACTGTGCGAGTTTGCTTCCAGCTCTATTGCTATAGTTTTTTTTTCTTTAAATTGTTGGGTTGATCACTTGCGTGATTATTAAGTATAACTTACAAATTTCGAAGGACATCTACCTGCTCCTACCACTCAACAAACACTTTCACCAAATCAACCCACATCCCACACCCACAATCCTAACACCACCTGCATACCTTTCTGTTATGACCCATCGGCCTATTATCCTCAACTTCAATCTTTTTCAATCCACAACCCATCCTCTTCCACTCCATCCAGCCCATAACCTTCAAGCCCACTTCACCACACTAGCCTAACTCCCGCCTCACCCAAGCCCAACTCCCTCTAATATATCCCGCTCAAATCCTTCTACATCCTCCACATCTTCACCAAGCCCATCCCACAGCCCAACAATCCCAGCCTTACCCATTGCAGTTTCTGACCCTCCTCCAAATGCTCATATACCCGAAAGCCAACCCATTAACTCCCACCCCATGACCACTCGATCCAAAGATGGAATTTTTAAACCAAAACATTTTGTCAACCTTTCCCAAGTTTCCAACCATCAACTACATCACTATCACTATCTCTTCTCTTCTCTTCTCCCCAAGGGTATCAAAACCACTCTCAAAGATCCAAAATGGATTCAAGCCATTCATGATGAACTCAATGCTTTACATGGAATCTTGTACCTCGCCCACCTAGCACCAATATCATTGGATCTAAATGGATTTATAGAATTAAATATAAATCTGATGGATCCCTTGATCGCTACAAATCTCAACTTGTAGCCCAAGGTTTCATTCAAATACCGAGTCTTGATTTCTCGCACACTTTTAGTCCGGTTGCCAAATCTTCCACCATCCGAGTTGTCCTTAGTCTCGCTTCCATTAACAAAAGGAACATACTATAATTAGATGTCTATAATGGAACAACCTCCGGGTTTTGAAGATCTCAATTGTCCAACCCATGTCTGTACACTCAATCGTGCTCTCTACGTCCTAAAACAAGCACCACGTGCTAGGTTTCAACGCTTAAGCACAATCTTTCTTACCCTCGGTTTTGAAAACAATCAAGCCGATCCGTCCATGTTCGTTTACAATCGCCAAGGTGTCCTAATTTATCTCCTTGTTTACGTTGTCGACATCATTATCACCGACAATAATGAATCTTTCATCAACAACTTCACATCACGTCTTCACAAGGAATTTAAAATTAAGGATCTTGTCTTGCTCAATTTCTTTCTCGGTTTGGAAGTCACTCACACAAAATCCACTCTTTTTCTCATTCAATCCAAATATGCCCACGACATTCTCACAAGATCAAGCTACTTGATTCTAAACCGGTTGCCACTCCTCTCACATCTAAGGATATTTTTAATTCCATATGCCAACCATTTCATGATCCTACTCTTTATCGATCTCTCGTAGGCGCTCTTCGATATCTTACCATCACCCGTCCTGATCTCGCCTACGCCGTTAACCAAGATAGCTTATACCATCAAAACCCCACCACCAATCATTTCCAACTAGTCAAAAGGATTCTTCATTATGCTAAAGGAACTTTATCATATGGTCTAACATTTGATCAACCTCCTAACACTACTTTATTAGGTTTTTTAGATGCAGATTGGGCACGTTGTATTGACACACGAAGATCCACCTACGGCTATTGTATCTATTTAGGTGGTAACTTAGTCTCTTGGAGTGCTAAGAAGCAGCCTACGATCTTGCGGTCAAGTTGTGAGTCAGAATATAGAGCAATGGCAAATACGGCAATAGAGATCATCTAGTTAACTAATTTTCAACGAGAGCTACATGCGCTACCACCGGGGCATCCAACATTATTATGTGACAACAAGAATGCTTTGTTTTTAAGTCAAAATCCGATTTCCCATAAAAGAGCAAGCCCATCGACATTAATTATCACTTTGTTCTTGAATTGATTTCCTCCGGTCAGCTTCATACAAAAAGTTAATTTTCACAGATACACAAGTAGTAGATATCTTCATCAAAAGTCTTCCCAAACCGTTGTTTGAAAGATTACGCTCAATGCTTCGTCTTAGACCACCTCCATCTTGTATTAACAAGGGTATTAGGCAATGTTGAGATACATGCCTTCAAATCCTCCCATCATAATATTTCTTTGAATGTAATTATTAGTTAATAATGTATTTTTTTTTTTTTACAGAAGATATTCTCATCTTAGTTATTTACTTCTTGTATATATATAGGATCCATTTTTATCAATAAAATCACATTGACCATTACCATTTCATACATATCAAAACCAATACTGAAAACAGGTTCAAAGTAATCTTTTATACTACAATTTTTAAGAGGTATGAGTCATTACCACTACGAAAACTAATTAGTTTAAAAGACAAGAATGCCCATTGAAAGAATTAAAAGATGGGATCACGAAGGATAAACGCGTCATTCATAATAAAAAAAGCTATTATTAATAGAAACAAGATATATAAAAGCATGATCATAGTGGTTGTGTCATAAATATATTATAAATTATAATTCTTAATTAATAAAAAAATAATTGATATAAAGATGAACGAAGTGAAAGAAATTCTCCTAACTTTAAAAAGTTGCCGACTAATATTCGAGAAATAAAGGCTTGAAGAGACGTACACGATTAAAACCTAATAACTCATATTTCACGAGTAAATAAAAGGAAAATTAGCCGTAGAGAAATGGGACAAGTCTTCATTATTCCATTATTCGTGAGGGGGTAAACAATGAGTTTGGCTCATTTAGAGGGTGTTTGGCTGTCTATTTTTTTCTCTCTTTTTAACTTATGACTAACAAAAGTGTTTGGATAACTGTTTGAAAAGAAACTTATGGTTTGTATTTTGAAAAGGAGAAAAGAGAGGAAAAGTCATAAGTCACAATTTGTGACCTATGAGATTAATGAGTTTTTGAGGTGAAAAAAGTCATAAGGAGAAAAAGAGAAGGAGAGCCAAACATGCTCTTAACTTACAAGGGTTTGGGCTTGATAAGTGAAGTTCGGTATCATATTCTTTATTAAACAAGCTAATTTTAGGACTTGAGCTCGTTCTCATTCATGCTAGCTCAAATTGATCTTTTAGCAAGCCGATATCAAATAGTTCATGCGTAGCTTGACTCTTTTATACCTCTCATTAGACTATGTGTTGTGGCTAGATGTGAGCAATGGCTCTAACCTCTTATATTCAGCCACGTAGGCAGTGACATGACAGAGTGATAAAGCTGCTGCTCACTCGTCTGATGTTGTTGTGGCTAGAGTTGAGCAACAGCTTTATCCAGTTTTTTTTTTTATTATTATCTTTTATACTTTTTAATTTTAAATGTAATATAATATTTAAAATTGTAACACAAATTAAATAATAAGCATAAAAATTTCATTAATTAAAAAAAATTTAAAAGACATAATTGATAAAAAAAAAAAACATAAAAACAACTAAACTACTCGTCGTTGATGTTGAAATCTTCTTCGAATTCCTTCACGATGCGCGCTTGTTCTAGTTCAAGTATCTTCCGACGAGACATTGGTATGTGGCTAAAGTCTTTCGCTAAAAAGTCCATGTTCCTCATTCAATTTTTATCGACTTTAGCTTTCGCCGTCACCTCCATTGTCATCCTTATTTTGCTAATTTCCCCCGAGAACTCCGTATCGGATTCGTTAAGAGTTTGTTTGGCTTTCGACTTATCCCTTCCAGCGGGTCGACCTAGAGGAGACGGGGGAAGACCCTCATCACTGTTTAGGTCAATCCCCACATGAGCATCCGAGCTCACAGAGGAGACGTACCCACCCGATGAAGATGTCTTGGCTTGCTTTGATGATGAGCCGCATTCGCTCATGTCTTCCAGCGAAATTAGCTCCACCCATTTGGAGCAATTACGTAGGATTTTCCACAAATAGTCTTCATCCCACGTCTTGTTGATTCTATAATTGCGTAAAACCTCTTCTTTCCACTCATTAGCAGTAAATTGATACACGTCAAGATCGCTCGACCCGCTCGCTCGCACTCGAGCAGCGTTCCTATTATGAAGGTTCGTAAACAAACCCACATATTTCCTAATCTCGGCCCACCGCCGGAAAATCATATCTGCTGAACGCGTTTCACTCCCTACTTGCTCATAAAATAGGTCTCGGATTCGTCGCCAAAATACCTTAGCCCTTTGATAATCGGCTACATAAAAAATAAAGTATTAATGTTAAAAAATCAATTATGTATTTTAAAAAAAAGTATATACTTAAAAAAAATACATACCCGCTTTCCGATCTTCCGATACTTCAACCCAAGCCCGACAAAGGGCTATTTTCTCCTCTTTGGTCCAAGGGGTCACTTGACACCTTGGTCGAATATCTTGCTTGGGCGATTCACCGCCCCCACCACCACCCCTAGCACCACCTCGGCCACCGCCTCTAGCACCACCCCGTCCACTTCCTCTAGCACTACCTCGCCTTTGAGTTGTTGGTGGTTGTGTATCCGGGATTACTAAATCCGGTGAAAGTGGTGGCATTTGGCTAAAGTTATGTTCGATTTCGTTCGTTGGATTAACATCATACTCTTCTTCATCGAGGAATTCCATAGCGGGTTGGTAGCATCCACGCCATTGTGAAGAATCCATTTTTGTATGCTTGATTTTTGAAGTGTTTTTGATTGTTTTGAAGTGTATTTGATTGATTTGTGAATAAAAAATGGTGATTTTTTGTATTTAAATAGGCCAACTAGCTATTGGCTAACGGCTAGCTAACTGCCAATGGCTAGTTTGACCTCGCTAACACACGCGATGGCACTAACGTCTGCTAGCTCGCGCCAGTCTTCGCTGAGGGGTGTTATGACTCGAGTGATCCATGAGGCTAGTTTTGTGGCTCGCGGGCCACAACGAATAGTCTTATTATTATTATTATTATTATTTTTAACGGCGGATAGTCTTATTATTATTTCTCAAATCTAATATTAAAATGGTGTGAAATTTAAATAATACTAAATTGAAATCGAGTTACAAGTTTTAGTTCCATTTTCAAAACATTAATACAAGTAACTGTCCAACTCGAATTCCAAATTTGGTATTCAATTACAAGTTATATTGGAAACTCTTGTTATAGTGGAAACTTTAGAAACTCTAATTTTCCGAGCTTTTTTTATAAAAATTTTAGGGTATGTAATATACATGATTTTAAGCATATTGAGAAAAAAAACGCTAAACTTTTTTTTTTTTTTAAATAAGTTTTCAGTTAACACATGTTAGTTTCGCTTAACATGTGTTACTCGAAAACTTATTTAAAAAAAAAGTGTCCGGCGCTTTTTTTGGCTCAAAATGCTTAAAATCATGTATATTACATGCCCTAAATTTTCCATGTCCTAAAAAACTCGGGAAGTCAGAGTTTCCAGAGTTTTCACTATAACAAGGGTTTTCTCAGGACTCTAAGCCTATATTGAGAACTGAGAGAACCATTCTGGGCTACACATTTCTCTAAAGCAATTTTTTTTTTTTTTTTTTTTTTGCAAAAATCGCTACTTTATATGCAAGGAAAATTTTTTTTTATTTTTTTTGTATTTTTTTTCAGTATACACATGTGTATAATTGCATTATACACATATGTATAATGCAATATACACATATGTATAACTGAAATATACACATATGTATAGCTAAAATATACACATATGTATAGCTGAAAAATGCTATATACACATATGTATAAATGAAAAAAAAAATTCAAAAAAAATAAAAAAAAAAATTTCCTTGAATTAAAATGTGCGATTAAAAAAAAATTGCCTTTATATGAAATGTGTGGCCCAGAATGGTTCTCTCAGTTCTCAAATAGGGGTTGGTTCTCTTAGGATCCCTACCCTATATATATATATATATATATATATATATATATATATATATATATTATATTTGAACAAGTAAATGGTACTATCCCCCTAAACTCCTATATTTACAACTAATACACCTCTAGCTTAGGATTGAACCTAAGACCTCTTACTAAGACGTAAAAGCCTCTACTAAATGAGCTAGCTCCACTTGGCTTGTTTCTGGTCATCTAATCAACCCCTTAAGAACAGTTGAACAAGAAGGCGACTCGATGCAACGGTAGAAAATACCCGGATGGTTGTGGGTCTTGGTCCCATCACGCCACCGTCTACCATCGTCTTCCTCTTCTTCCCCGATCTCCTCTCTCAATATCTATGCGTGTGTGCGCACACATGTGTGTGTGTGTGTATATATATATATATATATCTATATATGTATACATTTGTTCATATTAGATTTAGAAACAAGTAGACAACTTCCTATAAAGAAAGTTTGAACTTTTTTTACACAAATGAACCAATATAAAAACTACTAAATCAAAACCCCTCTTTAACTCCCTAATTTCTCTTACTCCAACAAATCTTAACCCTAAAAGCCTTTTGCTTTGCATATTTCTAGAGAGAGAATTATATACACCCAAAAGCAAGTTTTTTTTTTCTTCTTTCTTTTTTTTTTTCTTTCTTTTTTTATTTTTCGATTTCGTCAAACGTCGATAACTGAAGCTCTCACAAATACATATATATGCAGAGATAAATAAAGAAAGGAAGCATTGATGAACTAACAATTTCATGTAGAGAAACAAGATATTATTATTACTATTATTATACATCTATATGTATATGTATATACATATATTTGATTTGGAGGCATAATTGGATACAAAACTAAAGATTTCCATTTGTTTCATCTTATCCAATCGGTAACTTCAATACCCTTTTCCTTAATTTCTGTAATTTCAAATCAATCAGATCTAATTCATGTTTCTTTATTATTTCAATCAATTGATTTAGGGTTTTCATAATATTGTTTGATTCATAAATTTCTGTATGTAAGAAGTTTGATATTGGAATTTGAGATTAAGAGATCTGGAATATTTTTTATATAATAATATTATTATTATTATTATTATTATTATTAATCTTTTGTGGAATAGATTCTATTTTCTTTATATGTTGTGCATTACAAGTTATTGCCATTTGTGGATTTACATAAATTTGATTGTTTCACTGTGTTTATTGCTTTCTTTAGCTATGATTATTAATTTGTGTTAGATCTTGATGTTATTATGTGTCTGACTCATCAGTTTCTTAAATTAGAATGCTTGTTATTATTATATTATGATTGTATATTCTTATTTTGGGATTTCAGTTGAAAAGGTTGTTGCTTGATGATCAAAACTGAAGATTTCATCAAATCTAGATTTGGGTTGTTTGGAAATACTCAAAAGTTTGTATCTTTTGGGTTTGATTGATTAGGGTTGTTGCGAAATCCGTGAAAGTTTCGATCTTTTGGGTCGGATTTAAGAAGGCATGTTGGAGGAAAGATCTTTTTTGGTTTCAGGAAACTTCGACAGCAACGGGGACAATACGTGGGTGTTTATGAGTAATTGCAGGATAGGGAAGATTGAATCTCATCAAGAGAAACGACCGTTAGATATTGAAGACGACGAAATTATTCATCCTCCAAAAAGCCGCAAGCAATCGCCTAGTTATAATCTTGATCTTAGATTAGGGTATCTAGATCTTTCGTCTGTCGATGTTGATCAATCCGACAGTGATCAAGGCCATGGTGGCGAGGATTTGGACTCAAGTTCCCTAATCCATGCCATTGGTCGAGACAACTCGATTAGTTGTCTACTCAAATGCTCAAGATTTGATTATGGTTCGATAGCGTCACTAAACCGCACGTTTCGTGACCTAATTAGGAGTGGTGAACTCTATAGATTAAGAAGACAGAACGGTATTATCGAGCATTGGGTTTACTTTTCGTGCCATCTTGTTCAATGGGAAGCTTTTGATCCCATTAAACAGCGTTGGATGAATCTGCCCACAATGTCGTCAAACACATGTTTCCAGTTTTCCGATAAAGAGTCTTTGGCTGTCGGGACAGAGTTACTTGTGTTAGGGAAAGAAGTACTTGATCATGTAATATATAAGTATAGTTTATTAACTAACTCATGGTCATTTGGGCAGTTAATGAACGAGCCCAGATGTTTGTTTGGGTCCGCGAGTCTTGGTGAGATTGCGATTGTAGCCGGTGGGTCTGACCCGAATGGAAATATTGTAAACTCCGCTGAGCTTTACAACAGTGAGACGGGTGCTTGGGAAACGCTCCCAAAAATGCTTAAACCAAGGAAAATGTGTTCCGGGGTGTTTATGGATAAAAAGTTCTACGTTATCGGAGGAATCGGCGGGACCGACATGAAACCATTGACTTGCGGCGAGGAATATGATTTGGGTACCCGGGTATGGAAGGAAATTCCGAATATGTCACCAATTAGGGCTGGTGGTGCTGCCAACGCCACATCAGCAACCGAGGCGCCACCATTAGTGGCTGTTGTAGATAACGAATTGTACGCTGCAGATTGTGCAGATATGGAAGTTAGGAAGTACGACAAAGAAAGGAAGGAATGGGAAACGGTCGGAAGATTGCCTGAACGGGCTGATTCAATGAACGGTTGGGGTATCGCGTTTAGGGGCTGCGGTGATCGAGTTATAGTCATTGGTGGACCTAGAACTAGTGGGGCTGGGTTTATAGAAGTGAATTCATGGGTCCCAAGAGACGGGCCGCCTCAATGGACCATGCTCGGGCGTAAACAGTCGAGTAATTTTGTGTACAATTGCGCTGTGATGGGCTGCTGAAGTTGGTTTTCCCCCATGGGCATATGATTCTTGATCATGGGTAACTCAACTTATTCCAACTAAAGTTTTTATCTTTTTCAATTTTAATTGTTCAGGAGGAAAAGAAAGAACAGATTTTTACTTAAGATTAAAGATTTCTTGAAAGATAATCTGGATTATATTTCTTGAAGTTGTCATCAATATCAGGGTTAGAGGACCTAATAACTTATCTTTTGTAGGTAGATTTTCATTACAAATGATCTAAACAGCTTGATCTATATGGTTTTTTTCTTTATCATCTTTAATTTCTTGACATTGCTCAAAGGAGAAATAATTGTTAATAACGCGCTCTAAGCGTTTTGTGCTTGTTTCTTGTTTTGTTCGGTTTAATTCTACTGGTTTTTGGTCTTGTGAGCATGAGTTGGTTCGATTATGGCCAAAACCATCCCTATAACGATGCCCAGTGTTGTAAAAGGCGCTCTAGGCGGCCGCCTAGGCGCTAGTTGAGACCTAATATCGGATATCAGCCCTAGGCGTGGGATTAGGCGCTTTTGTGATTAGGCGGTGAGTAGGCGGACCTAGGCGCTAGTTTTTTTTTTTTAATTCCAAAAAAAAAAAAATCATTTACCAGCTCTAATTCCATCAAACAAGCCTCCGTGTTAAAAAAAAAAAACACGTGAATTTCTACGTATTATGTGTATATATCTCAACATATTATAAAAAAAAACCTAAATTTGTGTGTATATATATATAATACGTATAAAAATTCTCAAACGCTTAATGCCGCCTAGTCCCGACTAGTCCCTAGGTTAGACCCCACCGCCTGTTAAGCGCCTAATGCAACCTTGACGATGCCTTCTTTTTTGGATTTTTGTAACCATTAGTTTCAGTTATAAACAGTCTATTGATTCAAGCTGATTGTCACAGCTAATAAATCCAATTAGCACTCATTTTAATAATTCATAAAGGAGAATAATCGACTATTATGTTATCTATAAAAAGTATAACAATAATTTTTGAACATATAACGTATTATTTTTATACATACTCGGTTGGTCATTTGGTTTTTATGTGCACCTGTACAGAATACAGATGCGTACCCTTGTCTTTTATAGTAATGTCAAGGTTCTTGGAACTAGACTCTTTAACCTGAACCACTCACATGGTTAATCAACGAACCATGACTAGAAACCTGAACCTAAACAGTGCAGTTTTCTAAAACCGCGCCTAACTGACCAGGATTTAACTGGAACTGAAAATTCGAAACATCTGAACCAAGGATTGGATCACATGATACTGGTTTGGTTATTTTAGAGCTCGTTCGGTTTAAAACGACACCATAATGGTTCACAAACTTGTGCTAGTGATTCAAGTCCATTACGTCGCCTAAACAATGGCAATTGACTATAATACAAGAAAAATGAACCAGGTATTTGGTTCAGGTTTTACAGATTTTACCCAAGTTTTGCGATTCTAACCTGAGCCGCTTAAAATCATATTAAAAGTTAACAATAACCTATGGCTAAGAGTTATAAGATGTTAAAACGCATTTGATATGGGTGTGTAACGGGTCAGAACAGGTTTGGGTCAAATTGGGTACGAGTCAAAACAGGCGGATTTAAAAATCATGCCAAACTAACTGGTCATGAGTAGTTGACTACAACAAATACTTAAGGCTGCAGTTTCAAGAAATGGACTAGAATAACAATATAGCTTTTAGATTGAACCACATAAAGCCAATCTGTTTGCTGAATTTCAAGTTACACAGCATTTAATCACAAAATTTTAAACATCATGTGTGGTCATACAATCAAGCTACAAAATTGCAAAGGAAACCTCAAAAAGGAAAGCCTTTATGTTGTATCTTTTTCGCCTTTTCAGCTAACCGTTTTACACGTTTTGCATCCACATAACATTTCATCAACTCCTCTGCTATCACGGGAGGGTGACAATCGACATAGACCTTCAAAAACCTCTTTTCTGCCATCCTCAACGCCGTGAACACCTTCGGCCCATTTACACTCGGACCCAAGCCCATATCATCAATCTTTGCGGCTAGAGTCATACGCGGTTTCAACCCAGTTTCCAAGTTTTTATATAGCAGAAACGGGTATTCAAGTACAACCTTAGCTGGTTGCTTCATACACGCCACCACAAAAGTCATGTTTCTTTGAACTTTGTCAACAGATAAAGTCAACAAGAGTGGCGAGGCACCCAAAAGCCGAAGAATCTCATCTTCCAAAAACCCGAATTTCTCAAAATTTGCTATTTTCTCGCGGATGGTTTCTAGGCGTGAGATTGCCATAAGCGTGACGACATATTTATACATTTTTGAATCTTTTGAGGTCCCCGTTTTTCTAATGTACTCCAACTTTTCAGCAGTTAATGACGTTCGAGGTATTATAGTAGGTCGTGAAAGAAGCATTAATGTTAAATCTCTTCCGGTTATACCCATGGATCTGTACAATTCAACAGTGGGTATAATCATGTTTTTCAAATCATACGTAAGAACAGACGGGTTTCTAAGAATAGCTTTTTGAAGATTTTCTTTTGACCCGAATAGGTGTTGTAGGTACTCAACACGTTCATCAAGACAATTATTGATCCTACATCTTAAAAAACGGGGCCTACAGCTAATCATTTGGACCAAACCTGAAGATGTGAATCCAAGATCATGAAGAATTTGGAGCTTTGATTGGAGTTTATCAAGTTTGGCTTTGTGGAGAGACGGCATACGTTCGAGGATTTGTGACGTTTGTTGATCGTTACATCCCCATGCTTTTAATAAATCTCGACAGTTGTTTGGTGATAACTGATACTCTTGGAGTAAAAAAGAAAAGAGAAAATAGGTTAATAATTTACCAAATATAATTATTGATTCGAGTATCAAATTTTATAAAAGTAGTTGGAATTGAGACCTGATCTTGTTGTGGTTTATCGTTCGTATCGAATATGTTGGAGGGTGCATCCATCACCTGGAGAATACAATCAACAGACTATTTATATGGTTTGCGCTATAAATCTAACATTGATTTTGTAGAAAGATAATACAAAGTATTTCAGAAGGCACAATGTGGTCAAGAAATGTACTATTTAACACAGAGAATATCAAGATAAGTACGATAACTCATGAGTAGAACGTATTCTAACACAATTATTGTGGAAAACGTGACGGAGCACTAAGGTGGAAAAGTGTAAACATGACGCTGAGAAGTATGCATTACTCAAGTTACACAAGCAATTGACTCATTTCTATGCACAGATGGTAATTTGCGCATAAACTCAAAAGTATAATGATGATACAAAGAACTTAATATTCTACCAACATATACAAATATATAGTTCAAGAAGTGACTCTAAAGCATCAAACTGATTATGATTTGGCTTAGTGACTTACACACTTATATGTTCACTTAAATCTCATTACTCTATGATCTAAAAACTCCAAGCTTCCTTGTGTTTGAGCTATGGTGACCAAAAATTATTTGTCTTCTTTTTTTGCTTAAGCATGCTACTTGTGTTCTAAAAAGCATGCCTGAGGCATGATGAACATTAAACCGATTAGGATCATCTAAGCCAAAGGCGACGGGCATACAGGAAGCAATTATAGGCAAGCACCTTTTTGGGCTTTTCAGTGAGGCGATTTGGTGCTTCAGGCTGCCTCATGACTAGGCTGCTTTCTTCCCTTTATTTTATAGCCTATGACCTATGCTTTAGTTTATGGTATAAATGGGCCATATCTTTAGAGTCCAGATTATTTTAAAAGCTTGTATTCCTAAAAATGCAGATGCAGAAATATAAGCAACCCTTCTACTGGATTCCAGTTTCATCGTACATACTACATAATCTGTTATTTGAAGCAACATATAATTTTCCACTAGTGTACAACATGTACGCCTTCACCCTTGACCTCGGCTTTGACCTATCAGACTCTTTCGCCTTAGAGCACGCCTTACGCGTTCTAAAACACAGAGATGCTACATATATTGGCATTTACTAGTTATTTTTTAACAACATTTTTTACACCCAAATTCCACCTAACCTTACACTCGCAAATATTTGAACCCACACCGCTTTCGTGAGGGGGCAAGCACCATAAATCGTAGGTAATTGTTCATACCACTAACACTACTACACTAGGTCATTGTCTTCTAGTTATCTCCAAGCTTTTCTCAGTTGACGATAATTTTTCGTAAAACCTAATTGTTCAGTTAAAGGCAATGCACCTAAAATATATTCTCACAAAATAAAAAAGCTACTAGGGCTTTGAATGAATTTCCTCACTAAGGAATCGTCATAGAACAATATTTAAAATAACTAAAAAACATACCTTCATGTCAAGCACTGGTTTATCGGTTAACCCCAAACACGTCGAAAACGAAGCCCTCAACCGATCCATAGTTAAACCAACATCACCACCAACAAAACAACTAGCCTTATGCACCAAGTTATCTTGGTTAAACCATCTCTCCTGCAAATGACATAAAACATCCACATGAAATAAATATCTTCAACAGGCAAAACCACATCATTAATTCACATCAAAATCCTATTTTTAGAGGCATTGTTAATTTGCAAAAAAACAAAAATAAATAAATAAATAAATAAAAATTCCTTAGTTGATTACTTACAGCTGCAAACAAACTTATGGGCTTGTTTTAGACTGGGTTTTAAAAAGCGCAGCCTAGGGCGCCTCAGGGCTTTGCGCCTATCCTTTTTCCCAAAGACGCACGCCTCAGGCGCTTTTTTGTCAAAATTTCAGTCGCTTTTCACTTTTCACCTGAGGCGCGCGCCTCACGTACACAGGGTATTTTTATGCATAAAAATGTTGTACCTTGGTGTTTTTGGCTTGTACATACAGGTGAAATCACATAAAAACCTTATTTATAGCTATACTTTAGGTAAATGAAGCTAAAAACTCATGGAATATATATGGGATATATAAAAAAATTATATAATTAGTGTGCGCTTCGGGTACGAAAATCTCACGCTTTTTGCACTTTGCGCTTCGCGCGATGCGCTTAGACCTCGTCGCTTTTGTGCGCCTAGTTCTAAAACAGGCGCGTAAAAGCGAAAAGGTCTAAAATCAAAGCGCGTAGCGCAAAAGCGGTGGGCTTTTCGGACGTGAAGCGCAATGTATATATATAGGTTTTTTATATATTTATCATAGATTTGTATCATCATTTACCTAAAATCTAGAGAAAAACAAGCTAATCATATATAAATAACTTATACATACAAAGTAAAAAAGCATAAACTATCTATGGTACACTAAATCATAACAATTGAAAAGAATAGCAAAACCCTAAAAATCTATACAGAAGAAAAGAAGTAAAGAAGTTTGGTATAAATTGCAATGAACTTACAGTGAAGAACAATGAGAAGACACGTGGCGTATGTGATAGAAGAGTTGTGGTTCTTGATTGAAGACGAGTCGCCATTGTTGGTGGCAAGAAAGAAAAATGGTCTGGTATATGGAGACTAGAGTGAGGTAATGGAAAGTGTTGGACTGAAAGATGATTTATTTGAAGATCAGGGGCTGAAGTGAAACTTTTTATAATTGGGCTTTCAACAGTTTGGGCCTATCAATTTTAAAATAACTTGTGGAAACTAAAATCAGATTAAACTTATTGAAACTTAGACTTGCTGCCTACAATGCTACTTATGTGTTAATTTGATTTACACACCTATAAAATCCTAAACTACGTTCCAATTTTTGTAAAGTTTTTATTTTAGATAGTATAGTAAAACTAATGAGGAATGTTAATTTGAGAACATATATATTAAGTGCGAATTGTGAGAATATTATCTAAAGCATTCAAAGTAAAAAAAAAATACACTTATCTTTATTATTAAAATACAAACTCTCATTATAGGTGATGTAGCATACTAGCATATTACAAAATGCGAAAGTACATGTGCTCACGAGTACTATCCCAACTAGAGTTGGCAGAATTCATTTTCCATTTTCTTTTAGATATTTTACTTTTTTTTTTATCCAAGTCCATGTTTAGTGGATGCCTAATTGTGCTCCTAATGGAATTTTGATTCACATTAATTTCTCTGATATTAAGATAAATATTAGACCATGTATAGTGGTGATTAAGTAAAATGAAACTTTTTTACCATGTGTCTTCTATGTCAACATTAACAAGTTTTATTAGAAAATGTAGTGGTTTAAACCCATTCCACTTGTTAATTATTACCCCCACAACGGTCTCTTTTGGAAATCAAATTCATTTGTTGTGTGATTTGCATCACGTCTAGCCCTTTCACGCAAGAATCACAAGACGAGGAGCGGTGTTACTCTCGTGAAACATTATTTCGTGAGCCCAATAACGTGCGACTACGCATGGTCTTATATGTTATATCAAACATCAAGTATAATTAAAGATGTAAATTTTTGACACGAGTTTGATTACTTGATTAAAACTATCCGATGGTAGGGTCGACAAAGGGGGATTAATTTCCAATGTGGACCATACATCGTCCTCATCAACATCCTGCCAAAAACACCAACTCTATCATTAACTATTCAATAACACTTGTAAAGTTGTAATTTCACAAGTGGGGGTGGGGTTTTTGTAGCCAACAGTTGTGATTAGCCATTAGGTGTCTCTAGAAAGTAGTTAAAACCAACCAATCAACATATTTCTTGTTCTAATCAAACAAAGAATACTATGATATATATTGATATCAACGACAATTATTCATCCAACATTGTCACATCCATTGTAGTGATCCAACGCTAATCAATATTATTAACTTATTCATAACCAAAAAAAAATATCCCTAAACATTTTTTTACACTTTTCTAAAAATCCCAAGCTATAATCCATTATTCCAACGTTGACCAATCTCCACCGTTGATCATATCCAATCGTTGACTTATTCCAAATCCAACGGTTGCCAAGCAGAAGCAGTCAACAAACTCAAATCCTTCCAACCCAATTTCAAACACCCATTCTCCTCAACCAAAGTATACCCTCTCCAAGGAAACATCCCCAACAACAAACCCGCTTGAGAAGCCGGGTTACCCGACAACGAAACCGGTTTAAACCCGACCCGACCCAATTCCTCACCCCATTTCTCAACCTTCACCTCACCCGTCCTCTTCGGTCCACCAACCGCAACAATATTTTTAATCTCACACCCAAACAATTGTTGCTCAACCGCGTAACGTTCGACATTTTCTGCCTCTATACCGTCCCCTATCGCGTCGAACAAGGCCGAATAATAATGCAACGCCTCGACGAACCGCCCAAGAAAACTCCCCCCATGACTTAAATCTTGTTCCACTATTGTAACAAGTTTGGGCCTTAATATCCTTAATAACCTTAACGTCTCTATATCACTACCCGTGACGTCATACAAACAATGATGCATCCAATGCACCACTACCGGTTCACCATATCTAACTCCAAGCTTATTCATCAAACCCCTATTGTCCATATCATCATTGTTCAAATTATTATTATTATTATTAACATTTGAACATATGTGACCGATTTTACCTTCGAGAGGGACGAATTCGAACGGAAGCCCAAGCGAATTAGCGAAATCATGTAGACGACGGCCCGTAGCAATGAGAAGCTCGATTGAAGAACCGACACCGGTAATTCTCAATGATTTGAGTTTACGTGACCTAGAAGCAAGGATATGGAACAATCCTGGCCATTGAAGGCCTTGCATGATGTCAAGATCGATAATATGAACAGTTTCTTCATGTTCTAACGCTTGGAAAATCGCCTGATTCGCGGTAAAATGCGAGAACTTAATCGATGGAGATATCGAGTTGTAGGATTGTAAGGCGTTGCATATCTTTTGGTTGTGTGCTAGTGCTAGGGTTTGGTTGTTTATTATTAAAGGAGTGTATGTACCGATGTATGAGCTTATTATTCGTGATTGTAAAGCTTCAGCAAAGTAAGCTGCTACACGTTCAGGTGAAGAACCGAAGGGAGAAGACAGGCTAGAGATTTGTGGTAAGAGAGTGTTGGCATGGTCTAGGTTATCAACAGCTACACACTCGGCGCATTGTAGCAGTAACCCTAATAATCTTAACCCTGATGTTTCCGCTTCAAGGGTGGTTGTTATTATTTGATCATGTTTAACCTCTTCCATGTTCCTAATTCGTTTGTAGTTGTTAGAAGGAGAGATATTATCATCATCACCATCACAAGATAAGTGATTGTTTTGGTTGTTGATGGAGCGTTTAGAGGGGTTGTTGGTTGTGTTCATGAGTGAAGGGTTGGTTGGTGAGGTGTTTGTGGTTGAGGGAGAGTGAAGGGGAAGGGACTGAAGCATGATTGTAGTTTGTGGTGGTGGGTAGGGGAATATTGGGAAAGAAGGGGATGACAAGAATATAGGTTTGGATGTATAAAAAGGTGAAGGAAGATGAGGATGAAGTAGATGTGTGTATGTGTCAATCAAAGGATGATGAGGTTCAAGAAGATTATATCAATGGTGGGATATTGTGAAAAAAGATGATAATAATGGAGGAGGAAGATGAGCAAGTGGAGTGGGGTAAAGGTGGTTGGCTTTTTGTTATAATGTGGTTGTTTGCATCCCTTCATGTTTTAGGGGAGTTCAAGTACGTCCTTGGTCTTTTCTACTTTGCTTGTTTTAGTGGAGTTCAATTAAGTTGTTGATCTTTTCTACTTTGCTTTAATTTGATGTATGACTATTCAACATGTTAGTTCTTGAGTTCTTCGTCCAAATGGATGTTGTACTATGATGGAAGTAACTAGTATCCATTTGGAATACTTGCTTTCATGTTGGAGTCGGGTCGCGGGTTTAAAGTCTTAAGGGGAGACTAGTAGGGCTTTCAGTGTGGGCGTCTTGAGTGAACACAGTTAATTAGGTAGATTAAAGATAAATATTTCAAGATGTCTTCTAGACGGTATCGGTATGAGTTGTAGAAGCAAGCAATTCCTTAAAAGCTCAATCCATAATCATGTTTATGACTTGTTAGACAAATTTCATATCATTTATTTATATTAGAGCTGCTAGGTCATAAAAAATGTTTGGATTTAGATATCAACTAACCATCAACCCCTACCCTCCCTTTTCTCACTTTAACTTCTAACATGTGCCGCTCCATTTTCTTCCCTTCATTCCTCCTTAACATGCAAAATCCTTTCTCCACATGACGTTTGAGGGATAAGGTCTCAAATCCTGGCGCGGATAAGGACCCTACCCCACAAGATAGCTCAGAATTATAAGACATCCGCGGAGTAACCCATGAGCACTAAACATAAAGACATGGAGTTGAGGATAACAGAGCTCCGCGGAGTGTCCCCTGCGCAGGCTAAATAATATGCGCGGGCCTCTTCGCATGTCACTACGGGGGTTCTTCGCAGATCAATCACAAGACGACGCGTGGCAGGGTTGGCTCAACAACTTTGACCACCAACAGTGACGGTGCACCCCCTGCTCCCACCATGTTGTGTCACTGTGCATCTTTACGTCAAACATCACATCAGACGCCTTCTAGAAAATCAGATTGACGCTGTCAGAGAAGCAGCCGCATGCGGCTACTCCTATTGCGCCACATGGACCTATGGTAGGGCGGTACACTCTTTCCTTCTCTTCAGCATTAATTGCACTCAGTCTTATCTTAACTACATGGTCTGATCCTAACTGATTGGACCAAAAGGAGACATGCATTAGTGATGTTTGGCCCACACATGCATTATATAAAGGAGGTCTCCCCTCCTCATATAGGCATGCAATATTGCACTTAGCAAGCCAACACCACTTTTGTGTCTGTACGTTGGGATCTTATCGATTACCTAGCAGTCGTCTCCTTTCATACGACCCATTTTATCCTTTCTTCGAGGTTTTGGTTCGAGTCACAAGTGTGTGCAAAGGATTATACCATGTAGCAGTCATGAGTTCAACACAATATTCACCTCGGTTGTGGTAAGTATAACTCGTTGTTTCTTCATTGGCGTCATCCATTGGACTAGAACTTGTTTCTTTCACATCTTTTAGCCTCATCTTAGCGCAGCTCATGTATATATTCAACCTATGTCGTTGTCATATGGCCCCATCTTAGGTTAAATTATTATATGTTTAGCTTCACAATAGGTAGTTGTTGATCATAAATGCGTTGGTAGTAGAGGTGTACAAACCAGTTAACCGGTTTTTTAACCTTTAAAAAATCGGTTTTTTTAAATAACCGAACCGGTTTTTAACCCAGAAAGCTCAAACCAGTGAAACCGGTTAGGATCGGTTATAAACCCGGTTTAACTTAAAAAACCGGTTTTGAAACCGGTTCTTCTTTGGTGAAGGATAACTGAAAAAAACCCGGTTTTTAAGCGGGTTTTTTTTTTTAAACCGGTTGTTAAAAAAACCAGTTTTTTTTTTTAAACCGGTTTCGATTACAATATAGGTTTTTTTTAAAACCGTTTTTGTGTACACCTCTAGTTGGTGGGAGGCATGTAATGATGAGTAGGCTCATAAGAAGTCTCCACATGGGTAACAAGAAACAAAGTTATGATATTTTAGTGATAAAATAGATAAGAAGTCTCCACCTGCGCTTGATTAATTTATGAGAGCTCGAGCTCAGCTCGTTGGTAATTTTTCAATCTCGAGCTTGGCTCGTTTATTATCTATTAGTTAATATATTAAATAAACTTAAATAATGGGTAAATATTATTGAATATTAATAAAACTAATATTACACTAAGGTTTGCCGAGCCTAACGAGCTGCACATGCCAAGATCGAGTTCGGGCTCGATATATAAATAAGCTTTGTTTTAGGTTCAGGCTCGACTCGTATTGAGCTTTTTACTAAGTCGAACTCGAGCAGCAAGCGAGCGACTCAACTCGTTTGCACCCTTACGCGCATTACTTTGGAAATGGATAAACAAATGGTGTCAGGGTCACTAATTCAGGAGCCAATCGACACGATGGTATAAGTAACGGACTGATATGATGTTTAGAGAAAAATAAGAGGGTGGTACGTGAAAATTCTCTTTGTAATTTTGGTGGTAACGACTAACGACGTTAGTTTGTGACGTTTGCTGGTTTGTTTGTAGCGGTGATTGGCTTCCAATATTGAAAGGTAGTTGTTTAGTCTAGTCACGCCGTTTAGTTGACGACAAATAAATCTATTATTAATCATTTAATCCCTATTTAATTTCATTTTTAATTAAAAACTTTTTGTCCTGTATCGATTGCGTCGATTCTTTTTCCCTATTTACGCATTAAATCCACTAAATTCAATTTTTGTCTTATTCACCAGTTCTATTTTTTTTTTTCTCAATTACCAACTTTTGTTGACAATTATTTTTAGAAGTTTATAACTACAGAGGCAAATAAAAAACATAATTAATTACAATGAGATAATAAAAAAAATCGTGTTATGCATCAGATTTTAAGCAATATATATAATTGTTTATGTGGTCAATTTAATTCATTACGAAAAAATGGTTTTGTATTAAAAACACATATTTTTAAAGGCTTAGTTCAGTGAAAATTCTTATACAACCCTAACCTAGCGGTCCAAATTTGAATCTCTACCCACATACCGGTGTCCTCCAGTGGCGGATCTAGAAATATTTTTCAGTAGCAACGTTCAAAATTTTTTTTTTCGCCATAGTTTCATACAATGTAAAGGAAATAAAGATAACAACATGATAATAGATAATTTTAGACACATACCTAATAGATTTCGCCCCTTCGGTTCTTGAAAGCTTGAAATCGAGCCATTACATCATCTTCTTTGACTTTATCAAAAGTGTCTCTTTCAACCGCGCAAATCAAAGCATTGTTCAAATAGTCCTCACCCATTCTATTGCGTAAATCCGTCTTGATAAGCTTCATCTTAGAAAAACACCTCTCAACGGTTGCGGTTGCAACCGGCAAAACTAATGCTAACTTCAACGCCCGATAAACCAAAGGAAAAGTTTTATGTTTTTTCGGTTTCCACCATTACACGAGCAAGATCACACATTCCATTTAGTTTTGCAAATTTTTCATCTTCCTTTAATGTGTGATAAAATACCGAAAGATCACCCGAAAGGCATCCTCTTTCCTCTTCACTAAAATCATTCGGATACATCTCACAAAATGCTAGGATCTTAGGTATGTCAAACTTAGAAAACGAATCACAAGGATTTAAACCCGACATATTATCTATCAAAGTTGTTGATACCTCACTGAATCGACTTTCAAGTTCTTGAATTTGCAAATCCAAAACCGTATTAAAAACTTCAACTTCAAAATGATGCCGGTTAGTAACGGCATTCTTACGGTTTCTTTGATTACCATAACTTTCCGACATTTCTACCATCTCAATCTTATTTTTTTTCACAAAAAGATGTCACCTTTGCCAACATTCCATCAAACCCGTGTTGTCTTAAATTATTCAATGCTCGCTTCGTTCCATTTATCAATTTAGCCGCTTCTAACAAATCTTGGCTCTTTTTTTGAAGATGTTTTGATAGAGCATTTGTGGGGCCTAGAATATCATCTAACAAGTGCATATAAAACACAAAATCAAGCTTCTTGAAATATGATAAAATACCTCTTGCATTAGATCGTTGTTGAATAAGCTCTCCTTCTTCTTTAATAAAAGCAAGTACTTCAACAACTTCTGGAAATAATTTAATCAAACTTATAACTGTTCTATGATGAGAACCCCATCGGGTATCTCCGGCTCGTGCAAGGGAAACCTCTTGGTTTAATCCTCTTCCGGTCTTAATCTCACTTAGAAGAATTTCTTTTTCCACTCTTTCTCTTTTTGCCTCCAACATGATTATTTTTCGCTTACAAGAAGCAGAAACCGTATTAACAGCAGAGGAGGAGCCGGTGACAGGCGGCGAAGGGCCGGAGGCTGATAGGCGGCGGAGGGCTGGGGAGCAGCTGGGTTGGGTTAGGATTTGGTTGAAACTTTCTTTGATGTCTGCTGTTGTCGAGCTGCTGCTGCTGCTGGATGTTTTTTTTTTTTTTTTTTTTTTTTCACAAATCCACTAACCAAGGGTGGGCAATTGGGCATTGGTCTTTGGGCTTGGGTTAGGGAAAAGGGTGGGCTTTGGTTTTTGGACTATTGGCCTATTGGGTTAAGATTACTTAAGATTACATGTATATTATTGGGTTAGTAACTTAGTATTGTATGATAGGTATTAGATTAGTTATCATTAGTCGAGTTCGGTAAATATTTTTTCGAGTAACGTAACGTGGTAACGTATAATTTCGTTTAGTAGTAACGTTTATTAAATTCTAGTAGCAACGTAAATTCTATTTCAGTAGTAACGTTTTTGAAAAATCGTAAAAAAAAAAATTTTTTCCACTACGCGGGCGTTTTTCAGGAGCAACGGGCGCGGCCCCTAGTCCTTGACTAGGTCCGCCCCTGGTGTCCTCCTTGCTTAAGCTCAAACCGTCATGGGGAATTTTTTATTTTTTTTGTGTGGTGTGCATGGATCGAACCTGTGACTTACCCCCAGGATGAGAACCCCTAAAGGAAAACCTACCTTACCTCAATTCAGCTGGCCTGGAGATCATTAGCATTAAAAACAACACCTATTTAAAAGAAATTAATAAAAGTTAACAATTATAAATATTTTAAAGGTTATACATTCCGATCATTATGACATAACAAAGTACAAACATAAGTAAGGTGACATGAAAACGTTGTTGTCACGATCATAGTGGATCAGGTAGTTGTCAAGTAACATAAACTTGTTTATTGTTCTTTAAATGATAAAATCATGCATCTATTTTTTTTTAATAATTTAAGTAAAATTTTGTTACTAAAACCAAGGATTAGCGTGGCAGATCTTGAATAAACATATATATAGGGCTGAAAGTCACGATTTTTTTTTACAGAACTCATTTTGAGAATATATACTCTAACTAACCAGTTTTTTATGTATCTTCAAAATTGAGAATTTTCTTTTCAAAGTGGGATCCCCATTGCAAAAGTATAATACACGTGACACGTCCCTCTTTGTATAAAAAACTAGTATTTTACACGTGTCGCGCGTTGCGGCGACAACTTGGTTTTTGCAAAACTTTGTTATATGCGTGGCATGCGAACATACCATCATTGTACTAAGAATAGCACAACTGCATTAAAGCGCATTACGATGCATCATATATGGTGTTCACACTATTCAAGGCTCTGTCATTCATCATAACCAGGGGCGAAGCATCTTGGGGGCCGGAGGGTGCCCAGACTTCCACTTTTTTTTTTTTACACAGTAGTATAAATTTGCGATTTTCGTAGGTTATTTGTGTGTGGGTTAAGTCCGTCCCACACCGATTAAGTATTCCGCCCACTATTGATCGGAAAAAAATTTACTCCGACCCCTACCAATTCAAAAACCAAGTATCGCCACTGATCATAGCCCGACTATAGTTTAGCTATTTCAAGATACAAAGATGTTTAGTAACAAAGAAAATAAGCAAAGAGACCACACGTGCATATAACTAAATTGATAGAAAGCAAGCAGTTATATTACTAAACTAGCTGATTACCCCGGGAGGGTCCCGGGGTTGAAAAATCTAATTTTACGTGATAACCTATTGCAAATGGCTCAAGTTAACTAACCACAAAATCTCTCAATCATTGCATGTTCATAGTATTCTAATCAGTAATAACTCATATTCCTTAATCTAAAACCTAATCAGTAATCATCTAAAGAATCACTTATGTAAGCTGCAACTATTCAAAAACTCATCACATCTCTCTAATTTCTCACGTTCTAATGGCTCTTATAATTCCTAACCTAATAAACTAAACAAACACTTAAGTTGAAAGTTGTAACCATTGCATCTCATTATGCCACGTGACATAATTAAGAGATGGTTGAGGCCACCATTGAACGCCACGTCAGCAACTATCAATATTCCCGAGAGTGTCCCGGGATTGAAAAATATAACCATTCTAATAATACTAATACTAATGGTAATAAGTATTACTCTTGTAATTAAATAAATAAAAAAATAATCTTGCTATAAGCTGACACCATGTGTTGCAGTGTTGCGCGATTCTTTCTCCTAGCTTCTCTTGATGAAGTATACCTAGTAAAATTCCAATGATAACATGGTGATTGGGCTGATTTTCAACATCGTAGATAAGAACCTGGTTTAAAAGAAAAAACATGATTAATGAATAACATGAACACTTTGTGTGTTTTTTTTTCCTGTATGAATGAAACCCTACAAAAAATAGTTGATTTTTTCTCCGTTTTTTATATAGCACTATGGTACTCGTTGGAAAGATAATAAAACGCTCGTTAATTTGGTGTAATTTTTTTCTTTAAAAAATCTCGTATATAAAAGATATAAACGTTTTAAAATTATGGGAGGAAATATGAGAGAGAAAATTTTAAATTTATTTTTAAATTCTTTTTTTCCTAAAATAACTCAATTTAATTAAAAAGGTAAATAATTCAAAAACACTAAAATCTTTGAATTATGATGCCACGTGGCAGTTTTATGAAAAGGTTGAAGGCACCATTGCATGCCACGTCAGCAATGTTCAATTCTTTTATATATATTAATTAATAGATTAATAGATTATTGTTTCAATAAAATAAAGCAAGCACCAACCGCCCAGAGAAAGGCAAACCGCCTAGAAAAATAGAAATGGAAAGCGACGTTTAGCTACAGTATACTCGTCTCACACAAAATTTTACCAATTGTATATATATAATATGATAAATCATTAAGAAAGGTACACTATATATATATATATAATTTGTTTTAGCTTTGCATGACTATGAGGGTGTTTGGGATTGAGTTTGTAAATGTAAAAGTGTTTATTGACTTATGACTTTTTATAAGGGAGTTTTAAAAAAAAGTGTTTAGATTTTTGGGATGGGAAACGTCAAAAAGTCAATAGATTGTATTTTTTTTAAGTGTTTCACTTAACTTATTGTGAATATTGGTTGTATGATTGGTAGATTTGTAATTTTTTTTCCAAAAGCCAGAATTTCTAACTTCTCAAAAATAGTTTTTCCACCCTTAAAAGCCAAACGTCAAAACAGAAAGTTTGGCTCTCTTTATTTTCACCTACTTATAACTTATTACTTTTCCAAAAAGTTGATAAGTTAAATGAAATGTTTGGCAAATTGACTTTTGGCTTCTACTTTTGAGTTTTTAAAGCATGGACAAGTAGTTTTTAAAAAGTAAGGGAAGACTAATTTTTCAAAACTACTTATAACTTTTTGTGAAAAGTTATAAGGAGGTGTTGAAAAAATTACCCAACCACCCTCAAGCTGTTTTTGGGTTACACAAACAGCTTATTAACTTATTGGCTTTTAGAAAAAGCCAATAAATCAATAAGTTGTTTTGAAACTCAATCCCAAACACCCTATATATATATATATATATATATATATATATATATATATATATATATATAGGGTAAGGTTCTAAAGAAAACCTTAAATATTTGAGGAAACCTTGTAAACTCTATCACAACCATTGATCAAGCATGATCAATGGTTGTGGTTAATGGTCCCACCTTTTAATTAAAATAATACACACAAACTCACTAAATTACAAAAATAAGGGCACTATGGTAATCTTTATTTTCTGAAAAACATATTTAAAAAAGTTGATTTGACACTTGTCAAGTTATCTATCTCCTACTTTATGGCACCCTTTACCACAAAGAATATAACATGTGTTAGTATTATGATACATAAACCTGACCTTGTATAAGGATAACTAACATGTGTTAACATGCATATGCTAAAAGAACAAAAAAAAAAAAAAACACATAAAATGTATATTTATTTAAGAAAATGATTAAACGATCATAACAATCAACAATAAAAACGTATCAAAAAGACGATTCATACAACATAATTATTTCTGAATAATAAAAAAACTATCCTAACAACATAAAAAAGATTTTGCTATGCTTCGTTCTTGATACCCATCTTCATCTTTAACACAAACATCTCATCACCTGCAAAAAGGATAACACGTTTTAGTTGGGCTGTACAAAACACATAATGAGACATCACTAACATGTGTCAGCATATTCTAAAATATGATATTTCTGAAAATAACGTATGTCATATGAACCCTAGCACGTGTTAGTTGGGCATATACTAACATGTGTTAGTATCACTAACACATGTTAATTGAACTCTAACACATGTCAATTGGGATATATTCATCAGTAGGCACCAATACAAACAGGTCTTAGAATCACTAACATGTGTTAAATTGAACCTTGACACATCAGTAAGCACCAATACAAAAATTCAAAACCTTCACACAGAATAACATATATACAATAAATAAAAAGTTAAAAACTATTAGAAACAAATCAAAAGATATACCAAGAAAAATAAAAACACATTTGCTATTTAACACATGTTAATTGAACCCTAACACATGTTAATTGAGATAGATTCAGCTCCTAATTCAAAACTAACAGACCTTAAACAAAAAATATGCAATAAAAACACATTTACCCAATTCAAAAAAATATGATCTTTTTAACATCGAATCTAACATAAACAAAAAACTAATAATAAAAAAAAATCAAAAAGGTTAACATAAGTTTTTTTTTTTCATTCAAACATTTGATCAAACACTTGGTGTGCAAACAAACTATCCCCAAAACTGTTTATATATTATAAAATCATTATCCTCATTAACAACTTTATGATTCAACCCATAAAAAATAAGTATTAATATATGGAAAATGTAATAAAGGGTGTAAAATAGTGTGAAATTAAACCTTTTGACTTTTATTATTGATTTAAAAGTAGAAAACTTAATTTTGTTAGTCGAAAATGATTTAACACAAGAGATGTTGATTAAACATGTTCCTTTCAATACTTCATCATGATGATGAACAACGATTATGTGCTTTCAACAATGGAATTCCCACTTATAGCACTGGATTCATATACTATTAATAATAAAAAAATAATAATAAAAATCACAATAATAACAAAATAAAAAGTTGTAACTTAACGACCCAACCCCAAAAAAGATCCAGATCTCAACTCCATACTTGATGGGGGTGACCGGAGGTGGTGGCAGGAAACGTTCTTGATCAGAAGAATATACATAGTTGTGTGGTCTGAAGGTTGATTGTGAATGGATGGTGGTCGGAGTGGTGGCCGGAGGTGGTGCTAGTCATGGTGGTGAGAGAGAGTGAGAGAGAGTGTGGTTGGTTATGGTGGTGAGAGAATATGAGACAATGAGAGATAATATGTTTATATAGGATGGGGGAATGTTTTAAAATTGAAAAAGAGGGGGAAATACTAAATAACCGAAATAACCTTTTAAATATAATATGAGATAAATCAATATGGGTGATGTGGACAAATGTGAGCCAAATATTGGGTTTACTAAGGTTTCCTCATTTTAGAGGGTTTTCTCTAAATACTTCCCCTATATATATATATATATATATATATATATATATATATATATATATATATATAGGTAGAGGATCCGGTAGGAAAATTGTGTTGTGTAGGAAGTGTATGAAGTATTTTCAACCATTAGATCAAATCTGATTAAATTTTTAGATGAAGGGCATTATAGACTTTTTATCCATCTTTTATTTATTACAAACCCACTAAATTAGTAACTAACATCTAGATATTTATGAAGATTAATCATCGTAAATTAACTAATTATTCATTATTTTTCATAAGAATCATAAGATATTCATATCAAATAAGTTGATCAATACCCAAAAACTTGTTCGATTCTTCAAACATATAACCCATCTCTATCACTTGTTCGATTAATCTAGTCATGGCAGAAGATTAACATCAGGAGTGTTTTATAATAACGTTAGGAGTGTTTTATAATAAAAGAGAAACTAGTGTGCATTATTAAGGAGTGTTTTATAATATCATCGGAAGTGTTTTATAACAGTATAACATCAAGAGTGTTTTATAACTGGAGGTGTTTTATAACAAACCGTTGAAATGTTTTAATCCACAACAACAACTACACCCAATATACATAAACATTTTATAAAACACTTCATATGTTTATCCATATAGAATAATCAACTAACAAAAGCCTTATATAAAACACTTCTGATGTTACGATTTTATAACAAATAAAAACATTGTTACGTGTTTCTTACACATAAGATGAAGATGAATATTGAAGATGGGTGCACAATTGATTTTGTTTTATGAAAATAAATGTTTGAGTCTTGAATGATATTAATGAAAATAATAATTAGGAGAGAGAGGGGGGGGGGAGATACCATAAATGTAGAAAACATTCAAACAATTTCTAAAAATATTGATATAAAATGACCTTGACACCCTTATTTAAAACACATATCCTTTGGCCTAGTGGTATCAAGGTGATGGATAAGGCTTTGCCTTTCCAAGTGGTGTGGGGTTCAAATCCCATGGGTGACAAGAAATTAGCCGTTAAAAAAAACACATATTGACGATCATACCCTTATGTTCTTTAATATATTAATTAGATTTTAAACACCATCCATCTTTAAATCTAATGGTTGAAAACACTTCCTACACAAAACCATTTTCCTACAGGAGGAATAAGATTAAATAGGAACCAATACCCTAGTTAGGAACTTAGGAACCAATCCTAGCCATCCATCCTTGATTTTGATCTAAAGGGTATAAGGGTAATTAGACATCTAATTAATTATTTTTATTTTTTTAATTATGAATGTATTACCAACCAAACCTCTTGTCATCATCATTTATTAAATTAGGGTTACTTTCATTATCCCTGTATCATGAGAGGCATCTTCGTCTTCCGTTCCTCATATACCAACCAAACCTCTTCTCATCTTCTCCACTCATTTCATCATGTATTACCAACCAAACCTCGTCACGAACGTCGCTGGGCGTCTGACACCGTCCCAGACAACATGTTAAGTGGTGGTTATTCTCCGGCATACACCGATACATCTTCGTTGAATTCAGGTGAGGAGTTTGTGGAAGGCCCTATCAAATATATGTTAGTTGAGCCTACTAAAAATGAGGAATCAAAGGTATTATTATTTATATTATTTGTGTTCTGTCTGTGTGTATATATAATTAATGTTAATAGTGAATTTGTTACATAGCAGAGTTTAGCCGATTAAGAAAATACGACACTATTATTCTACGTAGTGTGGTGCCTGCTACAGTTATCCACGTGGATAAGGAAGCGGCGACGGCGACGGTATTAGGGTTCCGACTGATTTGATGATGGTGATAAAAAAAACTGATATACACCAATGTATTTTTGTGTTGGTGATGATGATGAATGAAAAAACGAATATACACTAATGTATATCTGTGTTGATGATATTGAATGAAAGAAAAAAACTGATATACACCAATGTATATCTGTGTCAATGATGATGATGATGATTTTCAAATATACATTGTATATCTGTGTCAATGATGATGATAAAAAAACTGATATACACCAATGTATATTTTGTGTTGGTGATGATGATGAATGGAAAAATGAATATACACCAATGTATATCTGTGTTGATGATGTTGAATGAAAAGAAAAAAAGTGATATACATCAATGTATAACTGATCTACACTGTTGTATATATGTATATCACTTTTTTTCTTTTCATTCACACCAATGAACAAAAAAAACTGATATACACCAATGTATATTTTGTGTTGGTGATGATGATGAATGAAAAAAACGAATATACACCAATGTATATCTGTGTTGATGATGTTGAATGAAAAGAAAAAAAGTGATATACATCAATGTATAACTGATGTACACCGTTGTATATATGTGTTGATGATGATGATGATGAATGAACAAAAAAAACTGATATACACCAATGTACACTGCTGTATATATACCGAGATATAATTTTAATAGTATATATTCAATAAATACGTTTGGGTATACCATAAACACTAATTTGCTGTTTCCAAATATACAGGAGTTTCTTATTAATTACCTAATAACAATGATATTGAACAAAAGACATTAATACCCCTTTATTAAAATAACAATTAATTAAAGTTTTACTTATTTACAATCATTCCATTGAAAATGGATGACTCAGATTGGTTCCTATAGTTCCTACTTAAGGGTTGGTTCCTATTTGAACCCTACCCTATATATATATATCCGCTGTGCATACTCTCTACCATCTATCCGCTGTGCAAATCTCATTGTAAGTGTTATGATTACTTTGCTTCTTTATAATTTCTTAGTATTAGTTTTACTTTATATATGTATTTACTTAAAAAGAATTAAGTTTTGTTTTGTTTTAAACATAGTAATCCACCACCCCCTCTGATATATTGGTATCAGAGCAAAGGCTTTCCTAAAATCTAAAAGACTAAGACAAGCTCCAATTTATGGCACCTGATGCCTTTGTAAAGGAGAACTCTCTTAGGTGAAGATTATGGGAAAAAGTAGTTGCTTTGATAACATATTAAAAGCAAGGGATGGTTAGCTGTAATTTATTTGTTTAATATTATTTTAAAAAGTTGGAATATGAGAAAATATATAAAAAAGGATTAACTGGAAATAAGGAGTTAAAGTTAAGGAGTCGGAATTAATTAATCATTGATAACCTTAAAACAATCAAGCGTTTAGAATTTCTAGATCTAGAATTCACTGAACAACGTCGTGTTAAAACATATAATACAGAAAACTTTAGTATAAATAGTGCTATTAAAGATAATTGTGAGCATAGTTTACATACAAGAGATAGTCCACAGTTGAACACTATAATAGACCTTATTATAAACCTAAGTAACAATTTGCAAAAAGAAGCTTTAGATAATATTAAACTTTTAAACAGTATATTAAAAGATATAAATAACTATACACAAAATTTAGATTTTATTAAAACTCAAGTTGAGTATATTATAAAAGAATTAGTAAGGGCTAAAAACAAGAATATAACAGAAAATACAACCCTTGAAGTAGATCAATTAACAGAGGCAATAAAAAATCTAAATATTAACAATAATAAAAAACCTACACCATATACACATTGGCAACCAAGAAAATGAGTATAAATACAAATTTTATGGGAAGAAGTAGAACTTTACAAGAAGCTAGAAATTCTACAAGTTATATACATGATTGTATAACATTAGACAGTATAGTAAACAGAATACTTAGTAGAGGATCAGGATCCAACAGTGATAAAAGTATAATACAGATAGAAGAAGAAATAGATCTAGAAAGAAATTTAAATTTATACAATCAACATCAGTTAGACATACTGAATCCAAAAATATTATATCAAACTAGGATGATAAATATAAACACAACTTTAATCAGCAGTAGTAGAGAAGAAAGTTTAAGGGTAGTAGATGATACGGTAACTATAGATCTATTATCACCAGACACTATAGAAAAAATTAAAAGGTCAAATAAACATTTTGTACAACGGGTTTAATAGTAATAGGTGTTAAAGCCTTAGGAAGAAAAAACTTAGGAACAAAACTTTTGGCTTTAATACTTGACAAAAGATGGAAATCAGAAATGAAGAAAGCAATAATTTCAGGAATGGAAGTTGATCTAAGTCAAAACATAGCAATATTATACTGTACGCCTGATATATTAAAAGATGTAAAAGATATACATAATCTAAAATTGGCATTACAAACAAAAGGCTACGAAAATTATGAAGGAAATAATTTAGTAGTAAGCATAGGAGTATTAGGAAAAGCTAGCAACAGATCAGGAATGAAATATAAAGTAAACATAAATGGAATTGTAAAAATGATTGCTTCAAAATCAATACAAATGATAGAACCAATAAAAATTGATCCAGAACAACTAGCAGGATTAGAATGGAATTTGGACGATATACAAAAAGAAGAAGAAAACACAGTTCTAGTACCAAAAAAGACATATATATACGAAAAAAGTAACGGTAAACAAAGTTTAAGATTTACGGATTTCAAAGAAAAACAAACAGAAAAAGAAGATGAAGAATATAATTTTATGAACATAGAAGAAATAGATACATTACCAACATATGATACGGAGAGTGATGAGATAGATATAGACTTTTTAAAATTTGAACAAGAAGAATACATGGATTATACTCTATTAGATTATGAAGAAGAATTAGCAGATTGTTTTAAAATAGAAGAAACGAATAAAACAATTGAACAGATTATAAACAGAAAATTCACAGAATTAAACATGCAACAGGAAGTAGATGATATGATTATAGAATGTATGACAGATTTAGGAATGACTTATGAAGAAAGTTATATAAAGCTACAAGAATATTACAATTTACCCCTAGTAAAAGATATCATTAGCGGAAAAGTTATGATAGCAGATTTTTATAAACAGGAACAAAGTTTTATGGACGCCGAAATAAATAGGAAAAGACCAAAAATAGAATGGGGAGGAGAAAATAGTGGTACACAGGAAACCTATGGTAGAGAACCATGGACATCACCTACAGTAAATTATCAACAAGAGTCTAATTACATAGGAAAAGGAAAAAGATTACCTATAGGACAAATATATAGTGGAAATATGTTGTTACTAGAAAAACAAAAACCTCAATTATGGATAGATGAGGTTTTGACATGGGAACAAAATGTGGTAAGATTATGGGAAACAAATCAAAAGGAAAGTATGGATATGTTTTCATATTTAGAAACTACACTAGGGCCAATAGCTTTGGGAATATGGCAAAGTAAGAAAACACAAAGTCCAGAAGAAATAAATAATCTTAAAGCCTTAGGAAATAATCCTTATAATTTCACATCACAAATTAGAACTCTTATATTAGGAGTTGATCCAGCAAAAAATAACAGTTTAATACAAGATACTGCTATTAGAAACTTAGAACAGCTAAGCATAGCAGATATGAAATATATAAATGAATTTACATTAGATTTTACAAGGTTATTATCACAAACGGGAAAGGCTATGGATGATGATTTATGTGATAAGTATTTTATAAAGTTACCAGGAGATCTAGGAAAATCTATACACGAAGCATGGAAAACAAATTATGGTACACAACAAAATCTAGGAATAGGACCTAGAATAACATATACATTTAGTATATTGGAAGAAAAATGCAAAGAAGTAGCATTACAAGAACAATTAAAAAGAAATGCTTATGCTTTTTGTAAAACAGCAATCTATACACCACAGGCTTATGGTTTTTATGACAAAAAGAAAAAGATAAGAAAAAGTACAACATATAATAAAAATTATAGGAAAAATTACAACAAAAACAAGTATGTTAAAAAACCACAAACAAGAAAATGTAGATGTTTTATTTGTGGAGAAACAACTCATTTAGCTAATAAATGTCAAAATAAAAATAAAAACATAGAGAGAGCAAATTTAGTGGAACAATTACAAGATTATGAAATAGAAGAATTAAAAACAGATAATGATTCAGATAATGAATCCATATATAGTATATACAGTGAAGATGAGAAACCAACTGTGACACCCCAGGAAAATCCCACATCGGCCGTGGCCAGGAGAGATCCTTGGTTCATAAGTAATGTCTTGCCTCTTAAATCACCAACGCGTTTTGGGGCTTAATGTTAGTGGATGAGAGGAGAACTCCACAGTTAAGCGTGCTCAGGTGGGAGAAATTTCAGGATGGGTGACCTCCTGGGAAGCCTACACTTGGGCAACCAAAAAACAAATCCGTGAGCTCTGGATGGGCAAAGCGGACAATATTGGTGATGAGAGGGGCGGGGTGTTACACCAACAGCAAAGGTAACTTATACATACATGAATACTGAAGAAAACTGTGAACATAATTGGATACAAAATAAAGGAAATAACCATGTCAGTTGCTATAATTGTGGATATTATCCCAGTATGGAAAAAAGATCACAATGTGATATATGTTTTAAAGAAATATGTTTTAGGTGTCTTAAAGAAATTTATAATAAAGAAATAGTTAGTACATCTAAACAGCAAGCTTTAAAAAATAACAACGATGAAAGAATAGAAAAAATGGAAATAATATCAGAATTATATAATTTAAAACTAAAAAATTTGGAAGCCAGACTAGAAGAAATTGAAAGAATAGTAAAAACAGAAGAAATAAGTAAGATGACTGAACAACAATTAGAAGAACAAACTTTTATACAAACACAAGGGTCTATAAATATGATTAATATACAGTGTAGATTATGGTTAGATAATAATAAATATTTAGATTTAACAGCATTAGTAGACACAGGAGCTACAAAAAGCTTAATCTCTTATAGTTTGGCACCAATAGAATATCATAAAAAACTTTCATATAAACTAACTACAAGAACAGTTGAAGACAGAATAATAAATATTACACATTGCCTAGAACCAGTAGGAATACAGTTTTTGGATTTTGCACGAAATTATAGTATTAAGTATGATATGCCACAAGTAAATATTAACCCACCACATATAAGATCAAAAGATTTTGTAATAGGGTTAAATTTTATCTTAGGCTTAAATGGGGCAGTAACAATCACACGTAATTATATAACATTAAGTAAACATTTATATACAGTTCCAACACTAAGATACTTAAATACTACTGAAATAGTTCAAAAAAGAGGGGATAAAGGTAATTTAGATTTTTTAAATGATAATACACAAAAAAGAGAAAGTCTAATAGAAAATGAAGCGTTAAAGTTGTTAACAGATTTTTTAAATCAAGAAATAGAAAAAGGACAGGATATTACAAAAAGTATAAATCATCCTATAATATTACATTTAGAAAAAGTAGGATATATAGGAGAAGATATAACAAAATCACATATAAATTACACATGTAGATTTAAATTAAAAAATCCTGATATAATTATTAGGACAGTTAATATAGAATATAGTCCACTAGATAAGGAAGAATTCAAAAAGCAAATTCCTGAAATGATTAATCAAGGTTTAATTAAAAAATCAGAAAGCCCACATAGATCTTCAGCTCTTCTAGTTAGAAATCATAGTGAAATAAAAAGAGGAAAAGCTAGAATAGTATACAATTATAAACGTTTAAATGATAACACAATAGAAGATGGGTATAATATTCCTAATAAAGACACTTTATTAAATCTTATACAAAATAAAAAGATCTTCTCAAAATTTGATTTAAAATCAGGATATAATCAGCTAAAACTAGAAGAAAGTTTTAAACCATGGACAGCCTTTACATGTTCAGAAGGCCAATATGAATGGAATGTTCTTAGTTTTGGACTTAAGAATGCTCCTTCAATATTTCAAAGATTTATGGATAGTATATTTTTAAAATATGATTTTTGTTTGGTGTATATTGATGATATTTTAGTTGCAAGTAATACAGTACAGGAACATGAGAAGCATTTACAACAGGTTTTTGAAGAAATAAAGAAAAATGGTATAGTAGTTTCTAAAAGGAAAATGGAATTATTTAAAAGAAAAATATCTTTTCTGGGTTTAGAAATTGGAAATGGGAAAATAGAATTACAACCACATATTTCTACAAAAACTTTAAATTTTCCTGAAAAATTTGAAAATTTAAAACAAATACAGGCCTTTTTAGGATTGGTAAATTATGCTAGAAAATTTATTCCAAATTTATCAAAACTAGTAGGACCTCTTTACAGTAAAACAACTAAAAATGGTCAAAGGTATTTTAATCAAGAAGATGTAAAGTTAGTGCAAAAAATAAAAACAGCTGTAAAAAATATTAAGCCATTAGAGTTACCATTAGTAACAGATTATATAATTATTGAGACAGATGGATGTAAAGAAGGATGGGGAGCGGTCCTTCTATGTAAACCAAATAAATACAGTTCGAAGGAAGAAGAGAAAATTTGTGCTTATGCAAGCGGTAATTTTCAGAATAAAACAAATTGGAATACAATAGATTTTGAAATACATGCTTTAATTAGTGCTTTAGAAAAATTTAAACTTTTTCTTGATAAAGAATTTACAATAAGAACTGATTGTGAAGCAATAGTAAAGTTTGTAAAAAATGATCAAAGTAAAAAAGTAAATAGGACACGATGGGTTAATTTAAAAATATTATTCAAGGGAATGGATATATTATAAATTTTGAACACATTAAAGGAAAGAATAATGGGATAGCAGATATGTTGTCTCGTAATATAAACAAATGGCTTATTACAGATGGACAGGAAAAAGAGCAAAGGTAAAGCAATCCTTGTACAGCCTACACAAATTAAGAGATCTTCAATGGCCTCTGATTCAGAAACAGAAAAAATAACGGGACAGACCATTAGAACAGAGGAAGAAAAGATTCAACAGGCATACAAGCATTCAGCTGAAAAAATAAACAGTCAAAGAAGGCTTCCAGCCTCTATTACAGGTGTAGAAATGACTCAATATTACAATCCGAGTGTTGAAGATATGTCTCAATATTATCAAACTCCACCAAAAAATACACAGAGTACACAGCGTACACCAAGGCCATCTTCTTCAACACAAAGTACACAGAACTATTGCATACGATTTGGAACATATGATCTCCAAATATGCAATGATGCTTATAAAAAATTTCGTCCTGTCATTGGAATGAAATTGACAGAAAAACAACAGTGCTTACTAGACAACCTTTGGCATATTCAAACCATGCCACAAGCTTCAAATTTTAAAGTCCAAGTTTTAAATGCATTAAGTTTTTATTTTGCTGAACAAACGGTTACAACACCTAAAAAACATAATAAACCTAGGTTTACACACTATATTATTTTTAGAGGGACAAAAATTGGAATTTTTAATAAATGGGAAACAGTTGCTAAACATATTCAATGTCCCAATCCTATTTACAAAGGTTATGAAAATTTTCAACAAGCAATGGAAGCAGCAAGAGAATTCTTTGGGTTAAAAAATTTTCATATTGAACCCGAAGAAGTCCAAACGTTTGCTGATATAACAAATAAAAAGCCTGAACAAATAATTAAAGCACAACAGGAAGTGATTGCTGACTTACAATCACAGCTTATACAGCAAGGAAAAGATACACAGAGTATAAAATTTAAAATTGAAAATGAAATATATAAACAACAAATTGCAGTGCTCGAGGAAAAGAATACACAGTTATTACAAAGGTTAGAGAAAAAGAAAGAAAAAAATAGAAATAAACAGGTCCTTTGAGTCCTTCAAAATCAGGATTCTTGATACTCCTTGGAAAAATTGCTTGGAACCTGTTAGAGAAAGATTCCCAGAATTTGAGCATCTTGTTTCACAAAAAATATGTGAAGAATTTCCTTTAATTCTTTACAAACTCCAGCATCAAATTCTAGATATGGCTTTTGCTATGGATAAACAAAACAAAGGTTATGAAGTTGTAGAAAGAACAGATGAAGAAGGAAAGGGTACAGGAATACTGGTTCTACAGATTTTTCATCCTACAACAATCACAGAAGAACAAATAATTCAATTCTACCATCATGGTATGATTGATTATTTAGAAGTCAAATATAACAGAAAAACAGAAGATCTTCTCAATAAACTTGGAGAAAAGATTCTATTAACAGCAGGAAATATCGCAGCAAGAACTGTTGCACCAAGGATTCATTGCAAAATCATTGCATCATTCCCATTTGCAGATATATATATATATATATATATATACACACACGCCTTTTGGCTTTCATGGTTAAAAATAGGGAAAATAGCATAAATGAAAACTTTTTTTCTAATGTACAACTAGGTAGAAGCCGGGTACTCCGTACGTGGCTCCCAATGCTCGAAGGAGCCCTGGCCGGCCTTTACCCGGACGGAGCCCCAGGCCCACCAGCCACTAGTTCCGGGGAAAACCCGACCATCCACCTGTCCGAATGTACAACAATGGAATAATCATTAAAACCCGACAGTCTCAATAATCGAACCCATGACCTTTCAGCCATACATCTTTTATCACCGAGCCTTCATACCACTCCACCATAAGGTGGGTGGTCACATGTCACATAAATGAACATTAATCATGTCTTATTACCAAAATAAACATTTGTACTTGCTAAACTCTAGGGGCTTACTGAAAATAAGAATTGTAACTGGTTGACACTTGTCTCATTCAGCTAAGCATAATAGCCCCACACTCTGAACCAATTAAAAGGGTACATTTGTCCTCACACTACAAACATGGCTATAATGTAGCCTCTTTACAAGTTGCAATGGCTAATATCTAACCCTCTACACATATTCTCCTCTAATCTAATAACTGAGGAAACAGTTATTAATGGAAAAAGAGGAAGGAACATGAGGAAACAGTTGAGAAAAAGGAGGAAATGAGAAACGACTTGGTAATGGAATAAATGAGTGAAGGGAAGGACAAGCCGGGTATGTGGCTAAATGGGTTGGCTGGGCCACAAGATGAAATGACGCTAAAGTTATGCCGAAAAAGTCCAGGGACAGGAAACGACTATAAAGGAAATTGATACATTTTAGCCGTTGAGTATACAAACGCAGCTACATATAAGTCGTTTGAGATATATTGCCAGATGTAGGTTTTTAATTGGTTTGTCCTTTACCATTTAAAATGCTATAACTTAGCTTGAGACATGTGTCAACAACTTAAACTCATATTTTTTGTGAAGCCCCTAGAGTTTAGCCTATATAAATGTTTATTTGGATAGTAAGATGATGTGTCTAATGTTATTTTTGTCATTTTCCGTTAAAAGTATGTTATTAGAAAGGACATCCTCTGACTAAAAACGAGATGGTAAATTTTAGTCAATTTGTAAAAAGAAATGTATATCTCGTTTCTTTTTTTTTTCATAAAACTGGTTCAGAATGTAAATCAAATCGGTTTGGTTAACTTTGGTCAAAACTTGTTTCTGTTGAAACCGGTTCGGGTCATAAACCAGTTATGGAAAAAAAAAAAAACATTTGAACCCTATGGAAAATGGTTCGTGTCCAAGCCGGAATCAGTAATGATAGTAGGAACCAACACATAAATAGGCAATGTTTTATACGTTCATACTAGCCGATAAAACCGGTAATATTGGACATAGCCTTTTACAATAAGGGTCGGTTACACCAGCAAACGGTAAATGTAATGTGATGGCGGTAAATACGGTAATACCTGTTCAAACCATTGTTCCGGTTTTTTTGTTAATCTACGAATTTGATTGTTAAATTTTTAATAAAATGTCGAGATTTACCTTCCATATTTCAGCAGAAAAGGTAAAAGAAAACATAGCGATCATTGATTGCTTGCTGCTGATGGCTACGGACTTACCATCAAGGCTACCTATCCATTACATTGTTGCGTTTCAAGTTTAACTCACTTAACTTTAGAGTAGTTTTTGAATTATTATTTTTAATTATGTCTATGAAATCATGTATTTTTAAATCAACTTTTTAGTTAAAGTTGTGTTATTTTAAAATTATAAGGTTAACTAGTCAACCTAATATTCTTGCACAATACCATTAGTTGCCATTTCTAAATGTTACCCATTGCAGTTTAAAAACCGGTTTTAAACCATTGTAAATAGGCGGTTTTAGTAGGTTGAATTGGTTTGAGTCAAATCGGTTTCAAGTGTGATATCGGGGCATTATTCATCAATTATGAGTTACATACCTTCTTTGTGACCCATACGATCACTTTTCCACCAGTGGTCTCAACATAAACAAACTACCAAAATGACTAACAAATGCAAACTACAGTGGTCTCAATTATTATTTTTATTATTATTTTAATAAAGTTTACTTGGTTAAACTTAATTAATATTGTGGGTTTGTGAGTGAATTTAAATTATATGAGCGTGATTATTTATCTGGAGAGAGCTATGCCCCTACTCAACAAATCAAAGTACATGACATCATTACATTTAACACAAACACACCAAATGTGATGACATGCTAATATGCTATTGTGATTCATTATTCTGATCCGAATTACACATCCATTAAGGGTGAAGGGTCGCTTACTCAATCCCACACCTAATAAAATTTTACCACGTGTTTTAACCCAAAACAACCCCCTCAAATATGGAGGGGTGGTGTACCTACTACTCGACACCAATGCACCATTAATTCACACATCCAACATACTTCTTTCTTCTTGCGCGAGTCCCCATCCCGATTTCACTACTCAAACTAAGGGGAGCGGTGTACCCCATGATACTCATTTTATTCTTGTGATACTCTCTGAGTTATCGAACCCGGGTACCCTTAGACGAATGGGTGTGGAACCGGCAAGAGGCACGGCAAGGAGCATCAAGCTGTTGCCGCCCCGGGCAACACCGCCCCCAGGGCCGGAAACGGCAAGGGCGGCATGCCCACGACTTCTACGCCGGGCCATTTTATTATTATTTTTAATAGATTTTTTATTATTTTTAATAATTCTGACCAATGAGGAGGTCCGTCATTATAGTGCACTGTGCACACCACCCTCTTAGAGGCCCATCATGAAATGCCTCTCCCCTCCACACCCAATATTGGTCTTATAACCTTTTATGTGTATTACTCCATCACAAAATCACACACCACTCTTTATAGGAATTGACAAACAGCACATATGAATCAAATTAAATCAAATCACAAAAGTAAATATACCATCCTACTCAAGGATATGTACATTCACCACAGAAATCTCAATTTCTTGAGTAAGTTTAACGAATTAAATGATCAACAAAATCCAAAGATTATGAACTTAAAACACATGAACGCAAATAAACATGCATAACCATAAACATGACGCATCCTCAAGAGTCTGAGTCGTTCACTTCATTCAACATCTGCTTCCTTCACACACACAACTGCAAAACACAGCTTCTCATCCAATCCACGAAACGACCACACTTGAACACTCGACTCTCTCTTCAAATGCAACGTATTCTCGGATTGAAATCGGTACCAGTTAGTCGTCAAAACATAATCATCACTAGTTGCCATGTTCCACAACCTTAACTTCATGGGATCCTCATACATCTCCAACGTTGGCCCCAACAACCAAACCTCAATCTCATTCCCTTCGTAAAGAACTTGTTTCTCATCCTGCGTCAAGAACTCGTCCGTCGCCAGTTGGTTAATCGGCATGCGCAACCTGTTTAACGCCTTCCTGGTATCCGAGACGAACAACTTCTTTTGAATCACAAGTTTCACGTCCGTACCCTTCATCTCATTCACGATATAGTCCTTCAACCGTTTGGTTTTCTGGTTGACCACCACCTGTTGACGACGAACTCTCTTCTTCGCCATGAGTTGTTGTTGAGTTTGTGAATTAGTTGTGGTGGAATAGAATATTATGCATCGATGATGTATTTATAATGACAGCTTGTAGATTTGCTTAGGGATAACAGAAAACGGAGTTTCAAAAGTATAATTAATCAATGAGATAAATTATAATCTCCAATTATGTTTAAAATATATTTCCATGTATTGGATATTTGGATCACAAGTTTATCATTATTGTTAGTGCACAATGTATAAATCTTTATTGCGATGATCGATCTCCTACATTCACGCGGATTATAAACGAGATTTTGGTAAAGATATGGTTTCCGTCAATTCAAGATAATAATAGTATCCACTTCTAAAGATTTCTTTCCATGTTGAATTCATGGGAGGCTTTAGGTGGGCCGGGAGGTATGTAATTTAACTAATTTTAATATTATTAATTTTATTATTGTGATATCCAGTAAAATTTGGCGTGTTTTCGTACATAATTAAAGTATATAATTAACGATAATTAAGTGCAATTTTAAATTAATTATATTAATTTGGCCTTTAGAGAATAGCACATTCACCATAGGATGCATATGAATGCATTTATTTATAAATTTGAAGCACAGCGCAATCGCGTGCAAATAAACTTGTCTGGTACAGACGTTGGTGATTATCCAGTAACAATCAAATAACCAAAAACGATCCCGGACACCCAGAATATAAAATAAAGGGTATTTACATGAAATATAATATGTTTTGGAACTCCAAAACCATGAATGAAAACTCCAAATACAATTCTTCCGGTAACGAATAAAGTTCGTGTATCGCACCTGATACGCGCATGACTTATAAATTCACACAATTAAAGCCTAAATAACTTACCAATGCCTAAACTAGTCAATGTTTGAGGGTAATTGGGATTCGATTATATGTCCAAAATAGCTTATAGTAACCTTGATAAAAGCCCGAAAACCCTAACCGAAACATTTGAAAACTAACTAGATGATTCAGAGATATTTTTGGCAAGTATGGTGGGTCCCACAAGGCCCTTAGGCCGGCTACTAGGAGTGGCTTTAGCCACCCTAGTATTACTTCCATCCCATGCTAAAATCATTATGTTTAGAGCATGCTTTGTACCTTCATTCTCCTCATGTAAGTCTTGCATGTTATAAGCATCTAATCACCACATAATATCATCACACGGCACAAAACCTTCCTCTTGAACCTCCATTGGTCGTAAGTTTTGAGGAAGCATCCACATTCATCCATTTGCAAGTTTAAACCTCAAAATTCATCCATAAACATCCCATTTTCAAGTCCCATTTGTGTGTTATTAAGCTTGGAGCTTAACCCCCCTTTTGGAAGAACACACTAAACCCCATCCAAATCAAGAGTCTTTGTCTTCCATAGCCTTGTGCTAGTAGTAAACTTCTTGATCTTGCTTTTCGTTCTTGAACAAACAATAAGTATCTCGGAGATTATCACTAATCACCGAGAGGTAAATACTTATGTAACTGCAAGTACTATCCTTTACCCAAACCGTTGGTTCAACCCGAGAGTAGAAGTATACGTGTGAGTGTGTGTGTGGTGAAAGTAAGAACACAAAGATGTAAGTGGTTCGGTCTAGCTCGACCTACGTCCACTGTGAAGAGCCGGTTATCTTATTACTTTGGAGAGTACAAAGTGTTACAAATGAACCTAGCTCTATGTTACAAGTGAGTATTTTCGGGCCACTTGCTAAGGAGTTGATGTCTTCTATTTATAGTGGAGATCGTGGGCTTGTTAGAAAGCCCACGAGAAGTCTCGTGTTACTTGGGCCTAGCTTCAGCCCGACTGCTTTTGGCACATGGAAAGGGTGGGAAAAGGACGGTCCTGTAGCTGACGTCATCGGCAATTGAGAATGCCTTTCCTGGAGGACACGTGGCGCCTTGTGACTGGCTGCCGGCGGTATGTCGTTCTGACACAGCATGGTTGACTTACTTGCTAGTGTCTGACGTGACCCCTGACAGACGGTGAGCATGCCTGGTCAGCACTGTTTGGAGCAGCATGGTGGAAGCATGGAAGCGGTCACGTCACTGTTGAACGTCAGTGGTTGTTGGACCACTGCAGACACGTGTCGCCCTCCAGCTGGTGGTACTTCTGATCCTCTGCAGGTGGATCTTCCTGATCTTTGATCCTTTGTACCGCGTACTAAAGGCTTGTGTGTAGTGGAACATTCCGCGCGTGGGCGCACGCGTATCTATTCCTACTATGTGTAGTTGATAAGGCTGCTTTGTGTGTAGTCCTTCCGCTCCCCGCGGATTGACTTCCGCATGAATGCTTCCGCGGATCGTTATGAAGAGGGATAGAGATGCCTCTTCCGCGCGGATTGGGCTCCCTATCCCTTCAAGTCCCCCTAGTCTAGGGCTTCTCCTATTCTTGATTCAAGAGTAGGTGGAGCGCTAGACTGAATAAAAATGAGTCGCGGATGACAGCTCATCTGCTTGGCTTGGGTTAGTTCTGAATGACTGACGGAGAACGTCTTTATTGTTCTACGTCAAGTTATCGTCTGAAAGGACGTGTTCTGCCATAACCTGGAAAGGAGTTGGGCGTGGAATGTCTGTTATTGACCTACATCAAAGTTTGGCGGGTGATGACGTGTCTTGCCTTGTCCTGAGAAGGGGAAGGCGGAGAACGTCTTTTCTCGCTTTACGTCAGGGATCCGCGGATGATGAAATATCATGCCTTGTCTTGAGAAGGGGAATGCGAAGAACGTCTTTTCTCGCTTTACGTCCAAGTTTCGCGGATGATGACGTTGCAATAAATTTCTTTATGGTTAATGCGCTCTCATACTTGGAGTAAATATGGAATGTTTGTTGTTTAATGTGTCTCCAATCATTCGAATTTATTGCGCCTGAAATTCGAAAATCAATAACTTCGGAGGGAAGTTTGACAGACGTGTCAGACAACTGTCTGACACGTTGTCTGATGTCAGTCCCATCAGACGTGTGCAGGAAAAGTTTTCGTCTTATGTCAGGCGCGTGAGGACCACGCGCGACCGATGGTTAATCGAGTGATCCAGGTGATGCCATGTGTCATATGGCACGTGACGCGTGTCAGGCGCGTGGGAGGAAACGCCTTTGAATTGTTGAGATGGTGAGATATGTCAACACGTGTCAGCGATCCGGAAGGTTGACAGTTGTGGAGTGAACCCACGCGCTGTTGTGAGCCGTTTGATTATGCCTGTGCTACGTGTCGTGATCTCGTGCTTCCAGGCGAAAAGGCATGACGGTTGCTTTTCTCCTGTGGGTCCCATTGCAATTAATGCGATGGGTATATATATCCTCGGAGGCTTTCACAATCCCTTATGTTTTCAAATTTCTTCTCCAAAATCTCTCAATTCTTCGACCAATCTTCAACCCTTCCGTTTAATAATTTGAAGTTTCCGAGCAATCTACAAGTTTCCCGACGAGTTTTCCGGTGACAACTGAAGATTTCCTTGAAACTTCAAACGGAACCCTGCTTTACCGATCTCTTTTCTTTCATTTCTCCCTCTATTCCTGAAACATGTCTGATCTTTCTACCGGAGTGTCACCGTCCGGTGATGCTCACCATGAGGAGTCTGATGCCAATAGCCAGGAGTTAGAGGAGCCTACTGTGCCAGAGACGAAGGTGAAGGAGAGGAAGCTTATGACCACCACCCATGCAAGTGGCCTGCCTCTGCCTTTGCCGACTTATGTAAAGGTCATGGAATCTTGCCTGAACGGGAGCCGGAGTTACCTGGTCCTGGGCAGACGGTCCTAACACCGTCAGATGGCAAGATCAGTTTATACGAAGCCAACTTTTCTATGTGTGGTTTCCGTCTTCCCTGCACCGACTTCCAGTTGGATGCGCTTATAGAGTATGGGGTGGCGGTTATGCAGGTGAGTGGGTTCGGCATGCTGAGGTTGAGCCACTTCGAGAACTCGTGCCGCGCTCTGGACATTGAACCAACCGTTGATCGGTTCAATGTGTTCTATTACATGGCCCATGATGAGGCGTGTTTACTTTTATGCCACGGCCCAAGGTGCCGCCCATGGTGAGTGAGGTGCCCAAGTCCCTCCATGGGTGGAAAGACAAGTATTTCTTCGTGTAGAAGGGAGTTATCCCTGTGGCATTGCCTTGGAAGGTGGTGACTTCCAAAGAGAGGGTGAAGGACCGCGAGGTGATGCGGGGATACAAGGAGGAGGATTGGTTCATTGCTTTTACAACTCACAAGACCAAGCTGGAGTTGAAGGGTTTGTTTGAGGGAACTTACAATATGTTGGGCACCAGCCGCACTGGTATTCGCGCTGGGAAGGAGCCCTACATTGCTGATGAAGGTACTGTCTTCCGCCTTCTGCCTTATTATCTTATGCTTTGATGTGTTATTAATTATAAGTCTTTTTTCAGGGTGTCCAAGTTTGAGCTGTTCGCGTCTCGCGGAACCATCAAATTGAAGTGGAGGCGCATCCCTGAAGGGGAGACTTCCTACCTGGAAAAGTTTGCGGATAGATTCTACTATCCGAACCTGGAGAACTCGCCAAACCACTACTATGTGACTTGTGAGTCTTCTAACCCTGCTTCCGCGTCTGTCATTAACTTGTCCGAATCTGAATCTACTGGCCCTTTTGGGAGGTTGACGCGCCGGTCGCGGCCTTTCTAGTGGTAGGGGCGCAGGAAGCATGCCCCGCGTAGGCATACTTATGTAGTTAGGAGAGTAACTTCCCCCTCTAACACAGGATCTTCGGGTGTAGGCGGGGAGTTTGTAAAGAATAGGTATAAGCGCAAGGACGGGCTGCCGTCGGAGGATGAAGAGGAGGATGATACTTCCCCCTTGAAAACTAAGAAACGACGCGTTACGTCAGTTTATTAGGGTGAGGGCGGTAGCAAGGGTGTTGAAGGGAGCGCTGGGGACTCCAAGTCTGGTGAGGGTGGCGGGGGCAAAGGTAAGTCCCCTGCCAAAGTGACTGATCCGCAGGAGCCGGGTGTCCCTGTTTTTTCCTTTGATATTGGCGCTCTACCTGAGCATCAGCCGCTTCTTCAAAAAATCGTGAAGAAGACTTCTGGTAAGTGCTTTTACTTTTCCTTTTGTTCTTGATTTCGTTGTTTTGGTAATTTCTTAACTGTTGTGCGCCTTGCAGTTGTTGCGCCAAAGGTGACTCCGAGTCCTCCTCCTCCGCCTATTCCCACTGCCGAGCAAATAGCTGAGGCGAAGAGGAAAAGAGAAGAAGAACGTCTCGGTAGGGAGATGAGTCAGGCGTCAGAGAAGGCTAAGGCCGATGAAGCCGCTAAGGCTGAGGCCGCGAGGAAGGCAAAAGCTAAGGAGGCCACCAAGGCTGAGGCTGCGAAAAAAGCTGCTGCCAAGGAGGCCACCAAAAAGGCTGAGGCAGAGCATCTTCGCTAGGAGGAATAGAACTTCCTTGCTGAGAAGGATCGCCCTGCAAAGGAGAAGGCAGAGCGGTAAAAGGCTGAAGCTGAGGCCAAGGAGTGGGCCAATGAAGCTATGGGTCTGAAGGCAACCACCTCGACGGGAGGCGCCGAGGATGGTAACTGGGAGATTCATCGGGCGGGGAGTGCGCCGCCCGGTGCGGGGGGTAGGGGTTCAGCTGGGACCTATGATGGTTCCAGCTGGGCAGGTGGCGATACCATCTGGCGCCCGCGGTGGGCGGTTAGGGAGAATACTCTTTTTCCAACTCCTTGGCCGTTGACGAGTTTGTTGCGGGGGTGGTTCCCCCTTATGAGCGGGAGTATCAGGACAGTCTGAGTCGTCCTGACCTGATTTCTAGTATGTGTGTTAATCAGGCGACTCAGTTGTCTATGACGGACTCCTTGAGGAGGCGGGACGCGTCGATGCAGCGGGAGATCGCTCGCGTGAAGGCGGACAGGGCGTCCATGGCTGAGAAGGAATCTTCCATCCAGGCTGCGATTGAAAGGTATCGCCGCCGTGCTCACGATGCTGAAGATCGTGTGACGAAGTTAGAGTCTAACGTGGCGGCCGATAAGAAGAGGTGGACGGAGTCTTACCTCCGTACGAATGAAGAGACGATGCGGCTCAAGCAAACTGTGAAATTTGTGGATATGCGCAAGGAGCTGGAGTCCAAGAGCGCTGAGCTGGATAAGGCCATTTCACACCTTAACGCGCTTGAGGAGGAACGGTTTACTATGCTCGAGACGAAGGAGGGGTTGCAGCAGGAGAGGGACGCTGCGGTGAGGGACCGCGAAGCTGCTTTGAAGGAGGCTGAGGTGGCCAAGGCCTTGTTGGATGCCTCCGTCGTGGAGCAGGAAAGGATGCGAGAATCACTCCGCTGGTTGATGACCAGCGAAATTGAAGGGGTAAGTCTCATCCTTTTTGCGTTTGTAGATTTTTAAGCGGTTCTGGCAGGAGCCCAAGCTTGGCGATCAGGTCGCCAATATAGCTGCCACCGCGAACCCCTATGGGTATGGCGAGGGCTTTGAAGATGGATTTCTTCATACCCAGAATAATGGGCGAATAGTAGATGCGGTGCACTATGGGAAGCCCTTGAAGGATGAATACCTTGCGGAACTCTCCAAGTTTGACAAGCTCGAGTTCCCCATCCTTCAGGTTGTGGCGAACTGTAACCGCCATGTTGATCCCGCCTCCTCTTTCCGGTATTTTACAGAAAAATCTGACAAGATTGGAGAGGAGGCGAAAAAACGGGCCGAGGAGGCGGAGCGCGCGCGGGTGAAGGAGGAACGGCGGAAGGCCTCCGGTGAAGGGTTTTCTGGGACTCAACCTGACACCGAGGAGCAGCTGGTGGACTTCAGTAGCTCTGATGAGTAGGCGCCTGTTTTAGTTTCCTTTTTTGTTTGAACTTGTGTGCACCTGTAAATAGTGTTGGGTTTTTAATCCCCATATGTTAATGAAATCTTGTGTTTGTTATATCTTGTGTTTTCTCGGGCTAACTTCTGTTATACTTATTTAACCAAGTCGTCACCCGGTGTGTAAGTAGAAATTGGTGCGTGTGTTTAGCTAGTTAGTCCGGCGTTCAAGTGTTAAATACTTTTGCTTTGAAGACTATAGCGTGACACAACTTGTGCCTTGGGTCCGACTAGCGTCCCAAAGAGCCTTGTCTTGAAGACTTTTTGTTCAAGCTGCGGGATGTCGTGTGATCTTTTAAGTCTGACGTGTTTTTAAACAAGTCTAGAAGACTTAGGTCTGGCCTGTACCCGCAGCGCGATGTTTAAGTCCGACAAGTAAACCATGTTTTGAAGACTGTGACGCAACGCATTTGGCTTGGCGCGTTTATGAGTCCGAAATGCGCTGGGCATGCCTTGAAGACTCGTTCGTGTCCCTGCCAGAGCACGATGATGCTTTAGTCCGACGTAGGTTGTAGCTTTGTCTTGAAGACCTGGGCGCGGAAAAACAAGTAGTGTGACAGATATAGGAAACAACTTTCATTTATTGATGATAAGCACCACGACGTGAGTAACCGGGTGTAATAGTAAGATTACAAATAGCATGGGCGCAATTATGCTGCATTCCAAGATCGTTGGATGGGCGTGCCATCTAGTTTTTCTAGGGCATATGCGCCTTTGCCCAAAACTTCTTGGATCATGTATGGTCCTTCTCAAGTTGGTGCTAGTATTCCTGGTTTTTCGGCGTTGGAGGCCTCATTGTTGCGGAAAACATAGTCGCCGATCTTGAATGCGCATTGTTTGACGCGTTTATTGTAGTAGCGTTCCAGCTGTGTCTTGTACTTGGCTTCTTTGATGGCAGCGAGATCGCGCCGCTCATCGAGTAAATCAAGGTTTAGGCGAAGCTCTACGTCATTGTTCCTATTGTCGGCCATTGGGATTCTTGCGGAGGGGCATCCGATTTCTGCGGGGATTACTGCCTCGAAACCGTAAGTTTGGCTAAACGGTGTTTCTCCGTTACTTGTCTTGGTCAAGGTGCGGTAGGCCCATAGTATGTGGGGAAGCTCGTCTACCCACCCTCTGCGCTTGGTTCCCAACCGTGCTTTGATGCCCTCCACTATACTTCGATTTGCTCTTTCGACTTGGCCATTTCCTGTGGATGCGCAACTGATGTGAAAATTTATTGGACACCTAACTATGAAAACCATGTTTGTAACGTTTGGTCCACGAATTGCATACCGTTATCACTTACGAATTGTATTGGTAAGCCAAATCTGCAAATGATGAATTCCTAAACGAATTTCTTGACGTGAGCCCCATCGATTTTCACGAGGGGTTTCACCTCAACCCATTTGGTGAAGTAGTTGATGGCGACGATGAGGAACTTAACGTTGCCCGGTGCTATTGGGAATGGGCCAACTAGATCAATCGCCCATTTCTCAAAAGGCCATGCTGACGTGACTGGTACCAGGTCGTTCTTTGGGCGCAGGATGTTCGGCGCGTGGTGTTGATAGCTATCGCATTTGCGTAGCTCTTTGACTGTCTCCGTGTGCATTCCCAGCCAATAGTACCCTGCGTTCATAAGTTTGGCGACTACCATTCTTGGGCCCGCATGTAGTCCGCAGGTTCCCTCATGAATATCTCTAATAAGGAATGAGGCGTCTGCGGAGTCTACACAACGAAGAAGTGGCCTAGGAAGGAGCGGCGATAGAGTATGCCGTCAATGAGTTGATAGTGGAGAGCCTTGTGCTGTATCTTCCGGGACTCTGACTTATCGTCAGGCAGGGTGCCGAAAGATAGGTAGGCTTTGATGGGGGTCATCCAGGACGCGTTGCCTGTTTGGATGACGTTGACTTGCCGCAGCAGAACAGATGGATTGCTTAGGACCTCGACACGGACTTCCTTTGCCATGTGTTCAAAAACGGTGGAAGCCATCGTGCTCAGCGCATCGGCTGGTTTGTTTTCACTGCGCCTGATGTGCTCTACGGTGCAGGAATCAAATTTACGCATGAGCTGTTTGGCTTGTTCTAAGTAAAGGCCCATGGTTTCATCCTTGGCATCGTAGGTCCCATTTATCTGTCGTGCGACGAGCAATGAGTCCATGTGTGCCTCCACGTGCCTGGTCCACATTTTTTCCGCAATGCGGAGGCCTGCCAGCAACGCTTCGTATTCTGCCTCATTGTTCGTGCTTTTAAAGTCGAGGCGAATGGCGTATGTGAACTCATGCTTATCTGGGCTGATAAGGCGAAGACCCACGCCAGAACCATCGTCGTTGGAGGCCCCGTCTGTGAAGAGGGACCACTTCTGCGATGCGTCTTGTATTGGCGTGGGGGATTCTTCGGCTTTGCATTCTTCGACTTTGTCGACCGGTATTTCTGTGGCAAAATTAGCGAGAACTTGACCTTTAATTGCGGGTCAGGGCTTATAATAGATGGTATGCTCTCCGAGTTCAATAGCCCATTTTGCGAGGCGAGCCGAAAGTTCCGGCTTGCATAAGACATCGTTGATTCGATAATCCGTAAGGACGTTGATGAGGTGACCCTGGAAATATCTTCACAGTCTTCGAGATGCATGTACAAGAGCGAGAACCAGCTTCTCCATAATACTGTACCTCGTTTCTGCATCGAGTAGGGTGCGGCTAATGTAGTAGATTGGCGTTTGCACCCCCTTGCGATCTACCATTAGGACCGCGCCTACCTCCCGTTCTGTGACGGAAAGGTAGAGTGTGAGTGATTCCTTGGGTAAAGGCGCTGTCAGAGTTGGGAGATTCATGAGGCATTGTTTCATTACTTGGAAGGTTTTCTCCGCGTCCGATGTACAACGGAAGATGCTCTTTTTTAGACAATTCTTCAAAGTATCCACGAATGGGAATGACTTTGAAGCGTAATTTGACAAGAATCAATTGAGGGCCACTAGGCGACCCATCAATGTCTGGACCTCCTTGACTGAGGCGGGAGAAGGCATTTTTACGATTGCTTGGACTTTCTCGGGATTTGCGCAAAATCCATCCCGTGTTACGATGACGTCCAGGAATTTTCCTTCTTTCATTCCGAAGGAACATTTGACGGGGTTTAATTTCATGTGCACCTTGCGTAGTTGATTGAAGGTTTGCTGGATGTCCCTCAGCACGTCTCCTTCTTCCTTGCTTTTGATTACAAGGTCATCGACGTACACTTCTAGACGTACGCCGATTTCGTCGACAAAGGCGGTGTCCATGAGGCGCTGATAAGTGGAGCCTGCATTCTTCAAGCCAAATGGCATTTTGGTGTAGCAGAACATACCCATATCCGTGCGGAATGCTGTCTTGTCCTCGTCTTCCTTTGCATCTGTATTTGGTGGTATCCCTTATACGCATCAAGGAAACATTTGAAGTGATAAGGGGCTAAGGAATCCACCTTTAAATCGATTTCTGGCAGGGGGTAACAGTCTTTGGGACACGCCTTGTTGAGATCCTTGTAGTCAACACACATGCGCCAACTCCCGTTGGCCTTTGCGACCATGACCGGGTTGGCGAGCCAAGATTGGTATCGAATGGGGCGCAGGATGCCCGCATTAAGCAGCTTGGTGACTTGCTCGTTCATGGCCTTTGTTTTCTCTGGCCCCATGCGTCGCTTCTTTTGAACCACTGGCTCCACTGAGCGATATACATTAAGTCTGTGTTCTGCTATTTCCCGCGGAACACCAACCATGTCCGTTGGTTGCCACACGAACACATCCATGTTGTGGATCAGTAATTGTTTAAGGTGATTGCGAATAGTGTCGGATATTGCATGGCCTATGACCACCGTTTGCTCCGAAAATTTAGGGTTGAGAACCCATTTTTCCGGCTCTGTGCGGGTGTCTGTTTTGACCGTCTTCGGCGGCTTGGCGGTTTCTGTCGAATGGCAGTCCTTGTTTCCTCGTACTATGGCGACGCCGGTCTTGGTTGGAAAGCCGACCATTGCGTGGGCGGTAGATGCATTTGCGTTGAAGCGCGCAATGCCTTCTCGGCCAAGTAAGATGTCATGGTTGGAGTTGGCTGGCAGGACCATGAAGTCGCAAATTTCAGTGCGCTCATGTGTGCCGTCAGACATTGTTACTGGCATAGAAATCATGCCACGAGGCATGATTGTTTTGTGAATGAAGCCAGAGATTGGTTCGTTGACAGGTACGAATTTCGCCTTGTCTTCTTCATCCAGCTGTTGGAAACACTGATCATACATGATATCAGTGCTACTTCCGCGGTCCATGAACATGTACCGTGTGCGGTTATGGCCAAAGATGGCCGTGATGACGAGAGGAGCAGGGCCGACTGAAAAAATCCGAGACCCAAAGCGGATAACAAATACGAGGCCCTTTTCGTAAAAAAAAATTGTTTTAGATCCTATGAATCATATAATATCTTTATGTATGCATAATTATAGATCATAAATCTCAATGTCAACAATATTAAAGCTAAAATTATCTACATATAATATATTCATTTTTAGAATTTGGGGCCTTAAGAAAGTGGGGGCCTAAAGCGCTTGCTTTATTTCACTCCCCCTTGAGCCGGCCCTGGAGAGGAGCGGTGCAGGACGCCCCGCCACAGACTTTTGGTAGGAGGACGTCTGCCTCGTTCCAGGAGTGGTTGTTTTGTGGTGCACGGGATCGTTTCCCTTGTTGAGCTTTCTTTCCGGCCTTGTCATATTGCATTGATGGCGCGGGATGATGGTAGCGGTATCTGTCTTTAGGTCGCGGATTTTTTTCCACGAACCTTTCGCCTGAATGTCATCGCCAGTTTGCCCTCTTGCGGCGCGATGGACGTTTTTGACCAGGTGACCGAGCTGACCGGACTTCAGCGCGGTCTCAATCTCCATTTTTAGGTTGTAACAATTGTCTGTGAGATGACCGAAGTCATTGTGATACTCGCAGAACTTGGTGGTATCCACATTCCTTCTTTCCCCAAGGAGTTTGGACTCCTTGAGAGTCACTTGCTGTATTCGTATAGGATCGGCTATTAAAAAATGATTCAACCTTATATAGACCTGCACATTCGACCAATCGACTTGGGCGAATGTGCAGGTTCGACCATTCAAGGTGGGCGAACCAAAACATATATACAATCAAAATTACATTCGACCTCCCAGAGCTTCCTTCGACCAAACTAAACTACCTTCGACCTTCTGATTTCCACCTTCGACCATTCGACAACATCAAAACATAATCAGATTTGCAATTAATAGCACTAGTCGCACTTCGTGTATCTACAAACTCCCCCTCGACTATTGCTTGAATTGCTTCAGCCTTCGGTCTTCATCCATTCTCTTGTTCATCAATTTGATATGCAGTAGCTTCTTTTGTTCTTTCGTCATAACTGGTTCATGAGTTTTCTTTGGTTTCTTCTTTTCAACTTTCTGAATCTGAACAAACTTCCCCAGCTTCTTATCAAAGTAGCAACCCGCATTGACATCCCATGCAAAACATAGAAATACCACACGTTGGTATTTAGCTGCCTGTTCGCTGTCTTTCTCTTCACAGTAAATCGGATTGTAATATAACATGATAATATCCTCGTGCGAGCAATTGATCAACCACATCGGGTCAAAGATATGAATCTTCTTGAAATCTTTCATGCCATCCTTCAGAACAATAATAGCCTCTGCTGTCTTCCAATCGTAGTACCACCACATAAAATCTTTAGAAAAATGTTGTGGAATAGGCATCAAAGGAATGTGTTTCAAAACAGTCGATGGTTTATACTTCAAAGTAACCTTGTTCAACCCCGTTATCTCATCCTTCTCCTTCTTGTGAACAATCCTCTTAGGATACTGCGGGGTGAACACATCCCATTTCGTTCTGCTCTCTCTTGCCATGCGATCTGTAAAGTAACCAACAACATCGTTGTTTACTATAGCACCTGACATCGTATGTCTGTAGATATCGCGAACAGCCCAATATGGTAGTGTCTTTATGTCATGGAATCTGTTAAAGTACATAATTCCTTTCTCCCATTTCACAGCGACACACCTAAGCTGTCTCAAATACTTCCATCTGAGAGCTTTTCCTTTGAATAGTTCGTTGTGGAATTTGTAGAAACTACCTTGTACTTCAGTCTTAGGCCGATTAGCTTCTTTTTCTTTAAGTTTCTTCAGCAATTCTTTCAAATCATCAGATTGTTCAACATTTGGCTTCTGACAATCTGAATTCTTAAACACTTCTTCAACAAACTTTTTGCTCTTCTCACGAGCAAGTTTCTCAGCCTGGCTCAACAACTCGTCAGAGAATTCAGGAAATCCAGAATCTTTATCATTCTTGAAGTATTCTGGATATTCCTCACTTGTAATATCCTCCATCTCTACTTCTTCAAACACTGGAACATCTCTATCATCAGAGTGATTACCTAGCTTCTTTCTCAGGTATATTCGGTATTTGGTTCTCACTCATCAACTCTTCCAAAGATTTACCAACCTGTTTAGCCAGTCCCTCTAATATCTCTTTAGACACGGCTGCAGAAACTTCTCCGTCTTCCAGATTAGGATCATTATATTCAAGCTCAAAACGCATGTCATTTGACTCAAATATTTCTGGAAATCTACCAGTCATCTCAATCGTCCAGACTCTATCAGTCAACATCTGGCGATATAATTTCTTATCTTTTTCGGATAAAGCTCTGATTTTCTCGTTCCAGAAAATATCATCATCGTCAGTATTTCCACCAGGAGCTTTCAAGCTAGACTCTCCTGCATCTTTTCCTGATCCCCTCTTTTCACACTTATACTTATCAGTATCATCATCATCGTCATCATCATCACTATTAGTAGCATCAGCAAAGCTATTACCATCACCAGAATCATCACCTGAATCATCTTTATCATCATCATCTTTCTTCTTCTTCTTCTTCTTCTTCTTCTTCTTCTTCTTCTTCTTCTTCTCAGGAGCATCACCGGCATCCTGTTCAAGATCATCATCATCTTCTTCATCTTTAGATGGTTCAAAGTCAACCTGTTCTTCTTCAGGTTCTTTATCTTCCTCTCCAGCTTTCAGTTGTGGAGCTTTCGAGTATAAATCCTTTATGAGATTATTCATGTTCTTGTTGGTTTCTTTCAGCTTTTTGTTCTCAAATCTCATAGCAATATACCTTCTAGTATTTCTCTACTCATGTAATAACAACTTCTGATTCTCATCCTGAAGTCGTTTGATCTTAGCTTCCAATACCTCTTGGTTTTCCTGTGAAGAGACAACTACATCCAACATCTTCTTGTCATTATTCCTTAACTGCTCAGTCTCTACTTGTTGCTAATTAATGATTTTCATCATGTCAGTCAACTTCTGGTTCACTGCATCCATCACATCACCAGATACAGTAACCTTTGGAGTTGAAGCTTCAGCAACTGGAGTCTTTTGTTTCTTCAGCTTTTGCAAGACTCAATCTAAAGCATCATTAAAGTCATCAGTTGGTAGTTTAGATTGCTCAGTAGTAGATGATGTTTTCTGTTTCTTCGCTACTGGGGATGTCATGGGAGATTTCGAACTAGACATTACAGGCATTTTCTTTCCTGCAATTAAGTTCTCAATATCTTTAGCTCTCTTTTTCATTGGCTTCTCAATCTCAACAACCTTTGCTTTCTTCTTGTATGTAGGATTCTTCTGTTTCTCTCCAGTCTTTGGTGATCCACTAAAATCTTCAGATCCTAAACCAAGACCTTCATCAATATCATCCAACGCAATTGGACTTTTCATCCTTTGTTCTTCTAATGACTTGTTCAGACTTTCAGACTCACCAGCCACAGTGGCCTTGGGCGTGGTGCTCTTAACAGTCTCGTTATCAGAATCCCATCTCTCTTCAACCTGAGTCTCTTCTGAATCCATCGATTCTTCATCAACCAAGTGTGTACCTTTCTTCGCAACACTCTTCTGTCTACGAGATGTCTTCTTTGATGGTTTTTCAACATCATCCTCTTTTTCCTTTCCTTTCCCTTTTCCACTCTTCGCACCAACATTTACAACTTGCCTTTTCCTTTTTGCTTCAGGATTAATAGGACATAATGGATTGTCTTCATCAGAATCACTGTTAGCATGCTTGGCTTTATTAGTACCCGGATCTTCATAACCTGGATTGATCAGGTGACTAAACAAGTTCTTCATTGGTGGTCTCTCATTCATTGGCACACCTTTGTATCCCTTGTAGATGCATATTGTGCGACTAATGCTTTGGATTGCATTTAACATATGTTTTTGTTCTCAGTCGTTTGGTCGAAGGTGTCTTTTCATGGTCGAATGTGGTTTTATGAACGATCGAAGGAAGAATGTTTGGGTCGAAGGAGAACAGGAGGTCGAAGGTAGAATAGAATTTAATGTATAGCTTGGTTCGACCACCTTGTTTGGTCGAACCTGCACATTCGACCAACCTAAATGGGCGAATGTGCAGGCCTATATAAGGTCAAGTTCATTTTTGAAATGTAACTTTTGATCATTTTGTTTTCCCTCCAGTTTGTGTTCTCCCTAGGGTTTTGTGTCAAGTCTGTACACGTCATTTTATCATTATAAACATCTTTTTAACGTGTAATTGAATGTGTTATTGAATGAAATGAAAGCTTTTATGATGATTTCTGTGTTTTGTTAGTATTATTATCATTTTGTGATCAATTCAGGGATTCTGCACCTGAATTGAACTTGTTTGATCATTCTCTATGTTGTTTAGACGATCCTACGCGTTTACAAAGTGGTATCAGAGCCATATGGATCAAACAACCACAAACTGATAATACTACAGCTGATTTGGACCCTATTTTGATCAAAACTTTCTGTTTTTCATTGATAAACTGATTTTGGTGATAAATTGATTGATTTGAACTTGTTTTCATGGATAAAACTCATAATTCTCTTTGTTAAACTTGTTCCAAATCAAATCCCAGGCAAAACCTGATTAGAATCATCAAATTTCATCAACTTTTGAAAAATTTGATCAAAATTAACTGATTTTCAAAGAATAACCGTTTTTGAATCATGCAGGGTCGAACCTAGGGAGACTGGTCGAAAGAGTGTGTTATTTGGTCGAACCACGGTTTATTTGGTCGAACGTGGAGTGTTTGTTGGTCGAATCTAGAGTTTATCAGAGTTTATTTGTTCATTCGACCATATTAGGTTCATTCGACCAAACGGGTGGTCGAAAGTGGGTGTAAACGGTCGAAAGTGATTTGAGTTGGTTATTTTCTACATTCGAATCTTGACAAACGGTCGAACGTGAACTATTTTGTACATTCGACCACACGATCATACCAAAGGGTCGAACGTAGAATCTGTTATAAATTTTTTCTAATCTTTTCGTGTTTAATCATTTTCAGATTGATATGTGGAACTTTCCTACTACATCATGACCTAACACGACACCACAACAGCAGACAACCATGGATCCTTGGTCGGTAGCTGCTCAAAAGTCTAGTCAACCATCGCAACCGATTAACTACATGGCGATGACTAGTACTATTCCCCAACATGTTGCACAACCACAACCACAACCGATGGCTGATTATTGGGGAGTAGCAGCGGTACACTCTCAGACTACAAATGCTATTTCAACTCTTATTCAAGACTTGTCTTCGGGGAGTGGAAGCCGTCCACCAAAGCTTATGGAGATGGTCGATTACAACACTTGGAAGACCAAATTCAAGATACATCTTGAGGGAATGGGATTAGAGGGAACGGAAGCTTAGCAGATGATTGCAAAGGGCTATGTTGCTCCGATCTTGGAGAACACGGGTGAGCCAATTCCGTTGGAGAATCTTGCAGATGATGAAAAGAAGAAATTTGCTATTGAGAAGAAGGCGTTTTCTCAACTGTCCCAGGCCATCAATACTGATTTGTTACATCAGTTTGGGTCTTGCACAACATCTAAACAGTTGTGGGACATGTTAAAGAATCGGCATGATGGAAATGAGAAGACGAGGAAGTTGAGGATGGAGGAACTTAGGAAAGAGTTTGAGAACTTCAGCTACATGGGGAATGAGACGCTGAAGGAGCTGATTCCGAGGTATTGTCATTTACTCACTAAGCTTTCAAGCTATGAGATAAGCATACCTATGTCAGAGTTGGTGGACAAGTTTGCCGATGCGTTTCCACCATATAGGAATCAGCATATAGAGGTATTGAAGGAAAAGGATGCGTACCAATATTGGACCATCAATGAGTTTATTTAGAAACTTGAAAATAAGGAGATGGAAGAAAAGAGGAAGGCGAAAAGAGCACAAATTCCTCAGAATCCAGAATTGTATCATGGTGGTACATCTTCTTCTCTTTCTAGTTCAAGTTCTAGTTCAAATGTTGTTCCACACATCGCGTGCGTTTCTAATCATGTTGAACCAACCAAAACACCTATCAATTATCTTGCTCAAACATCATCATATCCTACTACAACTTATATCCCACCATTCTCACCTATGCAACAAGCAGCTTCTTATTCTGCTAATCAAAACCAACCTCAACAACAAACATACATCCCTCAAATGAATCTGATGCAAATCAACCAAAGTCAAACAAATCAGAGCCCGATTGTGCTGGAGACATCGAATTTAAACAATGTTACTGTTGAGATTGCTCAACAACACGTGGTGTCAGCTATGGTAGCTTCTTACAATGGGTTGGTTGCGAGTAAAATTGGGAACAAAAATTTAACAAGTGAAGACTACGCACAGATCGATAAGGAAGAGATGGAGCTCATTGATATCCAATGGGCATTTGCGAGCGTTATGAGAAGAGCTACTGAATTCATAGAGAAGACCGGAAGACCTGATCTTTCTACTTCCCCGAACACCACATATGGCTTCAACAAAGCCAAAGTGACTTGTTTCAATTGTGGTGGGAAAGGTCATTTTAAATGGGAGTGCACACAGCCAGCACAGCAGGGGAATAGAAATCCTTTCAACACCAACTACCAAAACCGTCAAACCCAAAATCAGGTAACTTACCAAAGCCCTAATATCTTGAGTTTTCAACCACAAAATACCTATCAAAACCGACAAAATATCCAACAAAATAACACTGCTAGACAAAACACAACACAAAACCAGAACCAAAACCAAACACCACAAAATGCAAACCGAACAATCATTCCTATTTCTACACCAAACACACAAACCCAAACAGATAATCCAAACCAAGCTTTGGTGATACAGAAAGACGAGGGGTTTGATTGGACAGGGATGCAGTTGGGTGTTGAGGAGATTACAACTGGGAATGTGGCGTGTGTTGCACAACAGATGAATTTGGATGAGCCGATAGAGGTTGAAGAGGAATTAGTGAATGAAAAGATGTCTGAGGTGAAAATCAAGGAGTTGAATGAAGAGAGTGATGATTGTACAGAGAAGAAGTCTGGTTTGATTCTTGACTCTGTTACTGAAGTGCTAGAGCAGTTTGATTCAGCTTATTCTGATGAGGAGAGTGAGCCTGACTCTGAATCTAGTGTTAACTCACTGGATGATGATATTGACCAATTGCTTGCTGAAGCTGACTTTTTGATGACCCGGAAATGCATGGTGGATGATGCTTGTACCAGGATTGATTATTCAAAGTTTTTCGCTGGGAAGGAAGCACACTTTGCATTGATGGCCATGACAGAACCTCCAAAACAGGTAAGTACTGAATCTACTTCAAACTCAAATTCAACTTGTGTTAAACATTGTGATGCTTGTGATAAATTGACAGAGGAGAATAGGCAACTCAAGGTTCAGCTTGAGAGTGCTAAAATCAACTGTCAATCCTATCAAAAAGAAGCAAAAGAGTTTAACAGAGTACTTGATGGTTATAAGAAAGATGTTTCAGAACTGAAAAAGACTTTATCTTTGAAACAAATGGTCGTAAATAATTATATCAAGGATTTAGAAAACACAAAACTTGAAATGGCCACCATCAAGTGCTTTGCAGAGAAAGTTAATAAGAAACTTGAGAGTTATAAGCATATTGCTTATGTTGTTGATCATATAATAGAGGAGCCTTCACAGTCTAGTAGTGCAAACTACAAGGCAGTCCCATCTCTAGTGTTATTTGAAAATCATACTCTACATTCAATAACACCGGAGAGCTCAGACAAGTCTGAATCGACATCGGATAATGAGTCGAACACTTCTAGTGTGGGAGACCCAAATTCTGATGTTCGACCAGTTTTGGGACTAAACAATGAAGGTGTAGTTGCTGTAACCGATGATTCTAATTCTGAGGATGAACAACGTGAGAAGGTCCTGAAAAGGTGTGTGATATTCCTGATGAAAATCACATAATCACTAATGAACCTGTTTCACCATCTCAGATTGTGCATCCCATGGCTAACACTCATAGAAAGAATCAATCAGTTAAGCCTGTTGAAAAGAAAAATGAAAAGAAAAATGAATCTTGTGATAAACCTGTTAAAGTTTTCTATCGGATGGAAGGATCCGATAAGATAATTTCTGATGAAGAATATCCAATAAAATTTTCCAACTATTCAAAAATTGAGAAAATTTGGCAGGAGAGTACCATTTGGTTCCCAAAGCATGAGCGAACAAATGATGTACCTCCAGAAGTCTTAAAGAAAATTTATTTGGATGTTCCTAAAGAACCAAAGGTCCATGTCACAGAATTCATAAAACCAAAAGAAAAGTCAAATAGTTTTCTTGAGCCGACTTACTCAAAGGACCCAGCTCCTGAGAGTTTAAGAAGAAGGTGTGTGGATGATCAATATCCTATCACTACTTATGCAAAGTCGAACGCCAAGAACAACTTTGAAGAGTACCGTGCATGTTTTAAGTGTGGGGAGAGAGGGCATTTACTTGCTCACTGCCCGTACGTAAGGCACAAAAGGCGAGAGGTGGAAATGAAGCAGAAATATGAAAGTCCAGTCGATAATCATTGTTATCCACAAAGACGATTTGTCCCTCAACCAGCACCTTTTTATAATCAAAGCAGATATTTTCAAAAGAGGGAAAATCGTCCGATGACATATGATCGTCGTAACCGGATAGCTACTGAAAAATCTCTTAAGAAACCAATGGTGAACACAACTGTTGACAAGAAAAAGGTTCCTGTTAAACCTGCTGTCAAACCAACAGTTGGACCTGTCTCTGTTAAATCAGAGAAGGTAACCAAGAATGTTTCATTCAAAGACGAAGTAAAGAAACCGGTTGAGACCACTAAATCTCAAATCCGGATCTTGAAACGATCTGAACAATCTTGGTCACCAAAGGGATCTCAAGGTGCTTCAACTTCACAACAAAATGTGAAATCAGAGAATGAAAAAGATTTGATTGATCAGAAATAGATCAATTCAAATCAAATTGTTTGTGAAAAATCTGAATCTTTGAAACAAAATGTTCAAAGACCCAAGACCAAGCAGGCTTGGGTCCCCCGAAAAATCTAATTCTTTACTTGATATGTGCAGGGAGCTTCAGCTGGCCCTGTGAGCAGTCTTTGGATTGTTGACAGTGGAGCTTCTGGTCACATGACAGGGGATCTTTCACTACTATTCGATATCAGAAATATCAATGGAGGTTATGTAGCGTTTGCTGGAAACAAGGGTGGTTACATTACCATGGAGGGTAGTGTTACTAATGGAATAATGAGTTTTGAGAAAATATCTTATGTGAAGCAAATCGATTACAATCTGCTCAGTGTCAGTCAGATTTGTGACAAGCAATTTTCTGTATTCTTTGATGACAAATCTTGCTATATACTCAAGCCGGGATTCGAGTTACCAAAAGAGTGGGTGATGTTAAAGGCACCGAGAGTGAACAACTTGTACATTCTCGACATGTCTAAAGCGATGACTACACAAGGCCAAGTCACGTGTTTTCTCTCCAAGGCTACTGAAAAGGAATCAATCATGTGGCATAGGAGGATGGGACACATTCACCTAAGAAAGATGAATCAATTGGTGAAGAATGAACTTGTCACAGGCGTGAATGTTAAACATTTTCATTTAAACGACAAGTGTGTGAGTTTTAAGAAGGGTAAGGAGCACAAGAAATCCCATAAGCCAAAGAAAGTCAATTCCGTTGAATTGCCACTTGAACGTTTGCACATGGATCTGTTTGGACCGGTCAAACATAAAAGTCATGCTGGTGAATTGTACTGTCTTGTGGTTACTGATGACTTTTCAAGATTTTCATGGGTTATGTGCTTACACCATAAGAGCGACACATTTAATAATCTGAAAGTTCTGTTCACTCGATTGGAAAATATCTATGGTCTCAAGATCAAGAGAATTAGGAGTGATAATGGGACGGAGTTTAAGAATGCATAGATGGACGCTCTTTGTGAAAACAAAGGTATTCATCATGAATACAGTGCTCCATATACCCCACAACAGAACGATGTCGCCGAACGCAAAAACAGGACTCTAATAGAAACGGCGAGAACAATGCTTGCGGACTCAAATCTTCTAGTAATGTTCTGGAACGAAGCAATTTACGCAGCTTGTTACACTCTTAATCGTGTTTTAACGGTGAATAAGTTTGGCAAAACTTCTTATGAGCTGTTGAATCGTCGAAAGCCGAATTTAGAGTATCTAGAACCGTTTGGAGCTCCATGTAAAATGCTTAATCCATCTGAGAAGTTCGCACCGAAGGCTGAAGAAGGATACTTTGTTGGATATGCAACCCCGCTCAAACGGGTATTCAACAAACGAACTCGTCAAGTCGAGGAGTGGGCTAACGTTGAAGTGCAGCGGTATACTCAGAATGTACAGGGAAGCGGTCCAAACTGGATGTTTGATTACAAAGATTTCTTTGAATCATTCAACCTAGATAGGATGGTTGAAGAGGCTGTATTACGTTTATATTACGAGGTCGAAAACGCAGTGACATCACCGTTGGTGCGTCCGATCACCGTAAACCCCCAAGCAGCTTCTAATGATACCAATGTTCCTGTAATTGAAGAAGAGGTATTTCAAGAAGCTTCCACAACTCTTAATTCATCGGAATCTGAAGATGACGACGATGATGCTACAAGTGAAGCTATTTTAGATCATGCTACAGTGACACCACCAGTGAACCCAAATCCAAATGGTGCTTCATCATCGAATGTGGGTAATGATCTGGTTTCTGTAGAGAACTTAACTACTCAGACGGGAGTCCAAGTACCAGATTATCCGGAATCTCGGATACATCGAATTCACCCGATCGAGCAGGTTATTGGTGATCCTGGTAGCAGTGTGATGACGAGAGGTCAACTGAGGAATGCTAACTCACCGGAAAACCTTGGCAATCTTGCTTTATATGCCAATATTCAAAAATCAGGTTTTCAAAATGACTGGTCTTTTGCTTGTTATGTTTCGCAGGTTGAGCCGCGGACTTACAAGGACGCTCTTTTGGATGACGCTTAGGTAGGGGCTATGCAAGAGGAGTTATTACAGTTTCAGAAACTTGGTGTATGGACACTGACAGATTTGCCCCCAGGTCGTAAGAAGATCGGAACTAAATGGGTATTCAAATGCAAGAAGGATGATAGAGGAGTGATCGTAAGGAACAAAGCTCGTTTGGTTGTACAAGGATTTCATCAAGTTGAAGAAATTGATTACAACGAGATTTATGCACCTGTTGCACGCTTAGAGGCTATCCGAATGTTTCTGGCGTTTGCATCATACAAGAAATTTAAGGTGTATCAAATGGACATTAAAAGCGCGTTTCTTTACGGTGTGGTCAAGGAGGAAGTTTATGTAGGTCAACCACCAGGCTTTGAAGATCCTATTCACTGAGATAAGGTTTACGTTCTAAACAAAGCTCTCTACGGGTTGCACCAGGCTCCAAGGCAATGGTATGAGGAGCTGAGCACGTATCTTCTTTCCAAAGGATTCAAACGAGGTTTGGTAGACTGCACACTGTTCACTAAACGAATAGGCGATGACTTGCTTCTAGTCCAGATTTATGTTGATGATATTATATTTGGTTCTACTAACGAACTTCTTTGCAGAGAATTTGAACGTGTTATGCAGGAAAAGTTCGAGATGAGCGCGATGGGAGAGATGCAGTTTTTCCTAGGCTTGCAGGTGGACCAAAGACCAACGGGGATCTTTATACACCAGACGAAATACGTTTCTGAAGTCTTGAGCCGATTCCAGATGGATGATTCGAAGCCAATGGATACCCCAATACAACCTAATCACGGTATTGGAGTTGACGTTAAGGGGGAGCTAACTGACCCATTTGCATACAGAGCAATCGTCGGATCTCTGATGTATCTCACCGCTTCCAGACCAGATATAATGTTTGCCACATTTCTCTGTGCACGTTATCAGTCGAAGCCGAAACAGAGTCATCTTGCAGCTGTCAAACGTATCCTTAGATATCTGAAGGGTTGTCTGTCGAGAGGACTATGGTACCCTAATGATGATAATTTTTACCTAATCGCTTTTAGTGATGCAGATTGGGGAGGCTGTGACAAGGACAGCAAATCCACAACGGCTGGATGCCAGTTTATGGGGAGCAGGCTCGTGACCTGGCAGTGCAAGAAACAGACCGCAGTTGCTTTATCTACATGTGAAGCAGAATACGTTTCAGCATCAAGCTGCTGCTCACAGGTTCTTTGGATACAACAACAGATGATGGACTACGGTTTACAATTTCTTAAAACCCCTATTTACTATGATAATGATGCCGCAATTGCATTAACAAAAGACTTAGTAAATCACTCAAAGGCTAAACATATCCGGATCAAATACCATTTTATCCGTGATTGTTATGCTAAAGAGTTGATCGATATGGTCAAAATCCACACTGATTATCAACGTGCAGATCTTTTTACCAAAGCTTTTGATAAATCAAGATTTGACTATCTTTTGAAAGCTAACGGTATTAAAGAAAAACAGGACTGATCACCACCTCAGTTTATCGCTTTTTAGTTTAGTTTTTATTGCTTTTCAGAAAAATCCAAAAATCCAAAAATATGTTTTACATTTTTAGATAGAATTTATTTTCAGAAAATCCAAAAACATTGAAAAACCTCAAAAATCCATAAAAATTAGAAAACCCAAAATGATTTCCTGGAGAAAAAGGGGAAATGATAGTACATCAGTGGGGATCTAACACATTCTAAAGAAATGTAATGCAATATAGGGCGTGTGTCTGAGTCTGTGTGATGTGCTAATAGGCTTCGTAGACCTATTACTGCGTGCCTGATACATACATATCAAACGAATTGTTATGTGGATGAACTCCTCATGGGCATATGGTCTTAGTACCGTAATTTCGTTTGATAGGGTATTTGTACAAAACTCGGAGGTTTTGGGTCGTTATGTTATTAGTTGTCTGGGGATAGCCTCTCTGATCTTCTGCTGTAAGTCATTACGGACCTAGATCAGATAGGGTGTCTTTATAAAAGAGCTGTAATGCCAAATCCTAATGTTACCGAATTGAGGAACTTTCCATGTATTATGATAATCAAAGATTATCTATTATGTTGTATCCAATCATTGATGCAAATCATGATTGATATCAGCCCTCAACCTGGTAGAGTGCACATGTTACTTTGTTGCATTGATTTGCTGACCTGTATACCTCTGTGCCTCATACCTTGTAACTTACAGACGACGAAAACATAATCACGCCTTACAATGAGTCTTTGTGCATTTACTTCTTGATACGGGAGTATGTCATGTGCGTGGGAACCACAGACAATTGAGTTTATACTATAAATATTAGTATCGGTATAAAGCACTGCACAAAAGTCTGTATGAGAGTTTATGTGGATCACAATATCAGCAGTTGCCATATCACACATTGTCTTTAATGATAATAAATTAAAAAGATCAACGGTGTGATCAGATTTCTCAATAATTGATATGATCCCTTTACCGGAAATTTCAAAACATTTATTGCTTTATCTTTACATTTCCGCATTTTATATTTCTCGTCAAAAATGCAAAACTCAAAAAGATTTTAGGTGTATTTTAACATAAACTTTAGAAAATCCAAAAAGATTTTACATTTCTATCTTATTTTTGATAGCTGATGGTGGTTGATGATGATTTTCCAAAACTTGATGGACCATTTGAGCTTTGTAATCTATAAATGAGAGATAATGACTGTTGGATGCTTAAAAGTTGAAAAATATTTTGAACGGGACTCGATTTTGAGATTTGGTAAAATTTTCAAAAATTCCATGTTTCATTCGCCCCTTCGTTGGGTCGAAGGTGGAATTTCATCTGTTCATTCGTATGTTTTAAACGGTCGAATGTGAGAGTTCATGTGAAAATTTCACATTCGAACCCTTTTTCTACATTCGAACCTTTCAGTAGGGTCGAAGGTGGAAAAATCTTCACATTCGACCTAGTCAAACGGTCGAATGTGGAGCCTATATAACCCTTATCTGCTCATTCGACCTCATTCAAAAATTTTCAAAAATTTCTGAGATTAAATCATCTTGTTGCTCGTATTTTCTAGACCATATCATTGTATTCGTTGTGATTCACTGATCATTTTCCACTAACATTTGCAGGTTAATATCAACTATTAAGTGTTTAATCGTTGATTTTCTGTTCGTGCCCTAACCGTCTTTAAACATGGATTAAAACATTATAATTGAATGTTTTTTTGGTCGGGATTCATTGTTTATGTGTTTTAGGGGGAGAATGTCCAAAAACATTAGGTTTAAACATGATCAGATTGAATGATTGATCTTTCAAAAGTTTTGAACCCTAGTTTTTGTTTAAAAACACATAATCAATGGTTGTTTATTGAAATTGATGATTGGCAATACTTAATCGGTAGTGTTATATGCTATTCAAATCAAAATGGCAGATTAAAATGAACAAAATCAAAATTTGATTTTCAAGGAGATGAACAGTCTCCTTCGCCCATTTCAAACAGTCGAATGTGATTGTTTGGGCGAAGGTGAATGTTTAAGTGGTCGAACCTGGAACAAACGGTCGAATGAAGAATTTTACAAAATATTTTCACATTCGAACCTGTGAAAATCCACATTCGAACCTTTAATTTCTCATTTGAACCAACGATTGGTCGAATGTAGAAGTTGAAAACCAAAATTTTTCAAATTTTGTGTATTTTGTCCGTTTTGAACATGTTTGTTTAATTTGTTTTGCAGTCTAACGATGTCTGAACAGGGAAGTGCTAGTGTTCCTGCTGGATCTTCTGAACAGGCAACCGGGAAGCAGCAGATTGTTGATTTACCATTTGAATCGGCACACAATTGCTGTGCGTATCTAGGTGATGTGAAGAAGCATACAGAATTCGCTGGGATTATAGTGTTTTTGAAGAGGAGTCGGGTTATTGACGCTATTGCTACACCAGCTATCATATACATAGATCACCAACAGGAGTTTTGGACGAATGCGAAGATGGATTGTTGGGAAAATGAATCGTCTCTTGTTAATACGATTCAGGGAGAGTTGGTGATTGTCTCTGAGAACGATATCAGAGAGGCATTAAAGCTGGAAGATGTGAAGACGGATCCCAGAGAGTTATCTTGGACTGAGCAAAGGAAATGCTTCCTTCGAATGAAGTATAATGGACCTATCACTGACGGTTAATTACATAAAGGGAAGTTATGTCCTTAGTTTAAATATCTTGCTCATGTTATGATTCAAGTGTTCGGATGAGCAAATGGAGGGTATGATGTGATGAGAAAGAGCATAAGTTTGTTGATGGTGGCTCTTATATTGAACAAACCGTTCAATGTGTCTGGTATGCTGTTAGAACATATGTTAGAACCTTTGAGAGGATTAAAGAGCAGGAAGTTTCTGTTGTATCCTAGATTTCTTCAAATGATCTTTGATTTGAAGTATAAGAATTTGAAGAGAGATCCTAAACAGATAATTGTTCAGGATCACATGAATCTGAATACGCTTGCTAGGATGAAGGGTTATAAGGGTGTGGCGATGAATGAAAGACCACCTATGAAGAATCTTTTTGGTCATTTGATCAATAAAGATTATGAAGACCCAGGTCGTGATAAGGTGAGAAATGCTAACAGTGAATCAGATGAAGACAATCCTTTACATCCAGTAGACCCTGATGCTAAGAGAAAGCGTCAAGTGGTTAATGTTGGTGCGAAGAGTGGAAAGGGCAAAGAGAAACAAGATGAAGCTGAACCAGCTAAGAAAAAGGTGTCGAGAAGGAAGAAGAGTATGGCAAAGAAAGGTTTACACTTAGTAGATGAGGTGTCTGTGGATTCTGAAGAGACACAAGAAGATGAGAGATGGGACTCTGATAGTGAGACAGTAAAGAGCACCACGCCCAAGGCCACTGTGGCTGGTGAGTCTGTTAGTCTCAACAAGTCGTTAGAGGAACAAAGTACAAAAAGCCCTATTCGTTTGGATGAAACTGATGAAGGATTAGGCTTGGGATCAGATGATTTTGTTGGGTCGCCAAAATTAGGTGAGAAACAAAAGAAACCACAGTTTAAGAAGAAAGAGAAAGTTTTGAGGCCAATGGAGAAGAGAGCTAGAGACATTGAGACGTTGATTGCTGGTAAGAAACTGCCACCAGCATCTAGCTCAAAATCACCGATCACATCCCCAGTTGCTAAGAAGTAAAAGACATCATCTGGTACTGCTAAAGAGACTGAATTACTGGTTGATGAGTTTAATAATGCACTGGATAGAGTGCTAAAGAAGTTAAAAAAGGGGAAGATGCCTGCTGCTGAAGCTTCTACACCCAACGTCACAGTAGATAGTGATGTTATGAATGTTGTGAACCAGAAGCTTGCTGACATGATGAAAATAATTAATCAGCAACAAGCAGAGATAGAACAATTGAGAAACAACGATAAGAAGATGTTAGACGTTGTTGAAACATCTCATGAGAATCAAGAAGCTCTTGAAGCAAAGATAAAACAACTTCAGAAAGAAAACAAGAAGTTGTTAAAGCATGAACAGAGAAACACTAGGAGATACATTGCTATCAAAGAGGAGAATAAGAAGCTGAAAGAGAGTAACAAGAGTATGGATAATTTGATTAAAGACTTGTACTCTAGAGCTCCTCAATTGCAAGCTGGTGAAGAGGATAAAGAGCGAGATGAAGAGGAGGTAGATTTTGAACCATCTGATAATGAAGAAGAAGAAGAAGATGAGGAGTTAGATGATGATGCTGGTAATGCTTCTCAGAAGAAAAAGAAAGATGATGGTGACGATGATGGTTCAAATGATGATTCAGGTGAAGGTGACAGCTCTGCGAGTTCTGATAGTGATGATGATAATGATGATACAGAAAAATATAAGTGTGAAAAGAGAGGATCTGGAAAAGGAGCAGGAGAATCCAGCTCAAAGGCTCCTAGAGGAACTGTTGATGATGATAGTGTCTTTTGGAATGAGAAGATAAGATCTTTATCAGAAGATGATAAAAATATGTATCGCCAGATGTTGACAGACAGAGTCTGGACGATAGAAATGACTGGTAGATTTCCTGAGATATTTGAATCCGGTGATATGAGATTTGAGTTGGAGTATAACGATCCTGATTTGGAAGATGGAGAAGTTTTTGCGGCTATGTCAAAAGAGATCTTAGAAGGACTGGCAAAACAAGTTGGGAAGACTTTAGAAGAGTTGTTGATTGATAATCAGATTCCTAACTTACCTGAGAAAGAAGCAGGTAACCATTCAGATGATAGAGATGTGCCTGTGTTTAAGGAGGTTGAGATTGAAGACATAACGAGTGTGGAATATCCAGAATACTATAAGAAAAATAAAGATTCTGGATTTCCTGAATTCACTGATGAATTGTTGAAAGAGGCCGAGAAACTTGCTCATGAAAAGAGTAAGAGATTTGTTGAAGAAGTATTTCCAGATTGTGATAAGCCAAACACTGAACAATCTGACACTTTGAAGGAATTGTTGAGAAAACTGAAGGAGAAAGAAGCTAATCGTCCAAAGACAGAGATTCAGGGCAGCTTCTACAAGTTCCATAACGAATTGTTTAAAGGGAAAGCTTTGGGATGGAAGTTTGTGAAACAGTTGAAGTGTGTAGCTGTTAAATGGGAGTAAGGGATACTATATGTTGAAAGATTCCATGATCTAAAGACACTTCCATACTGGGCAATTCGTGATGTTTGTAGACACGAGATGACTGGGTCTATAAACGATCATGTTGCTTATTTTGCTGATCGTATGTCTAGAGAAAGTAGAACTAGGTGGAACTTGTTTACTCCTCAGTATCCTAAACGGATTGTTCATAAGAAGGAGATTGATGAGATAACTAGAATGCCTAAGGTGACGTTAAAGTACAATCCACCTAAAGTGTTGAAACATATTCCGTTGATGCAGATTCCTCAACACTTTTCTAAAGATTTCATTTGGTGGTATTACGACTGGAAGACTGCAGAGGCTATTATAGTGTTGAAGGATGGTGTGAAAGACTTCAAGAAGATTCATATATTTGATCCTATGTGGTTGATCAATTGTTCACATGAGGATATAATAATGCTATATTATAATCCGATTTATTGCGAAGCAAAGGATAGTGAGCAAGCAAATACCAACGTGTGGTATTCTTATGCTTTGCGTGGGATGTGAACGCTGGATGTGATTTTGATAAGAAATTGGGTAAGTTTGTGAAGGTTCAAGAAGTTCCAGAAGTTAAAAAGAAGAAGTCGAAACAAACTTTTGAACCTGTAATGACCAAGGAACAGAAGACTTTACTACGCATCAAGCTCATGAACAAGATAATGGACCAAGAGCGTAAACAATCCAAACAATAGTCGAGGGGGAGTCTGTAGATGCATATTGTGCGACTAATGCTTTGGATTGCATTTAAATATGTTTTTGTTCTCAGTTGTTTGGTCGAAGGTGTCTCTTCATGGTCGAATGTGGTTTTATGAACGGTCGAAGGAAGAATGTTTGGGTCGAAGGAGAACAGGAGGTCGAAGGTAGAATAGAATTTAATGTATAGCTTGGTTCGACCACCTTGTTTGGTCGAACCTGCACATTCGACCAACCTAAATGGGCGAATGTGCAGGCCTATATAAGGTCAAGTTCATTTTTGAAATGTAACTTTTGATCATTTTGTTTTCCCTCCAGTTTGTGTTCTCCCTAGGGTTTTGTGTCAAGTCTGTACACGTCATTTTATCATTATAAACATCTTTTTAACGTGTAATTGAATGTGTTATCGAATGAAATGAAAGCTTTTATGATGATTTCTGTGTTTTGTTAGTATTATTATCATTTTGTGATTAATTCAGGGATTCCGCATCTGAATTGAACTTGTTTGATCATTCTCTTTGTTGTTTAGACGATCCTACGCGTTTACATCCCTTCATTCTTACTAATGTGTTCAGACTCATGTGATCCTGTACGACTATCTGAGTAGAATCTTTTCTCAAATTCTTGTACTTCTCATCAAAGATCATTTGTCGGAATCTCGGGTATAACAAAAACTTTTTATTCTTCAATCCTCTCAATGGTTCCAGCATGTGTTCAAGTATCATTCCAGATACATTGAATGGTTTGTTCAAGATCAGGGCAACCATTAAAGAGCTAATACTCTTTCTCATTACATCATATCCTCCACTCACAGATCCAAAAACATGTAACATGACGTGAGCAAGGTACTTGAACTGCGGGCACAACTTTCCTTTATGTAATGAACCATCAGTAATCGGTCCATTATACTTCATTCTTAGGAAACACTTTCTCTGCTCAATCCAAGAAAGAACTCTCGGATCAGTCTTCTTATCCGTCAGCTTCAATGCTTCTCTGATATCGTCTTCAGAAATAATCACAAACTCCCCCTGAATCGTACTCACGATAGAAGATTCGTTGTTCCAATAGTCCATTCTGGCATTCGTCCAGAATTCTCTTTGGTGGTCTCTGTATATCATGGCAGGAGTAGCAATAGCAACAACGACACGCTTCTCTTCAAAAAGTCAAAAATACCGGTGAATTCGGTATGTTTCTTCAGATTGCCCAGATAAGCACAGCAGTTATGTGCTTCTTCAAACGGTAAATCTTCTACTGGTTTCTTCTCGGCTACCTTGTCTGAAGATCCTGCGGGAATATCAGTACTCTGTTGTTCAGACATGATTAAACTGCGAAACAAAACAAGGAAACACGTTAAAAACGGACAAAAATAAACGAAATATGAAATTTTTTATTTTGAAAATCTACATTCGACCAATCGAAAGTACGAATGTGTAAAATGGGGTTCGAATGTAGAATATAAGGTTCGAATGTGAAAAATCAGTTTTAAAAATGTGCATTCGACCTTTTAAACCACTTTCAACCGTTTGAACTTGGTACATTCGACCAAAAAACCACATTCGACCCTTTTGAAGTGGTCGAACGTGTCTGTTCATCTTCAAAATTTGCAGATTTTGATTTAATGTGTTTTAACATGCCATTTTGATTTGTAAGGCATCTAATATGGCCGATAAACCTTTTCCAACTATCAATTCTTATGATAATTCAATGTTTATGTGTTTTATCCTAAAATCTAGGGTTTAAACTTTTTAATAATCAATCAAACAATCTGCCATGAATTAACCCTGGATTTTGGTAATTTCTCCCCCTAAAACACTTAAACACTGAATCCATATCAAGTATTGTCCCTATAACTGTCCATAAATCATCATTCAATTCAGTCTAGGGTTCGAATACATAATCAACGATTCTGAATTCGTTACTGGATAATTACCTGCAAATGTTAGCTTGAAATGATCAGCAAGAAACGAGGATTACAATGGTATGATTTGAAAAACACGAGCAACAAGGGGTCTTAATCTCAGAAATTACATTCGACCGTTCGTGTAGGGCGAATGTGAAAATTTTTCCACCTTCGACCCTATTTAAAGGTTCAAATGTAGAAAAATGGTTCGAATGTAAAAATGACATAAGAACACTCACATTCGACCGTTTGAAAGGTTCGAATGAGCAGCAAAAATTCCATATTCGACCCATCGAAGGGGCGAATGAAATTTGGAATTTTTGAACTTTTTACCAAATCTCAAAATCGAGTCTCGTTCAATATTTTTCTCAACTTTTAAGCATCCTACATTCATTATTTCTCATTTAAAGATGACAAAACTCAAATGGTCCATCATGCTTTAGAAAATCATTATCAACCACCATCGGTTATCAAAAAGAATATAGAAATGTAAAATCTTTTGGATTTTCTAAAATTTTTGTTAAAACACACCTAAAATCTTTTTGAGTTTTGTATTTTTGACGAGAAATGTAAAATGCATAAATGTAAAGTTAAAACAGCAAATGTTTTGTGATTTCCTGTAAGAGGATCATATTAGTTATTGAGAAATCTGATCACACCGTTGATCTTATGATTTATTATCATTAAAGGCAATGTGTGATCTAGCAACTGCCGATATTGTTGTCCACATAAGCCCACATGCAGACTGTTGTGCAGTGCTTTAAACTGATATGGTTATTTATAGTATAAACTCAACTGTCTGTGGTTCCCACGCACACGACATACTCACGTATCAAGAAGTAAATGCACAAAGACTCATTGTAACGCGTGATTATGCTTTCGTCATCTGTAATTTACAAGGTATGAGACACAGAGGTGTACAGGTCAGCAATTCAATGCTACAAAGTAACTTGTGCACTCTACCAGGTTGAGGGCTGATATCAATCATGATTTGCATGAATGATTGGATACGATGCATTAGATAATCTTTGATTATCGTCATACATTGAAAGTTCCTCAATTCGGTAACTTTAGGATTTTGCTTTATAGCTCTTTTATAAAGATACCCTGTCTGATCTAGGTCCGTAATGACTTACAGCAGAAGATCAGAGAGGCTATCCGCATATAACTAATAACATAACGACCCGAAACCTCTGAATTTTGTACAAATACCCTATCAAACGAAATTACGGTACTAAGACCATATGCCCATGAGGAGTTCATCCACACAACAATTCGTTTGATATGTATGTATCAGGCATGCAGTAATAGGTCTACGAAACCTATCAGCACATCACACAAACTCAAACACATGCCTTATATTGCATTACACTTCTTTAGCATGTGTCAGATCCCCACTGATGTACTATCATTTCCTCTTTTTCTCCTGGAAATCATTTTGGGTTTTTCTAATTTTTATGGGTTTTTGAATTTTTCAATGTCTTTGGTTTTTCTGAAAATAAACTCCCCCTAAAATGAAAAACATATTTTTGGGTTTTTGTATTTTTCTGAAAAACAGTAAAAACTAAACCTAAAAAGCGATAAACCGAGGTGATGATCAGTCTTGTTTTTCTTTTATACCATTAGCTTTTAAAAGATATTCAAATCTTGATTTATCAAAAGCGTTGGTAAAAAGATCGGCACGTTGATAGACAGTGTGGATTTTGACCATGTCAATCAACTCTTTTGCGTAACAATCACGGATAAAATGATATTTGATCCGGATATGTTTAGCTTTCGCGTGATTGACTAAATCTTTTGTTAATGCAATTGCGGCCTCATTATCACAATATATAGAGGTTTTAAGAAATTGCAAACCGTAGTCCACCATCTGTTGTTCTATCCAGAGAACTTGTGAGCAGCAGCTTGATGCTGAGACGTATTCTGCTTCACATGTGGATAAGGCGACTGCAGTTTGTTTCTTGCATTGCCAGGTCACGAGCCTGCTCCCCATAAACTGGCATCCAGCCGTTGTGGATTTGCTGTCTTTGTCACAGCCTCCCCAATCTGCATCACTAAAAGCTATTAGGTCAAAATTATCATCATTAGGGTACCAAAGTCCTCTCGACAGACAACCCTTCAGATATCTAAGGATACGTTTGACAGCTGCTAAATGACTTTGTTTCGGCTTCGATTGATAACGTGCACAAAGACATATGGCAAACATTATATATGGTCTGGATGCGGTGAGGTACATCAGAGATCCGACAATTTCTCTGTATGTAAAAGGATCAGTCAGCTGCCCCTTAGCGTCAACACCAATCCCGTGATTAGGTTGTATCGGGGTATCCATCGACTTCGAATCATCCATCTGGAATCGGTTCAAGACTTCAGAAACGTATGGTGAATAAAGATCCCCGTTGGTCTTTGGTCCACCTGGAAGCCTAGGAAAAAACTGCATATCTCCCATCGCACTCATTTCGAACTTTTCCTGCATAACTTTTTCAAACTCCCTGCACAAAAGTTCATTAGTAGATCCAAATATAATGTCATCAACATAAATTTGCACTAGAAGCAAGTCATCTCCTGTTCGTTTTGTGAACAGTGTGTAATCTACCAAACCTCGCTTAAATCCTTTGGATAGAAGATACGTGCTCAGCTCCTCATACCATTGCCTTGGAGCCTGGTGCAACCCATAGAGAGCTTTGTTTAGAACGTAGACCTTATCCCGGTGGATAGGATCCTCAAAGCCTGGTGGTTGACCTACGTAAACTTCCTCTTTGACCACACCATAAAGAAACGCGCTTTTAACGTCCATTTGATACACTTTGAATTTCTTGTAAGATGCAAACGCCAAAAACATGCGGATAGCTTCTAAATGTGCAACCGGTGCATAAATCTCGTTATAAGAGATTCCTTCCACTTGATGAAAGCCTTGTACGACCAATCAAGCTTTGTTCCGAACAATCACTCCTCTGTCATCCTTCTTACATTTAAACACCCATTTAGTTCCAATCTTTTTCCGTCCTGGAGGTAAATCTTTCAGCGTCCACACTCCAAGTTTCTGAAATTGTAATAACTCTTCTTGCATAACCTCTACCCAAGCGTCATCCAAAAGATCATCCTTGTATGTTCGCGGCTCGACCTGCGAAACATAACAAGCAAACGACCAATCATTTTGAAAACCTGATTTTTGAATTTTGGCATATAAAGCAAGAGCGCCAAGGTTTTCTTGTGAGTTAGCATTCCTCAATTGTCCCCTCGTCATAACATTGCTACCAGGATCACCAATAACCTGCTCGAATGGGTGAATCCGATGTATCCGAGATTCCGGATAATCAGGTACTTGCACTCCTGTTTGAGTAGTCAAATTCTCTGTTGAATCCAGATCATTACCCAAGTTTGATGTTGAAGCACAATTTGGATTTGGATTCACTGGAGGTGTCTCTGTAGCAATATCTGGAACAGCTTCACTTGTAACATCATCATCATCTTCCGATTCTGATGAATTGAGAGTTGTGGAAGCTTCCTGAAATACCTCTTCTTCAGCTGTAGGAGCATTGGTATCATTAGAAGCTGTTTGTGGAGTTACGGTGATCGGACGCACCAACGGTGATGTTACTGCATTTTCACACTCGTAATATAATCGTAATACAACCTCTTCAACCAAGCTATCTAGATTGAATGATTCAAAGAAGTCATTGTAATCAAACATCCAGTCTGGACCGCTACCCTGTACATTCTGAGTATATCGCTGAACTTCAACGTTAGCCCACTCCTCGACCTGACGAGTCCGTTTGTTGAATACCCGTTTGAGCGGGGTTGCATATCCAACAAAGAAACCTTCTTCAGCCTTTGGTGCGAACTTCTCAGATGGATTAAGCATTGTACATGGGGCTCCAAACGATTCTAGATACTCTAAGTTCGGCTTTCTTCGGTTCAACAGCTCATAAGAAGTTTTTCCAAACATCTTCACCGTTAAAACACGATTGAGAGTATAACAAGCTGCGTAAATTGCTTCATTCCAGAACATTACTGGAAGGTTGGAATCTGCAAGCATTGTTCTCGCCGCTTCAATTAGAGTCCTGTTTTTACGTTCTGCGACACCGTTCTGTTGAGGGGTATACGGAGCACTATATTCATGATGAATTCCTTTGTCTTCACAAAGAGCATCCATCTGTGCGTTCTTGAACTCTGTCCCATTATCACTTCTAATTCTCTTGATCTTTAACCCATAGACATTTTCAAGTCGAGTGAACAGAACCTTCAGATTATTGAACGTGTCGCTCTTATGATGCAAGCACATAACCCATGAAAATCTGGAATAGTCATCGGTAACCACAAGACAGTACAATTCACCAGCATGACTTTTACGCTTGACTGGTCCGAACAGATCCATGTGCAAACGCTCAAGTGGTAATTCAACTGAATTGACTTTCTTTGGTTTATGGGATTGCTTGTGCCGCTTTCCTTTCTTGCAACTCACACACTTGTAGTTCAAATGGAAATGTTTAACATTCACGCCTTCGACAAGTTCATTCTTCACCAAATGGTTCATTTTTCTAAGGTGAATGTGTCCCATCCTCCTATGCCACATGATAGATTCTTTTTCAGTAGCCTTGGAGAGGAAACACGTGACTTGGCCTTGTGTAGTCATAGCTTTTGACATGTCGAGAATGTACAGATTGTTCACTCTTGGTGCTTTACGCATTACCCACTCTTTTGGAAGTACGAATCCTGGCTTGAGAATGTAGCAAGATTTGTCATCAAAGAATATAGAGAATTGCTTATCACATATTTGACTGACACTGAGCAGATTATAGTCTATTTGCTTCACGTACGAAATCTTTTCAAAACTCACGATACCATTACTCACACTACCCTCCATAGTAATGTATCCTCCTTTATTCCCGGTAAATGCTACGTATCCGCCATTGATATTTCTGATGTCAAACAGTAGTGATAAATCCCCTGTCATGTGACCAGAAGCTCCACTGTCAACAATCCAAAGACTGCTCACAGGGCTAGCTGAAGCTCCCTGCACATATCAAGTAAAGAGATTAGATTTTTCGGGGGACCCAAGCCTGCTTGGTCTTGAGTCTTTGAAAATTGAGTTTCAAAGAATCTGTTTCACAAACAGTTGAATTTGAATTGATCTTTTTCTAATCAATTAAATCCTTTTCAGTTTCAGATTTCTCATTCACATTTGAAGATGAAGCACCTTGAGAACCCTTTGGTGACCAGAACTGTTCCGAACGTTTCAAGATCCGAATCTGAGATTTTGGGGTCTCAGACTGTTTCTTTACTTCGTCCTTGAAGGAAACTTTCCTGGTTACCTTCTCTGATTTAACAGAGACAGGTCCAACTGTTGATTTGACTGCAGGTTTTAATGGTACCTTTTGCTTGTCAACAGTTTTGTTCACCACAGGTTTCTTAAGAGGTTTTTCCATGGCGATCCGGTTATGACGATCATATGTCATCTGACGATATTCCCTCTTTTGAAAATATCTGCTTTGGTTATAAAACGGTGCTGGTGAAGGAACAAATCGTCTTTGTGGATAACAATGATTATCGACTGGACTCTGGTATTTCTGCTTCACTTCAACGTCGTGCCTTTTGTGCCTCGTGTACGGACATTGAGCAAGTAAATGCCCTCTCTCCCCGCACTTAAAACACGCACGGTATTCCTCCAAGTTGTTCTTGGCGTTCGACTTAGCATATGTAGTGATAGGATATTGATCATCCACACACCTTCTTCTAAGACTCTCAGGAGCTGGGTCCTTTGTGTAAGTCGGCTCAAGAAAACTATTCGCCTTCTCCTTTGGCTTAATAAACTATGTGACATAACCTACGGTTCTTTTGGAACATCCAAATAAATTTTCTTTAAAACCTCTGGAGGTACATCATTTGTTCTCTCGTGCTTTGGGAACCAAATGGTACTCTCCTGCCAAATTTTCTCAATTTTGGAATAATTGGCAAATTTAATTGGATATTCTTCGTCAGAAATTATCTTATCGGATCCTTCCATCCGATAGAAAACTTTGACAGGTTTGTCACATTGTTCATTCTTCTCAACCTGTTTAACTGACTGATTCACTCGATGAGCGTTAGCCATTGGATGGATAATCTGAGAAGGTGACACTGGTTCATTGGTGATAATGTGATTTTCAGCAGGAATATCACACACTTTATCAGCTTTATCCTCCTCAGAGTCAGAATCATCAGTTTCAGCTATCACACCTTCATCATTTAGTCCCAAAATAGGTCTAACATCAGAATTAGGGTCTCCCACACTGGAGGTGTTAGACTCATCATCCGATGTAGAGTCAAACTTAGCTGAACTCTCCGGTGTTATTGAATGCAAAGTATGGTTTTCAAACAACACTGGAGATGGGATGGCCTTGTAGTTTGCACTACTCGACTGTGAAGGCTCCTCAATAATATGGTCAACAACATATGCAATATGTTTATAGCTTTCAAGCTTCTTGCTGACTTTCTCAGCAAAGCACTTGATGGTAGCCATTTCAAGTTTTGTATTTTCTAATTCATTGATATAATTGTTAATGGCTAATTGTTTTAAAGATAAAGTGTTTTTAAGAACTGAAATGTCTTTCTTGTAACCATCAAGCACCTTATTGAATTCTCGTGTTTCTTTTTGATACGATTGACAGTTGATCTTAGCACTCTCAAGCTGAACCCTGAGTTGCTTATTATCCTCTGTCAATCTATCGCATGCACCACAGTACTTTTCACTATTCATATCTAAATTAGATTCCGAACTTACCTGTTTTGGAGGCTCTATCATTGCCATCAATGCAAAGTGTGCTTCCTTTCCAGCAAAGAATTTAGAATAATCGATTCTGGTAAAAGCATCATCCACAATGCAAGATTTGCGCGTCATCAGAAAATCAGCTTTGGCAAGAAGTTGATCGATATCATCATCTAGTGAGTTAACACTAACTTCAAAATCAGAATCGCTCTCCGTGTCAGAATAAGCTGAATCACACTGTTCGGGAACATCAGTAACAGAGTCAAGGATCAATCCCGACTTCTTCTCAACACAAACATCATTCTCTTCAACTAACTCTTCAATCTTCACCTCAGACATCTTTCCAGTCTCCAAAACATCTTCAACAGACACCGGCTCATCCAAATCCATCTTCTGGGCAACACACGCCACATTACCAGTAGTGATCTCCTCAACACCGAGTTGCATACCAGTCCAATCAAATCCCTCATCTTTCTGGATTACCAAAGCCTGGTTCTGGTTATCTGATTGGGTTTGGCTGTTTGGTGTAGAAATAGGAATGATAGTTCTGGTTGGATTATGTGGTGTTTGATTTTGGTTCTGGTTTTGTGTAGTGGTTTGTCTAACAGTATTGTTTGGTGAGGTGTTTTGGCGGTTTTGGTATGTATTTTGTGGTTGAAAATTGGAATTGTTTTGGCTTTGATATGATACCTGATTTTGTGATTGACGGTTCTAGTAGTTGGTGTTGAAAGGATTCCTGTTCCCCTGTTGTGCTGGCTTTATGCATTCTCTCTTGAAGTGACCTTTCCCACCACAGTTAAAACATGTCACTTTGGCTTTGTTGAAGCCATATGTGGTGTTTGGAGAAGTAGAAAGATCAGTTCTGCCCGTCTTCTCAATGAACTCAGTCGCTCGCCTCATGACACTAGCAAATGCCCACTGGATATCAATGAGCTCCATCTCCTATTTGTCAATTTGCACGTAGTCTTCACTGGTTAGATTGTTGTTACCAATTTGACTAGCGACTAACCCGTTATACGAAGCGACCATAGCAGAAACCAAGGCTACATGTTGCTGTGCAACTTCAACAGTAACATTGTTCAAGTTTGAAGTCTCCAACACAATTGGGCTCTGATTAGGTTGACTTGGGTGCATTTGGTTTTGATTCACTTGAGGAATATAGGATTGTTGTTGAGGTTGGTTTAAATTTGCTGAATAGCATGCAGCTTGTTGCATAGGTGAAAATGGTGGGATGTAAGTAGTAGGGTAGGATGGTGGTGTATAAGATGAAGTTTGGGCAAGATAGTTTATGGGGGGTTTTGGTTGGTTCAACAATGCTTGAAACACAAGCAATGTGTGGAGCAACAGTAGTACTAGAACTTGAACTAGTTAGAGATGAAGATGTACCGCCATGGTATGACTCTGGATTCTGAGGAACTTGTGCTCTTTTCGCCTTCCTCTTTTCCTCCATCTCTTTATTCTTAAGTTTCTGGATAAACTCATTGATGGTCCAGTATTGGTACGCATCTTTCTCCTTGAGAACCTCGATGTGTTGATTCCAGTATGGTGGTAATGCATCGGCGAACTTATCCACCAGCTCGGACATCGGTATATTGATCTCGTAACTTGAAAGTTCGGTTAACAAGTGACAATACCTCGAAATCAACTCCTTCAGTGTCTCATTACCCATATAGCTAAAATTCTCGAACTGCTTTCTCAACTCCTCCATTCTAAGCTTCCTCGTCTTCTCATTCCCATCGTGACGATTCCTTAACATGTCCCATAATTGCTTTGAAGTAGTGCACGACCCAAACTGATGTAACAGATAAGTGTTAATGGCCTGGGACAGTTGGGAAAACGCCTTCTTTTCCACCACAAACTTCTTCTTCTCGTTCTCAGCGAGACTCTTTAATGGAATCGGCTCACCAGTGTTCTCCAAACCCGGAGCAACATACCCCTTAGCAATCATTTGCCAAGCTTCCGTTCCTTCCAATCCCATTCCCTCTAGATGAATCTTGAACTTGGTTTTCCATTGGTTGTAGTCCACCATTTCCATCAACTTTGGTGGACGGCTCCCACTACCCGAAGATAAGTCATGAATAAGCGTAGAAATCGCATTGGTAGTCTGAGAGTGTATCGCCGCTGCTGCAACTCCCCAGTAATCAGCCATAGGATGTGGTTGTGGTTGTGCAACTTGTTGGGGCATCGAACTAGTCATCGCCAAATAGTTAATCGGTTGAGATGGTTGACTAGTCTTCTAAGCAGCTACCGACCAAGGATCCATAATTGTTTGCTGTTGTGGTGTTGTATTAGGTCGTGGTGTTGTCGGAAACTTCCACATATTGTCTGAAAAGTATAAAACACGAAACGATTAGAAAAATTTAACAACAGTTTCTACGTTCGACCGTTTACAATGATCGTGTGGGCGAATGTGGAAATTATTCCAGATTCGACCGTTTATAAAAGTTCGAATGTAGAAAATAACAAACTCGTTTCACTTTCGACCAAATCAAATCACTTTTGACCGCCCGATTGGTCGAATGTACAACTGATGGTCGAATGAACAACAACACACTAAAAATTTCTAGGTTCGACCAAATAACACTCCACGTTCGACCAAAAACTCCCTGGTTCGACCTAAAAACTCCACTTTCGACCAAATCTCCCTAGGTTCGACCCTTTCATTTGAAAAACGGTTATACTTTGAAAATCAGTTATTTTGATTCAAAATTTTCAAATGTTGATGAAATTTGATGATCTTATGCAGGTTTTGCTTCAGATTAGATTTGAAACAAGTTTAACAAAAAGAATTTTGAATTTTATCCATGAAAACAAGTTCAAATCAATCAATTATCACCAAATTCAAATGTTCAATGAAAACAGAAAAGTTTTGATCAAAATTGGGTCCAAATCAACTGAATTATTATCAATTCGTGGTTGTTTGATCCTTTTGGCTCTGATACCACTTTGTATGCGTATAGGATCGGCTATTCAAACAAAGAATATGATCAAACAAGTTCAATTCAGGTGCGGAATCCCTGAATTGATCACGAAATGATAATAAAACTAGCAAAACACATAAATCATCTCAAACGTTTTCATTTCATTCATAAACATTGTTAATAATCCTTACAAAGCTTGTTTATAATGATTAAACTTAATTACAGACTTGACAAAAACCCTAGGGAGACAAACACTCTGAGAGGGAAACAAAATGACCAAAAGTTAAACATTCAAAAATGATTCAGCCTTATATAGACCTGCACATTCGACCAATCGACTTGGGCGAATGTGCAGGTTCGACCATTCAAGGTGGGCGAACCAAAACATATATACAATCAAAATTACATTCGACCTCCCAGAGCTTCCTTCGACCAAACTAAACTACCTTCGACCTTTTGATTTCCACCTTCGACCATTCGACAACATCAAAACATAATCAGATTTGCAATTCAATAGCACTACTCGCACTTCGTGTATCTACACTTGCTCCGTCTTAAGGACTTGTGACGGTGTTTTGACTAATGGGGTCCAGTCGTTGTTTTTCTTGGAGTGGTCACGTTGTTCCCTTGATTGTTTGCCGCTGATGATGTGGCGGGCGTCGTTGGCGGGGGAGTACTTTCCCTCGTCTGTGGAACCTGAGATGCGGTTCCAGACGGGTTTGCCCTTATTTTTATTATTATTATTATTATTATTATTATTATTATTATTATTATTATTATTATTATTATTATTGTGGTGATGCTGTTGGAAGTCGTGCATCTGGCTGAAGGACTTTTCAGATGAGGCGTATATTTTGGCAGAGTGAATGAGTTCATCCCAGGACTCCGGGATGCCATCCTTGCCGGTGAGGCATTTCATGAGTTCCGGGCTGCACACGTTGTGAATGAACGCAGCACGCGTAAGCTCCTCTACGCAGCCTATCATGGTCATATCGGTGGCACAAAAGTATGTGCGCCTTATCTCGCTTATATTTCCTGAGATGCGAGAAGTGATTACCGAACTTGTCGGTGAGGTCGTCGAAGTCCACAATGCTCCGTGCGGGGAGATTATCGAACCAGACTTTTGCCGCGCCAGTCAGATTTTGGGCGAAAAGGTGGCACCAAACCTGGACTGGCCAATTAACAGAACTCCCCGCACCTTCGAAGTCGTGAATGTGGTCGTCCGGGTCACGCAGGCCAACGTACTTGCCGATGCTGCTAGGAAGCTTAGCCTTCCTGGGGATTCTGGCAGTCGCTATACGAGCGACGAATTATGATTTTTCTGCGAAAGACTTTGGTCTAAACGGCTTGACCAAGTCGTCGTCCACATCCTTGCGGCGTGGGCGACGAGAGTGTGTCTTTCCGCTATGGTCAGAGTCCGTGCTAGAGGACTCGTAACCATCAGACTCGTCGTGTGACTTTGCTTAGCCCCGAGCTCCTGCATTTCCGCCGAGCTCCCCGCTACGACCGCTAAGACGACCAGTAACCTCTTTACCCTTATGACTCCTTTTTGGCGGGGAGTCATAAGTCAGGGCCTTGCCCTTCTTTTTTGCTTGTTTCATGAGCATCCGCTGGTAAATAGCGGCGCTCTTTGTGCTTTGGCGGAGGAGCCATTGGTCCGGATCCTCCTCTGAGTTGTCACCACTCTCTTCGTCAGTTTCCGCATCATGCACCTCGAAGACTGGCTTCTGGATGCGTAAGGTGGACTATTTGACGACAGTGGCTGGGGTGCCGACGTTTCTGGTGAGTTGGACATCAACGTCCCCGGTTTGGTCGACGACGGCAGTGTTAGGGTTGGGTTCAGCCATGGGTGGGTTAAAAGATGAAAGGAATTGTTGTTCTAGTCGACGGGTGGCGCCAATGAAGAAATAATAAGTATCTTGGATATTATCACTAATCACTGAGGGGTAAATACTTATGTAACTGCAAGTACTATCTTTTACCCAAACCGTTGGTTCAACCCGAGAGTAGAAGTATACGTGTGAGTGTGTGTGTGTGGTGAAAGTAAGCACACAAAGATGTAAGTGGTTTGGTCTAGCTCGACCTGCGTCCACTGTGAAGAGCCAGTTATCTTATTACTTTGGAAAGTACAAAGTGTTACAAATGAACCTAGCTCTATGTTACAAGTGAGTATTTTCGGGCCACTTGCTAAGGAGTTGATGTCTTCTATTTATAGTGGAGATCGTGGGCTTGGTAGAAAGCCCACGAGAAGTCTCGTGTTACTTGGGCCTAGCTTCGGCCCGACTGCTTCTGGCCCATGGAAAGGGCGGGAAAAGGACAGTCCTGTAGCTGACGTCATCGGCAGTTGAGGATGCCTTGCCTGGAGGACACGTGGCGGCTAGTGACTAGCCGCCGGCGGTATGTCGTTCTGACACAGCATGGTTGACGTGCCTGCTGGTGTCTAACGTGACCCCTGACAGCAGGTGAGCATGCCTGGTCAGCACTGTTTGGAGCAGCATGGTGGAAGTATGGAAGCGGTCACGTCACTGTTGAACGTCAGTGCTTGTTGGACCACTGCGGACATGTGTTGCCCTCCAGCTGGTGGTACTTCTGATCCTCTACAGGTGGATCTTCCTGATCTTTGATCCTTTGTACCTCGTACTAAAGGCTGGTGTGTAGTGGAACATTCCGCGCATGGGCACACGCGCATATATTCTTACTATGTGTATTTGATAAGGCTGCTTTATGTGTAGTCCTTCTGCTCCCTGCGGATTGACTTCCGCGTGAATGCTTCCGCTGATCGTTATGAAGAGGGATAGGGATGCCGCTTCCGCGCGGATTGGGCTCTCTATCCCTTCAGTTCTTAAATGTTCATTTTTTCATCTTTTTAAAGAAAGTTGTACATGGGGTAGGGTTATGATTTTTACACATAAGAGACTACATGTTATTACAAAACTAAAATGGATGGTTAAATATAGTTGTATGGGCCGTGGGTTTTACGGTAGGGTTATTGTTGTTTTTGTGAGTTAATGAAAATATCTACAAAAATGTATTTTTGTATAAAATGTATTTTTATAAAATAGGACTTTATAAAAATATGAAACTTCCAAAGATGATGAGAAAAATAAAAATTAAGGTTTTTATTTAAAAAAATTGGCAATTTAAAGACTTGGTGAAATTTTATAAAGATGAACATTTTTATATCTATGGGAATATAAAAATGTTGGAGCATTTTCTGTTAAAAATAACCAAGTCTTGGCTTTGAACATAAAAAAAGTTATTTTATATGTTTCCAAGTGAAAATATGTAGTAATTAAAAGATGATTAATTTCAAGTAAAATATATTATTGGAAATTTAAGGAAAATAACTAAAGTATATATTTTAGAAGTAGGAAAAATAATGTTAGGGCGAGAAGTAATTTTCCTACAAAAATATATGTGTGTAACTTATATCATCGGGATGCGAAAAGAATATAAGTTGATTAATCGGACATGAATGTATTGTATTACGACAAGTTATAGGACAAAAATGTGAATCAGGCGAATAAATATATATAGGTGCAAATGTATACAACACTTTCCTAAGTGTTGGAAATTATTCGTGGAGGAATTAATGTAATTTATTCTTTAAATATTATATGTTTAAATAAAAAGTAAGTATGAAAACTTAATTGTGTGAAATGAAACCTCGAATCGACAAGATCCTAGTATATTTATGTAATGGGAAAATAAATATACGGTAAAGTGAGTCGAGTCGAAAGTTGAAAATGAAATTTCGATCGGCAAGATCCTAGTATAATTATTTAATGGAAAAATAATTATACGGTAAAGTGAGTCGAGTCGGGGATAATGTTACTTCAAGTTAGTAAATATATATTGTAAAGAGTAAATTCCTTTTTGAGTCCCTGAGTTTTGTTGATTTTAACTACTTGAGTCCAACATTTTCATTTTTAACATTCTGAGTGCCTGGTTGATAATTCTATAACCATTGAGTCCAATTTTCTAACTCTGTTAGATTTTTTCTGTTAATATTTATGAAATGACCAAACTACCCCTACCATTAAAAATAAATATTATTAAATACTATTTTTATTTAACAGATCTCACCTCTCTCTCTCTCTCTCTCACTTCTCTAATAGATCTCACCTCTCTCTCTCTCTCACTTCTCTCTCTCTCTCTCTCTCTCTCTCTCTGCAAAACGATCTGAAATTTTGGAAACTAAACAAGCCACGACATCTGTTTAGGTTGGTGAATGGACGGATGTGCAGGTGGACGGAAGTTTGGGGGTTGTGTTGTAGGTGGTTAGCATTTCGATCGATGGTGGTGTCTGCAGAGGTGAGATAATGTGGGTTGTAGTGGTGGTGGGAGGTGGGGGTTCCGATTGGTGGTGGGAGGTAGGGGTTCCGATTGGTGTTGCGGGTACTGGTTAGGGTTCCGATTGGTGGTGGGAGGTGGGTGAAGATGAGGATGCAACGTCCAATCGGTGGGAGGCGGGTTGTTGTGGTGGTGAGAGGTGGGTTGTTGTGGGGGTGAGAGGTGGGTTGTTATGATGGTGAGAGGTGGGTTGTTTTTATGGTGAGAGGTGGGTTGTTACGGTGGTGAGAGGTGGTGGGGGATGTAGGTTTCTGGAATGGTAGGGTGGTGTTTAGGTGGTGCAGCCGTTGATTGGTGGTGGCTAGGTAGTGCAGCTGTGGACTGGTGGTGGCTAGGTGGTGCAGCAGTGGACCGGTGTGTGCAGGTGTGTGTGTGTGTGTATGTGTGAGAACTTTATGGTGGTTTATGGTTCAGACCCGTTTTTGTTTGGGCATTAGGGTTCAGATCCGGATTTAGGGGTTAGGGTTCAGATCGATTTGGTGTGGTGGTGGTGGTTATGGTGCAGTGGTGGTGTGGTGGTGGTGGTTTATGATGTGGTGGAGAAGAAAGTGTGTGTGTGTGTGAGAGAGAGAGAGAGTGTGTGTGTTTTGTGTTATAATATTTATTATATATATATATATATATATATATATATATATATATTATTTTTATTTATGCATTATAGACTTGTTCATTATACCTAATGCATTAGAGAGTTGTACCTAAATGTAAAATGACTAAAATATCCTTATGCTTAACTGACAAATCTAACAGAGTTAGAAAATTGGACTCAAATGGTTATAGAATTATCAACCAAGCACTCAGAATGTTAAAAATGAAAATGTTGGACTCAAGTAGTTAAAATCAACAAAACTCAAGGACTCAAAAAGGAATTTACTCTATTGTAAATATATGTTGAATAACAACATCATGACGTGGTTAAATCGGGTAATGATCTTGGTTCGCGGCGACGAACCTAATTAACTTTGAAAATAACGGTTACTAAAATATGAGTTATGTGAAACTTATAACGGGGGTAATCCATCAACAACGGACCTAGGGCATGTGTTTTAATTAAACGGGGAATTGTATGTAAATAGTGGTGTTTAGTGTACAACTTGCTGGTAAAACACGCACTAAGGACATAGTGTCTTATATGACTAGAACACTTGTAGGTGTTTGAATGTGGACTATAGCTATTCTCTACTGCTGCGTGCACATTAATATTAAGGTGAGTTTTACGGCCCCATTTTACTATTTTTGTTTTGGGGGAAATATATGTTTTGTTAAAATGTGGAAATATGTTAAGTGGCATGATGAGTACTTGGGTTTGTTGTACACCACTCAGGTTGAGTCCTCGCTACTGTAACCATTAATTTAGGCGTATGAAATCGAAGGAATGCTTGCATAGTACTATTGGTGCCTGACAAGACTCGCTCTTAATCGATAGCGTCGATTATGTATCTGCGTATACAAGGGGTGCACGTATTCTGAACTAAGTTGTTATATTCCGAGAAACAACTAGCGGGGCATTGTGTGTCTTGGTTTGGTTATGGGCTCAAGGGATTGCGCGTCATCATTTTGTAGGAGCTAGCTACTCTTTACAATAGCCATTGCTTGTGTTTATTCCCCACATGTTTGTTGTTGAAATGTTTTGCATTATGGAACTAAAACCTGTAAACTCACCAATATTTTATATATTGACGTCTTTTTAAACATATCTTTCAGGTAACTAAGTGTTGAATAGATTTGTGCCTAGTACGGTGGAATATGGGATGTCGAACTTTTCTCGGGGGTTTCACCTATAATTTCCATTGGGATGGACATGGACGGGAAACCCTATATTTGAACTGTAAGTTAATGTTCTTTGTAATATTGAGACAAGGGACTTATTTTTGACATCTTAATGAAATAATTTTTTCTAATTAAATATGATTTGTGTTAATCTTGACTTTGATATGCTTTCGAGCGTTGCGCCACGTGTTTCCGCCATTGGTGTGGTGTGACAATTATTTTGCTAGTTGTCATGTTTATTGCTATACCATTGATCGTACATAAAAGTTAGTTTAAATTATTTAATTTGTTAATGCTTAAGGGCAATTTTTTAACGGCTTGAATAGGGTACCTAAATTCCCAGTGACACCTCAGGATGAATTCATCCTAATACAACTATTATTTGGTCACAATACAACCTTCGGTGCTTAATGTACAATGGGTTTAACCATTTGATGAGTTCATATTGTACCCCTAAATGTTCGATAGTGTGAATAACTCAAATGTCAAATCTTCCTTTGCGTTGTGGCGGCTCGGTCATGAACATCGAAATGTAGATAGAAAAACACATTGCGATGGTATATTTAGAAATCACGAAAAACGTCGTCATAAAAGTGAATGCTAAAAAAAAGTGAAAGCGAACTTTTAGACATCGTTCATGTAAAACCGTCGCTTACCTAATAAGATACTAAAAAGCATTTATTAATATAATATCCTTTTTAAAAGACAAACTTTTAAACCATTTCTAAAATTTATGTGAAATTTTTTTTGAAGGAATTAAAGTTATTAGATAACTACATAATCTGATTGTAAACTACAAAAGAATCAAATAAGAAGTTAAAATTTTGTTTAAAGTTATTATATAACTAAATAAATCTCATAAACAGATTATGTATGTCGAAAAAGAAATAAAAAAGAATTGGTTGTCCCAAGATTGATCCTTGGTTAGAATTGGTCTCAACCTATTTGTATTTATGTACTTTGAAATAATTGGAATAACCCCACCTATAAGGAGACGTACATAATAAAGTAGATTAAAAAAGATTAAAAAGGTTTAGTCCAATAGATAATTAGTACTCTACACATTCATAAGTGTTACTATACAGAATAATATTATAATAGTAATCATCGTCTATCATACTCACTTAATCTCACCAATAGCAAAAGCTTAGGTAGGGTCTGAGGAGGGTAAGATGTAGACAGTCTTACCTCTACCCCGTGAGAATAGAGAGACTGCTTCCAGTGAGACCCCCGGCTCATTAGTGGATTTGTATAAAGCATTAGACATAAGGCACATAGCACTTAGCAATTGGGACAAACCCGATTGGTGCATGTACCCCTTGTCTTTTGGCTATCAAAGTCACCACCTGATGCATGATTAGCCGTCCGTCATTTTTAACGTTATTTTCACGAAATTAGTAAAATAGCGTTAAAATTAGTGTAACTTTACTTTAACCCCGAGTGCCACACAATATTATAATAGTAATAATAACAATAATAGATTGGTAGGTATGGATTAACTAAATTGATGCGCTAAAGAACAGAAGGGTAGATTGTCATTTATCAAGTTGGTTAAATTCCAAGTCACTAAGGGGCGTTCATAAAGGACCTGCGAGAAAGTATGAAGGACCCTTTTTCGCTTGAGTTGGCAAAGTTTCCTGCCAACTTCAATTATTGCCCAAGTTGAGAATCCATCCGGTCTTCCATGTGAGTTTTCTCAAGCCTTGCCATGGCGATACTAATGAAGAAGACTTAGGGGCTGTTTGGTAGCCTCTTAATCAGCCTCTTAACCATTCAGGTCTGAATCATTCAGCATTCAGACTGTTTGTTTCAGCATCTGAATGAAATGATTAAGTGCTGAACCATTAAGCAAATAAGGGATGCTGAATGATTCAACTCTTAACCATTCAGACCATCTTAATGATTCATCATTTAATCAACCAAACAGCCCCTTGGAACAAGGAGGAGTATGGGTTATAAAGATGCCAGCTCTGCTTACTTGTCATTATCTTATTGGCTTGCTTATTTTACAACCCTACCTTTTTTTTTGATCGGCGAACAACTGTGTGGCAACCACCCTTGCGGGGCGCCGTGCCCAAGAATCGACTACTCGACCTCCAGCAGCCCCCGCCTTCTCCCGATGCGCGGAAACCCAAGCCCCACCCGCCCGAAGGCACGACAGTGTTATAGAACTCGGTAAAACCTCACCGCCCGTCAAATTCGAACCGGCGCCACCCGGATACCAAACCATAAATGTTGGAAGTAGGAATTGAACCCATGATCACCTAAGTGAACATAAGGCCTCTACCTATTTTGCTAAAAATCTGCCAACATGCCTATTTTCATGATTTTCCCATTTTTAATTATAACAAAATCTGATTTGGTAAGTAATATATAGCTTTTGTATTTTTATTTTTGTTCTATTTTTTTGCTATTATAATATAAACCACTATCATAGTAGGAGCAACTAGGGCATCCACTAAATGTGTCATTTGGATAAAAGGTAAAAATATTTGACAAATTTCATTTCCTTAAAACAAAACTCCACAAAACAACTCATGCTAAGTTTCTATTCAAAGTACACCAAACCTACAATATGAAGATCTTTGTTGTGATCTATTTCATATATTAGATGCCTGAAGACACCTACTTTCTTGACATATAATGTTGTTGGGTACAAAATGAAGCTTCAATTACAAAATTAAATAAAACATAATAAAGAAACAATATACGCGCGTTACATATTGCTGCGATTCAAAAAGAACTAGATACACCATCACAAAACTTCCTCTAATCTACATCTTGCAAATGTTCGTTTTTCTTCGTATCTCATGCCCGCCTTTTTATCCACTAAAACACCACGCCTCGATGAATTACTTGTCATATATGTATGTATGGTTGTGTGTGTGTGGTTGGTTACATCTTCACTATGGGAAACACACTCATTTTCTTACAAATGGCTTTTGACAAACAAGTAGCCTTTGGTCGCTACCGTTATCAAGATCAACTATCCTTGCTTCCCATCGTATTTGTGTAGCAATCAGTCGGGCTTTCTCTATAAGCCCCAAATTATCCGAAAGAACAACCCAACCCTGAACATAAAAACAAATTTCAAGTCGTGACAATTAGGTTTATCAACACATCTACATATATCATCCCTTGCAAAAAATTATGTTTATAACATTATTCTACATTGTGGACAAAATCAATTTAAAAGGTATGCACTAAAAATGCAGTTATGAATGGGTCAGCATTCACCAATGCAAGTATAAAATACAATATAAAAGATTACCTCAGGGCGTAAAATTCGATCAATCTCCAAAAGTAAGCTTTTCATGCTGCATCCATCTGAAACAAGGATCGAGAGGAGTCCATTCGCATGAACCAGGTCATATGTCCGTGGATAAGTTGGAAAGGGTTCACACCTGTGTTCCAATACAAAGAAAATTGATAAACATCATGCCATTGGTTGATATATTAATTACAATGTCCATTTCAGGAAAACTAATAGATATATTCGAATTTGCAAATATGATAATGATGATGTCAGACAAATGAGGGTATTAGATTGGGGAAAAGGGGGTCGGGTATACAAAAACGAGAAGTGAAAATGGACGGTTGGGTAAGGGGTTCAAACTGTAAAAGTTGTGTAAGGTTCTGGTTTTGGTTGAGCCCAAACATTCGTTGTTAGAAATTATCACTTTTCCATGAAAGATTCGTGTGCCAATTATGTCTACAAAAATCTATAATTTAATAACAATATAATGTTTTTTTTTAATAAGTTGACTTGGGAGGTTTTATGATGTAAATATACACATTGGGCGAGTTTCAAGTTTAAACACCTTTGGAGCGTTTCTTTTAAAACTAATTACTTTAACCGTTTGATCCATTACAGATAGACAAACCATGACCCAAACTGACCCATTTACAAAATACCACCATTACTTATATTAAATAATGTAAAAAACGCTTACCAGTCATGCAAGACGCCAGCAAAACCCTGATCAAGTATGAGTGGGAGTGTATTAGGGGTCCCGAGTGGCACTACATTCATCACCCAAACAGATTTGCCTGCTTCTAAAAACGCAGCATTTAACCCACCATAATTTGCAGTCATGTCCATGACATTTCGTATCATATTATATGGCGGTATCGGGTCTTCATCCCCAGGCCTCTTGGGGTGATCAGAAAAAATTACGGGATTGAGCAAAGACCAATAATTTCTCATAGCTATCCGTGAAGACTCAAAATCTTCATAGAATTCATCTTGCGAAACTTCTGCAGAAAAAATTAGTTGGATTTGTTACGACTCAACAAACCTATTAGAAACGTATATATGAAACTACGACAACACTAAAATGGAAATCAGCGCATTTAGAACAATACTTGCCATGAATTTCCAGGTCAGCAGGGGTTATTTGAAAACTGGAAGATCTGTTCTGAATCGGGACCCAACGTTTGCTGGCAGTCCCTCCTACACAAGATGCAAGTGGCTGATAATAAGATTGAATATCATCATGCCCTTCCCTACATGGTGGAATCACACCCTGCTTCCTGCAAAAATAAAATAAAATAAAAAATATAATATGTTTACTTAAACTGTTGTCCTTACAAATATATTAAAGAGCATTTCCGTCATCCGACGTGTTTTTTTTTTGTTTTTTTTTTGCTAGCATTGGCATAAGAGAATACTTAGGTAGCGTCCACATAAATATCGCTATTTTATACTTTTGAGTGGTATTTTTTTAAAAGTGTATGCGTCCACATAATGCGATATAATAACATGCTACTAGCCTTACCCTGATGAGTAGCATTGGGGATCGATAGTTTTCTGCCATATAAAAGTTTCTTCTTGTTGAGCTATAAACGTCCAGCAAATCTTTTCAGCAACTTCTTCAATAGGCCTAGCCATGCTTCCTTTTTTTGTACTTAATGAACTTCCATGTAATACAAAATAGCCACCGGGCTTCAATATCCGATCAGCTTCAATTAGAAACATTCCATCTGATTTATGAAAATATAATTAGAAACAGAAAAAAACAACCATAACATTCCAATATTTTTGTCCACTAACATAACAAAAATGATGAAATGCGCATTCAAACGTTTATTTTGGGATAAAGTGAAATAGAAATGTGAACATGCGGATCGCTATCAACATAATTTTATAAAACCTCATAAAATATTTTAATCAAAATAATTTTATATAATATTGAAACAGCTACTCCCTCCCAATACAAAAAAAAAAAAAAAAAAAAAAAAAATTATACATATTAAAGATATGTACAATTAATGCAGAGTTTAGTTAGTCAAAACTCAAAAGGCAATTTTACCCTGGATGCATTTAAGATAACAATTGACTAGAAAATTTTCCAGATTTGATAATAGTAATCAAGGCGAAAAAGGGGAAATTAGTAGACTACCTTTTTTGTCCCATAAGATACCGCATTGTGCACAGTGAACCATGTCATAGGACAACGACGGAAATGGAAGTTTTCTAGAAATGAAATTGCCTATAAGCGCGGGAAGGCCTCTTTCAAGGGATAACTGAACTTGACTACCGGTTAACTCATAAGCAGCCATACAAATAGCCATTACTTTCAGCGAAAGCAAATGCGCTCCAAAGCTACCAAACCCACAACCAATATCAAGAACCGTCCGTACCTGTCCATAAAGAAATTGTATTCAACACAATGTGTAATTCAAGATCATATATTTACAAAGAGTCAAAGACAAAGGTGAACTAATACGGGTCGGGTTGACCTACAAACTAGTTTTTGTCCATTTTTATTTATTTTATAAATAATGAATGTGCTAGTTATGGACCTATGGAATATGGATAGTAACCGTCACTTACTCCAGCTTGAAGAAATTCGACGTCACTACCCAACCCTATCATCTCTGCAACTTGATGCGAATATTCTTTAACGCCATCATGGATTAACTCGTCATCTGAATGGAAAGAAATTTGATTCTCTTCCAATAGCATTAACCTAACATGAAATGTGACGAAGAAACATCAATGTGTCGTCATTAATGCGCCATAAAAAATAAAAAAAATAAAAAAAATCCTTAGTTTTAACTTGTTCAAACATATAGTATATTCAAACCAGAAATTACCGTTTTGTCATGCTCCCCGAAGAAAGAAATTGGTCTTTAGAAATCTTTACGTTTCCATTCCATATTACGTCTCTACCAAGTGGCCAACTCAGAGGAGTTTTATAATCTCGTGGAGGACGAACCAAACAGTAGTCATGGTAATTTGATAATTCACAATGCCGATCAAGCTCTTCACCGTCCTTAAACCCTGCTAAAAGATTTGCAGACACATTGTAGCAAGGAACATAATGTTCTCTTTCTTTGCCGCAAATCCTAACCTCATTCTGATTGCTATTCCCGTACGATAAACTGGTTAACTCCAAATAATCACTCGCTGTTTGCTCTTTCAACCTTCTATAGTTTGTGTAAACATCCGATTTTATACTAAAAGAGACGGATTCAAAAGTGGTAAAAGAAGACGAACGTAACAAAACAGTAACTGCAAGAACACTAACAAAACACACAAGTAACCAATTCCACGGCGGTCTAGGGCCGAATATTAAACTAAGCTTATGAAATAAAGGCCTCCTCATATCAAAACGCCGCAATCTACTTCCAAATATCGGTTTAATCGCCACTATCAAATATTCGAATATCAAACCACCTTTCACAGTTTTACTTTAACTTACATCATACACGAAAACCGCAGACTTCAAATCTCATATACTGTAAACAGATTTGTGTTCCTTACTTCCTTTTTAGGCAAAATATCATCAATGCATCACAAAATCACATGATCTGATGATCATATCATCAGCTAACCGACCGATGTAACCGAAACAGATCGAGCAATCAATTACCCTCAGATTCCAATCCAAGCAACCAAATGTCACCACAAATATCTTCAGATCAACCTAAATCCAATCATACATTAAACAATTACATAACCCAAATCAAATTATTAACAAAATCAACATAGATCTAAATATCTGATCCATAACATAATATATTTTTTTAATTTTTTTTTTAATTTTAGAACGGCAAGATCAAGTGGCAGTGCGCACGCACTTAATAACCCAAAAAGACCCGGGTAGGATACGGCTCACTTACGCCAATGGCGCTTCCAAGTAGGAATCTTTAAGCCTCTAGTGATGATTCCAAAGAATCTTGGCCTAGTCTACACATAGGGGCATAAAGACCGGGGACCGAACCTGGCCGTACAAGAAAGTTACTTAATTTATTATTGGGTATGAGGAAATTACCAGATTGGACTGCAAAAAGATGAAGGTGAACAGAATGAAGAGCTGGATATTGTGATTGACAATGATGAAGGAGAGTAACAGCTATTGATTGATTGATTGGATATATATATATAGAGAGAGAGAGGTGTATATTTTCTGTTGTGTATACAGAAATGTATGTGATTGAAAAGATTTGCAACAGATGGATTCAAATGGTTGAAGATTGTTGAGGACAATAAAGGAAATTTTAATTAATAATAATGAGGAGAAGAATTATTTAATAAAAAAAAAAGAAACAATAAGTTGTAATGAAGGTGTTTGGTGGAATAATTGTTGTACATGACTGCATCTGCACTTTTCCTCCTCTCGGTTGTTTGTCATTTGTATGTATTATTTTATTATTCTAGGGTGTTTGGATTTGATTAGGGGGAGGGGGTGCTTCTAGTAGGGATGAGATCGGTACCGTACCCGTATCTATACCTGTATCGAAAATACTCGTATCAAATTTGAACAAAAGTGGGTATCAAGTACCGTACCGAATATATAGGTACGGTACGGGTACGAGTACGGGTATCGATACCGGTATTTCGGTACGGTACCCGTTTGGTACTTTTGTTATTTTTTTCTTTTTTGAGTACTCGTACGGGTACCAATTAGGTAAACAATTACGAGTATCAATACTATACGAGTACCAAATTGAAAATTTTGGTACGGGTACCAATATGGTACATGTACCAAATAGGTAAAATTGATATGAATACCATAAATACTATAATACGAATTAAACCAATAATCAAATTCAATAGTATATAGAATTCGGTACCCGTACCATTTTTACCCGTACCGATACCGAAAGTACCGAATACCGAACTCAGTAAAAGTGGGTACCGATACCTATACCGAGTACTCAAAATCGGTACCGGTACGAGTACCTGTATGGGTACGGGTATAGGTACTCGGGAAAAAAATGCTCATCCCTAGCTTCTAGTGTCATTTTTTTCTTTCACTAATTTTAAACAATCTTGTTTTGCCACATTACTTCACTGATTTAGTTCACTTAAACATTTTTTTGGAGGCAACACTCCACTGATTCTTTTATTTATTTTCATTTAAATATCCAAACTTTTTTTGTTTTTTAAATTTCACACGGTTTCAATTTTTAAACCGATTATTAACATTTAATTCATATTATTACAACCGTCTCACCAAACGGTCAGCAAAATTAATTTGTAATTCTTGGAAACCGTCGATTGAATTTAATTGAATTCACCTAAACGGCCAGTAACCTTTAATTTTAACAATGCAATTGTTCAAAATTTAGTATATAAATAGATCAAACCGTGGGGTTAAAACTCACACTTTATCACGGTTTAAAAAAAAACAAACACCCACAAAGATGAATCCTTGGACCGAGGAGCAAGAGATGGCGTTAGTGGTGTGCTATAAGGACGCCACAAACGACCCGGCTATACAACAACTCCCGAGGGACGAGGGGTCGGCCTACCCCCCAGAGGGGTTTTGGGCCAGCGTGTTGAGCGACTTCAACCAACAAGTTGGCACCAACAACAAGACCCTCCCAGACATCCAATTGAAGTGGGTCGATCTCAATATCAAGTGTGAGAGGTGGACCACCCTCTACAAGCAAACGATGAAGGACGATTCGGACCTCAATCACGAGTTGGCTATCGACGTCACTCACTATGAGTGTGAGGCTCGATACGGCAACAATTATGACCATGTCGAGGCATGGCAATTGTTGCGCCAACCTTAAATTTATTTTTCTTTGTTTTAATGTATTTTTATTTTATGTTTAATATTAATATTTTTTAATGAAACGTTCTTATTTATGTTTTTTTTATTTAATTAGATTTTAAAATATTTTTATGCTTTAAAACAAACGGTTAAAACAATATTAAACAAACGGTTAAAAAAATAAAACAATACTAAAAAACAAACGGTTAAAATACAAAAAAAATAGTATTTAATTAAGTCAAAAATAAAAAAGAACGGTTACCAGCACGGTAAACAGAACCATCAAAACGGTTCACGGGACCACTACCAGCATGGGTGGCGGCAATGTTACCGTGCTGGTAGTGGGTACCCGTGACCAATTCGGGTGACGCCCCGCCCCCCTATAACTCAACATGAGACTAGGTTTTCTTCTCGCACTATGAGGTAGGAATTTGGATTTGGTTGATTTTTTCTTAGCGCTACGTAACATGACTTTGGTCGTTATCGGTTTGGTTTATCGAAAACCATAAAGGCGAATACTAACACCGATTCCAATAATACAAATACTGAAAACGATAATGTTCGCTTGTAACCGGGTTGGCTTGTCATGGTACTACAATGGTAACTACAATGATAACTGCACTCGCTTATGATACCATATATATATATATATATATATATATATATGTGTGTGTGTGTGTTAAAATGTTTTTGTATCTAAAAAAATAAACCATTAAACTTTTATGGAAACTAGTAAAAAAAATTCTTTTGCACATAAAAATAAAACTAATACGGTAAATGTTACCGATGTTTTCGATCGGTGTATGTTCCGTTCGTCAAGATAAATAAAATCAATTAATAAAAAACCCGTAAAAACAAATTGTTATGATCATAATAGTATAGGGACTTATAGTGCAATTGTAAAATAGTATAGGGGGTTATTGTAAACATGTCTAATTGTACATAAATAACCTTGAGATAAATGAGATGGGGAGTGATTGATTTTGAGCTTCTTTGTGTTTCTTTCTCCTTTCTCTATCTTTCACTCTTTAGTTCTTGATTACCATTTCACCACGTATCAATGGAATCAGAGCTCTCAATCCTCTCGACTGTGGGTTAGATAATAATAATTGGATTTCTAATTCTTTTGGGCAGGGGCGATTTCATCTTTTGGGAATTGGGGTTTCTACAACAACAATCAAGATTCAATACTGTGATCAACAATTTCTTGAATTGGGCTGCAATCACATTGATTTTCTCAGCAGCAGCAACAATTCAACCATGGAAATAGAAATAGGAAAGATTATGTCAATATAGCAAGAAGGTACTGTTATAGAGTATAGTAATGAATTCCGATTTCTTTTCAATCAAGTCAAGAATTCTGAAGAAATTAGTGAATATAATGCCATATATCTTTTCATGAATCGTCTAAAGCCAGAAATAAGAGATGTTTTTATAACATGGCATCAATATAGTTGTATTAAGGTGGAAGATGTGATTTCTTTGGCTCTAAAAATTGATTCTAATGGCTTGCAAGATTCTTTTTCTCCGTTTGATCCTAATTCTTCTTTTTACAACAAAGATTTAGAGTTTGATATTAACATCCCTCTTAACGAATTGATGAAAGATAATGAGTTGTTTGGGATTTGGATGATTCAAGACACGTGTGCTAATATTGTTCAAGAAACAATTGTAGAAAAAGTATTTGTTAATGATGTTTCGAGAGAAAATGAAAATGATAATAAGGCTGCATCTATGGTGCTTGATGAAATGCCAGAAAGGTTTGGGAAAGAGATTCATGAACTTATTGATCAAGAATCAATTGATAGCAATGTATTGAAAGATAATGAATTGATCTAGAAACCCAAATGCAAGAACCATGGAAATTTAATGAAAGTGAGATTAATGAAGGATTTAGTGGTAAGTTGGATGCAGTGGGTGGTGATGATTCAATAATGGGTGAAAAAGAAGTTGTCATAAATCATATTTCATGTACTGTTCCGAATGAGAAGTTGGATAATGAAGTTCTAATTGTTGACTTAGATAATACATCAGTAATAGAGGTTTCTAACAGCCAAAACAATCCAAAGGATCACTTAAATGGGTTGAGGAATAAGTGGAACAATGAATTTGAGGTTCTATATCAGAGAATCATCAAAGAAGATTTGTTTTGTATGCCAACTAGGCCAATATTTTCTTGTTATGATACTAAAGTCACAACTCGTATCGATGTTATGGGAAAAAAACATGAAACTAATGTATTAAAGGAGTGTTAAAAAAGTGAAACATCCAGGAAACCTGTTGCAAGGGTAGTTTCTATTAATTGGAGTTTAAAGATGATAAAAAAAATGATGGCTTAAAACACGGGGACAAGACGTTAAACATTGAAGATGGTTTCGCTTATTTTAAACCGGAACATTTCAGCACCCATATGGAAGGTTGTCACAATTTTTGGCTAGGCAAATTGATGTTCAAGTATAGGAAAAAACAGTTTCAAAACAGCTATAACACGACCTTTGAGTCTATAATGATACAAACTCTTAAGGACTCTTCGAAATTGATTATGTTTAAAAAACAAGGGAAGCCTCGATCTAATCTTGAAGCAAGTGAAGGTTTCTTTGTGACTAAAAGGTGGGGAAAGAGAACTGTAGTGAAACATGTTATTTGTCAATTTGGGTTACCAGCGGTTGAATATAGCTATCAAAAGCTAGTTGCATCCTCTAATAGAAAAACTTTTTCCATGATAGCTCAAGTTTTCACTACAGCACATAGATTTTTGCCATTGATTTTTCTTTTCTATCATTTTGATGAGCATAACAATTCGAGTTCGAATGATGATTCACCAAATGAACAAGTAAGTATGAATGCTAAAGTATCTGACATCAGGGAATTCACTGAGACTTTTAGCCCAAATAAAGATGTTCATGGTGATGAAAAAGAAGCAAATTATAGGAACAGTCTAGCTTTAATTACTCGTCAAGTGCTGCTGGGTGTAGCTGCTAATAATCTTGAAGGGCTGCCAACTATGAATTGGTCTCTAGAGGATCTTGCAACAGACATGGTTCATCACACATTAGGCTTTATGCCAACAGAAAGTAATCCATGTGAACCTAAAATACCAAAGGATAATCAGCCTCTTGGCCATCAAGGTAAAAAGAAGCAACTTTTCACCTTAAAGTTTGATGTGGAAGAGGAAGCTATGGTGGTGGGAATTGAATAAGAAGGGTTAACTAAGTTGTATCACTTGAATAAATGGCTAAAGTCAATAATGTTTGGTTCTGGCTGGGTAGTCTTGAGGAGTTTTGTTTTTAGTATGTGTTGATGGTAGCATTAGTGATGGTGCTTCCTTGTTCATGTTCTGATTCTTGAGGTCAAGAATCTTAGATGGATGGAGTATTGATACGTGATGAAATGGTAATCAAGAACTAAAGAGTAAAAGATAGAGAAAGAAGAAAGAAACACAAAGAAGAAGAGAATAATCTCAAAATCAATCACTCCCCCATCTCATTCATCTTAAGGTTATTTAAGTACAATTAGACATGTTTACAATAACCCCCTATACCATTCTACAATTACACTATAAGTCCCTATACTATTATGACCATAATATAAATACGATGCTTGTACCGATGTGTTTGGTCGATATATGTTTGGATCGTAACGATAAAAAAATCAACTAAAAAATGAAAAACACAAAAAGAAAAAAAAAAGGAAAACAAATAAGATAAAATCACCTAATAAGGAAGCAAAACCCAAATAAACAAATAAAATAAAACTATTCTTTCTTTCTAACAACAAAATATTACGTTATTCTACTTTACACCAAATATTATAATAAATTTTCTTTACTTGAAATTTAACCTACAACATCTTTACGTGTCTCTATCAAGTGAGCTAACGCCACATTAGCAAATAATAACTATTCATTAAGCTTCTCTAATCAAGGACGAAGCATTGTGAGGGCCAGGGCCACCCCTAGCCCTCCTGTTTTTTGGCACAGTAGTGGAAATTTGTGATTTTCATAGGTAAATTTAGTTCGGGTTAAGTACGGCCCCCACCGATTTGCCACTACCGACCGAAACAAATTAAGCCCCCCTGGCCGATTGGCGAACCAAGCTTCACCCTGTCTCTAATTATATGTATATATAATATAAGGATTTGGTTCATTTGAAAACCATTGTCTAAATTGAAAACTGAGATAACCATTTTGGACCACATATTTTTAAGGCAATTTTTTTTCTGCATTTATACATATATTTATGTGCGTGTCTAAAACTACAAAAAAACTAGTGTGGTACTTATATGTACATACATGTTTGGTAATGTGCATACATGTGTAAATGTGTAGAAATGATTTCACATACATGTATGGAAAAAAGATTGTTATGTACATACGTGTTAGAGTTTAAAAAACAAGTATCATACATATATGTTTGATAATTTACACATATGTATAAATGCAATATACATATATGTATAAATGAAAAAAGTAAAAAAAAATATTCTTGCAAGAAAAGCTGCGATTTAGCGGGGAAAAATTGTCTTAGAGAAATGTATAGTCCAGAATGATTCTATCAGTTCTCAATTACCCTATACTTCTCTCAGGATTCCTCTCTTACCTTATAATATAATATAACTAGGTATTAGTTGCCCGCGCTTCGCCGCGGGTGCGGCTGTTGTGCGAAACGCGACGGTAGCTCCTGTTGCGTTGAGTGTTTGGCGAACGTTAAAGATCGCGTGTCGCTGTGAGAGCTCCTGTTGCGTGGAGGGTTTCGAGGACATAAAAGATAATATTAAGTGACTGTTATTCTCGCTTGGGCTTCAAAAAAAAATACTCGCGGCTAAAAGCTAAAAGTTTGGTAGTCAAAGTTTGAAATCTTAAAAGCTAAAAGTTTAGTGGTCAAATTGAAAAAAAATTAAGTTAGTAAGAAATTTAGTGATCAAAGTTTGATAGTTTAAAAAGCTTAGGTGGTCAAAATTTGAAATCTAAAAGGTACACAATAGTGTAAAGAGGTAAAAAAAGGTTAAAACTTAAATGATGGACAGAATTGAACTTAAACCTTCCAATTCTAAAGTGGAGGTTGCTAACCACTCCACTTATTCCTATGTTTGTGACTAATTTTTAGTACTACAGCATATAGCATCAAAAGAAACGGTAGGCAAAAAGAAAAAAATTAATAAAGCTATTGTTGCCAAATGGCAACATATCATTTGTTGCCGTCACAAACACCCAATTAAATATGGATACTGTAGATCCGTCTTTCTTTTAATATAGAAGAGTAATATATAGTAATATATTATTTTTTTATAACAAACAAATAAATTGGTTCATTCAACTTGTTTGAAAAAAAAAACACCCACTATTGAAATTTGAAAGCTATATATATTTCAACTTAACAACTGTGATATCATTTCAACTTAATAAATGAGATAGACATAATTAGGTATCACAAAATCCTATTGTCTGGTACGGTCATTTATGATAAATTAATCTTGTAATGCAAGGTTTGGTAACTAGAAGGACTTAGTTGTCAATCTTGTAAACTAGGTTTTAGAGATAGATTTCCTAGTTTAAGTCAAAAGAAGTTTCTAGATTATTATAGTTCCTTGGTGGACAAGGAATAAAGGCTAGTTTCCTTGTTCTCCAAGGCTAGTTCCTTGATCACCAAGGATTGTAGGCTTATAAATAGATGGATGATTTTGTAAGTCAAGCATTCATTCAATCACAATCAAATAATAAGAAACAAGTTTTGGCTTAATTCGTATGTGTCTTTAGTACCGATTTCTAACAATTGGTATCAGAGCTCAGGGTTGGGTAACAATACGTTCGATAACGATCAGCAAGTCCGGCTAGACAAGAACCGATTGCCAAAAGTGATTTGCGATCAGAAGGATCTTAGCGATGGGTTTAGTCTGATCAGAAGCAGGCTGCGGCAGAAGAAGACGTGTCGTGCATAAATCGTTTACAATGGGAGAAGATGCCAATCGACAGATCGTTACAGCCAAAGACCACAACACGACATCTCTCCAAATCCCACTGTTAACTCCGGTGAACTATACGGTTTGGGCGATGAAGATGAAGGTAATCCTGAACGTTAACAGTGTTTGGGAGATGATAGAACCAGGGACAGCTGCTAACGCGAAGAAAAACAACATTGCAATAGCACTTCTATTCCAAGGAATACCCGAAGATTTGGTGCTCCAGATCGGAAACCTGACTACGGCCAAGGAGATGTGGGAAGCAATTAAAAACCGACACCAAGGAGCCGAGCGGGTGAAGGAGGCGCGACTTCAAACCTTGATGTCCGAATTCGAAAACCTAAAGATGAAAGAGACCGGTACGGTGGACGAATTCTCATGCAAAATTGCAAGTATCGCCTTTAAAGCATCAACACTCGGAGAAAGAATAGAAGAATCGAAGCTTGTCAAGAGGTTCTTAAACGGATTGCCGAAGAAGTTTATCCACATGGTCGCGTCACTTAAGCAGGTGATTGATCTTATAACAGTCACGTTTGACGATGTGGTTGGACGTCTTAAGGCCTACGAAGAGAGGATAGGGTCCGAAGATAATCAAACCACGAAGCATGAACATCTTCTTCTTACGTACGAAGAATGGGAGGCCAAGAAGAAGCAAGGAAAGAGCTTCGGCCGCGGAAGAGGAGCGTCAGCCGAAGGTTCATCTTCACAAAGGGGTAAAGGAAGAGGTCGAGGTAGAGGTTCGGGTCACGTAAAGGAGAAGGAAACCACTAAGAAGACAACAAAGGATCGTTCGAAACTTAAGTGTTTCCAATGTGACGAGTTGGGCCACTTTTCAAGCGATTGCCCCACCCGAAACAAAACCGAAGAGAATAACCTCACCCTTGACGACGGACCAGTGCTCTATATGGCAACCCATGAAGGAGTGTACTTGAATGAAGACCGAGTTGACTTGAAGAAGTATGATGAGAGTCCGCGAGAAAACAACACTTGGTTTCTCGATAACGGGCGAGCAATCATATGACGGGGAACAAGGATTGGTTTTCGAGTTTAGACAACCGGATAAAAGGTAAGGTTCGGTTCGAAGATGGTTCATGCGTGGAGATCAGAGGCCGCGGCACAATTATCCTAGAAGGCAAGTCGGGTAAGCAGCGGATCTTGAAGGATGTTTACTACATACCTTCGTTGAAGAATAACATAATCAGTTTCGGGCAAATGGACGAGTCAGGACACAAAATAACGATCGAGCATGGCGTATTGTGGATGTTTGAACCAAACGGATCGGTTCTAATGAAGGTACCTCGTTCAACCAATCGTGTTTATAAGATTAACCTAAAAGTTGTGGCGCCAGTATGTTTACAGGTTAACATGCATGACGAGTGTTGGCTTTGGCACGCCAGACTCGGTCATCTTAATTTTGATGCGCTGAGGACGCTATCAAGAATCTCGATTGGGCTACCATTCATCAAGAGACCATCCGCAATATGTGACGCATGTGTGATAGGAAAGCAAACAAGGGGAGCTTTTCCAAAGGAAGTCAAATATCGTGCATCAAAGCCGCTTGAGCTACTCTATGCCGATCTATGCGGAGCCATCTCAACAATGACTCGATCAGGAAACGGGTACATGCTATTGATTGTAGATGATTACAACAGGTTTATGTGGGCTTACTTGGTGAAAACCAAAGACCAAGTTCCTGGAATTCTAATCGAGTTCATCAAAGGAGTGGAGAGGAAACTTGGGACAAGCCTAAAAACCTTGAGAACCGATAATGGAGGAGAGTTCACATCGCATGTACTAGGAGATTTCTGTAAGGAAAGAGGAATTGCAAGGCAATACACGGCTCCCTATACCCCTCAACAAAACGGGGTAGTTGAAAGATGAAATCGCACAATAATCGGTACTACTCGAAGCATCCTAAAGGCCATGTCCGTACCACAAGTCTTTTGGGGAGAAGCAATCATGCACTCAGTTTATTTGTTGAATCGCTCTCCAACGAAGGCATTGCAAGACTTAACGCCCTATGAAAGGCTCAAGGGAAGGAAACCAGATCTTTCATATATTAAAGTCTTTGGGTGTGTAGGGTTTGTTAAAATCTTAACACCTGGAGAGAAGAAGTTGGATGATAGAAGCTTGCTAATGGTGTACATAGGTTCTCAGCCGGAAACGGGAGAGAATACGCATCTGATGTTTGACCCGAGCAATGGACGGGTACACATAGTTCGAGACGGGGACGTAAAGTTCAAAGAGACGGAAGAGTATGATTGGAAGGATTACGTATCCCCCACTAATACTGAAGAGAGCGCACGGACAAACTTTGTCATTGAGTCTGAAGCACCAGCGTAGCCCACATAAGAAGACGTGCACGAGTCTGAAGCATCTGCGCAACCTACAGGCAATAACGCGCACGCGGAAGACTTCGCGCATACAGACAACTTTGCGCACACAGGTGATTTCGCGACCAGAATGTTTGACGAGGGCACAACGTCAGCGCAGGCTAACGAAGAAGGAGGATCTCGCGCATCATGCGCAAATTTGAACGCGCGGTCCGCGTAGGCTTCTCAGCTAAGAAGGTCGAATCGAACCTCAACCATTCCAAAGAAATTTGCAGACTTTGAGGTCGAAGAAATACCAAGATTAACGCATCAATTGAATCGAGATGATCAATTGTTACTATCCTCTGTTGACGATGAACCAATTGTTTTTCAAGAAGCGATAAAAGAGAAGCATTGGATGAAAGCTATGGAGGAAGAAATAAGTTCAATTGAGAAGAACAATACTTGGAAGCTGGTAGAGCCGCCACCGAAGATTAAACCCATCGGGGTAAAGTGGGTGTTCAAGGTAAAGAAGGATGCGCAAGGAAAGATTTCGAAATACAAGGCCCGCCTGGTAGCAAAAGGATATGCGACCAAAATTCTAAAACAATTTGGAATGTGGGAGAGCAATGCGACTCAATTTCCGCTTGATCCAGGTCTGAAGTTATCAAAGAATGATGAAGGCGCGGAGGTCAACCCTACCGAGTATAGGCGACTGGTTGGGAGTCTAAGATACTTGACTCACACACGACCGGATCTTAGTTTTTCGGTCGGATATGTGAGCCGCTTTATGCAGAGGCCTACTAAAACTCATGCGCAAGCTGTAAAACAAGTGTTGAGGTACGTGAAAGGAAGCATTGATCTCGGCATTATGTATCGGAAGGGTGGAAGCCGATTGTTGCTTGGTTTCAGCGATAGCAGCTATGCGATGGATATAGACGATGGTAGAAGTACAACAGGAGTAGTGTTTTATTATAACGATGCGCCGATAACTTGGGTTTCTCAGAAACAAGGGACGGTTGCATTATCATCTTGTGAAGCGGAGTTCATGGCCGCAACGGAAGCAGCTTGTCAAGCATTATGGCTTAGAGGTTTAATATCAGAAGTGACGGGTGAAAAGGAGAAAAATGTGACTCTGAAAGTTGATAATTCATCCGCGATAGAATTAATGAAGAATCCGGTATTCTTTGGTAAGAGCAGGCATATTCATACCCGGTACCACTTCATAAGAGAATGTATTGGGCGAGAACAAATTCAAGTGGAGCACATAAGTGGGAATTTACAAAGGGCCGATATTCTTACTAAAGCATTACCACGTTTGTAGTTCAATGAGATGAAAGGACTCGTTGGTGTTACAAGATTAGGGGGGTGAATGATAAATTAATCTTGTAATGCAAGGTTTGGTAACTAGAAAGACTTAGTTGTCAATCTTGTAAACTTGGTTTTAAAGATAGATTTCATAGTTTAAGTCAAAAGAAGTTTCTAGATTATTATAGTTCCTTGGTGGACAAGGAATAAAGGCTAGTTTCCTTGTTCTCCAAGGCTAGTTCCTTAATCACCAAGGATTGTAGGCTTATAAATAGATGGATTATTTTGTAAGTCAAGCATTCATTCAATCACAATCAAATAATAAGAAACAAGTTTTGGCTTAATTCGTGTGTGTCTTTGGTACCAATTTCTAAGAATTTCAATGTGTTGAGTGTATAATTATAAAAAAAAAAAAAATCGTAAACCAAACTATTGATTCAATTTGAAATTTTCTAAACTGAACATCTGGAAATTTTAAAAAGTCGACCAAGAAGGTTTATGATGGTTTCGTGATTCCATATGGTAGTTTGTTATATGTGATTAGGGGACGGGGCGCTACCAGATTTGATCACGGGTACTACCAGCACGGTAATACCGTCGCCACCGATGATGGCAGTGAATCCGTTGACCAAATCCTGGTTCTATCTAACAGAAGTCTTCACTAATTCTCTCTCTCTCTCTCTCTCTCTCTCTCTCTCTTGATCTCTCTTGACCGTCGTTGACCATAGGCAACACCACTTCATTTCCGTGACAGCGCCTCGTGATCCTTGACGAGGTGATTCAAGAATATGTTATCCATTCCAAGTATTTGCTCCTTTTTACTAAACATCGGCCTGACCTTTCTTTACAGATGGTGGTGATGATGATAGTGGTGATGTTACAGACGATGATGGTGATGGTAATTGAGGTGGCGATGATGATAGTTGAGGTGGTGGAGTAGAGGGGAAAGAGGCAGAATGGGTGGTGATGGTAATTTAGATGGTGATGATGATTGTTTATATATTTATTTAATATTTATATTAACCAAAAAACTTTAAATAATATATTATTTATTTAAATGAAAAAAATAAATAAACGAATCAGTGAAGTGTTGCCTCTAAAAAACAATTTCAGTGAAGTGATGCGGTAGTACATGATTTATGTAAATCACTGAAGTTGAAAAAAAAAGGGTTGCACCCCTCCCCCTAACACATAATTCTACTTGTGGAAATGCTAAACATAGTATTTGAGCATTCGGTTATAAAAATCACTTCATCACATGTACACAATCATAGATATTGTGTGACATCCGAAATTTTAAAGACTTTAGGAATTTAAGTTGAATGAGAAAAAAAAATAAGAAGAAAGAAAGAGAGAAATAATTTAGGTTTTAACAAGGTTTATAAGTGCGAAATAAAAGGTTGGAGGGTTACATAAGATAAGCATAGAGAGTGATTACAGAGTGAGGATGACATGGTCTGAATTTTGAAGGGGAAAATATGTAATAAAAAAAATAAAATGAAGTGTGAAAAATACAAATGAATGAATACGAAGACTTAAACGAATGAATTACAGGGTAAAAGGTTTAAAATAAAATCCATTTGGTTTGGAGTTTGAAGAATCACATGTTCGTTCATTTTACTTTGACCAGACCGGACGAAAACAAACACTTATATGAACCGGTTTTCTTGTTCATGTTTGTTAATTAAGAAAATGATTGTGTTCATATTTGTCAATGTTCGTCCGTTGGTATTCTTAACGAACGAAAATAAGTGGACGTGGATGAACGGAAAACAAAGAAGATAAATTTGTTTTCGTTCATTTTAGATGAATTTGTTTTCGTTCATTTTTTCTTTCGTTAGTCAATTGCCAAAGAGGTCCGGTTTCTAAAATTTGATTACTTGATGGTTTGATGTATGATGGGCTAATAAGGATTACTAATAACTAAACACTATATTTAAATGAACATGTAAATAAACATAAGTGCGTCAACGTAAATGAATAAACATTAACTAACGTAAATGTATGAAAGGAGCAAATGCTCATGTTTGTTAGTTTAATTAAATTAAATGAATAAAAAAGTTTGTCCATGTCCATTTATTTATTAAACAAACCCCACTTCACACCGAATGTTATGCTAAAACAACCAGCAAAAAGAAGGGAAATCATAATTGATGAAACAACCGTCATACATTACCTACCAAATAGAGTTACCGAGAGGGAGATTGTCATTCTCTGGTTTGTTGTGATTTAGTAGTGTAGTTGCGGTAGTGTAGGACGAGAACGAGAAGAATCAGGTAGCATGCTAGCAACTATGAAGCTCGACGATACCAAAATTTGCCAGGAGGAGAAAGCGGCGAGATCAATGGCAACTTTTGTTACACTTAAGGTTTCATTGTATTAAACGAAGTAGGATTCACGGGTAGGCTTCAAATAGATGGAAAAGATAAGAGAACATGTGGTCATTTTGGGCCAGTTAATAGGGAATTGGAGACATCGGTTAGGACAAAGATATTTTGGAAAATAAGCAACAAAACGTGTTTTAAAGCGAAATATGATATTTGTTTTAATGGGTTGGAGATGATGAGGGTTCATATAAGCCATTTCATTCATAAATGAATGTCACCATATATATTTAAAATGGATGGATACTTTAATGTTATTGGTTGATAGGGGGTGGTCATTAATTAATTAGTGGGTGTTCAGTAACATGTAGAACACGTAGGAGGATATGAAAGTAAATATGATTCCATATAGGAAGGAATGACATAGACAAGGTAATAAGGTAATGGAATAGAAAAAGAATGAAATGGATGATTATCATTTTATGGTCTTGTTTAGTTAGCACATAAGAATGAAATAAATCATCATTTTGTATTGTTTGGTAGATAAAAAAGACGAAGGAATAAAATCGGTGGCGGTGAGTGGTGGCGGCAGCAGTTGGCAGTGGCTACCGGCGACGGTGGTTAGTGGCGGCGGCGACAGTGGTGGTGGTAGTGGGGGCGACGAAGCTGGGCGGTGGCAATCGGTGGCGACAAGGAGTGACAACGACAATGAGCGGTGGTGGTGACGGTGGCGATGGTGGTGGTCGGTGACGGAGAGTGTTAGTGGTGTTGGTCAGTTCTTGGTGGAGGGCGGCGGCAGTCAGCGGAGGAGGTGGCTGTTGGCAGTGGGTGGCAGTGGTTGGCGGTGGTGGTGGTTACTGACGACGGTAGTTGATGGGTGACGGTGGTCGGTGACGGAGAGTAGTGGTGATGGCCGGTAGGTGGCGGAGGTCGGTGGTTGTGGGTGGCGATAGTAGTGGTAGTGGTAGAGATGGGTGGTGGTGGTGGTCGGTGGTATAAATGGTGACAGGGGGAATGAAATGGAATGAAGAAAAAAAACAGGGCAAGTGGATGGAATGAATTTTGGGGGTTTTAGAAAAATAGAATGGATGAGGTAGTGGATGATTGGAATGAATTTTGGGGTTTTTAGAAAAATGGAATGGATGAAGTAATGGATGATTCCATTACATTGACCAACCAAACGCCTATTTTTTAATTCCATTGTAATACTCCATTCCATTCCGCCTCACATTCATGCATACCAAACGCTACCTAACAGTACAGTATAAATTCAATTTATGATTACTGAAATGGTGAATATTTTACCACAGTTGGCCTTCGGGTGGTGGGTTTCCTCTGGAATGATGGCGGGCTAGGTCACCAGCGCCGTCTGCTTTCGCAGGCGGGGATAGCCTTTTACCATTGGATTTACCTGGGTGAATGGGCTTTTGTTGGACGTTCAAAAAAAATATTTAGATTTAAAGAGTTAATGAACAAATGATGAGTACTATTATATAATGGACAACTTTGTAGAATAATAATTAAGCTTTTTGTTTAGAGTAAATTGCTAAATTCGTTTCTCAGGTTTGATCAGATATGCTAAATCCATTCAAAACAAGTTTTTTTCTCACCTCGGCCATTTAGGTTTCTGTTTATCCGTCAAATCCATCCAAAACGTAAACCCAGTTAAGTTGTTCAGTTAAATGGGGGCTAATATGGTCATTTTTCTTGTTAAATGAAGAGCAAATTTATAAAAAAAAATACTATATTTAATTTATTTTGGTTTTTTTAATCCACTAAATTTACCTACCTCACCCCACCCCCACCCTCCACTCTCTACTTCTAATCTCTGCATCTCTATCTCAATTATACAAGAACAAACCAATATTACCAACAGTCTAACACCTCTCTCTATAAGGGTGGACGAGGCGCTATCAGAATTGAGCACGGGTACCCCTACTACCAACACGGTAACACCGCCGCCACCCGTGCTGGTAGGGGTCCCGTGAACCGTTTGCTGGTTCTAGTTAACGGGCTGGTAACAATTGATAATAATTGCAACGGTCGTTTTTAGTATTATTTTATTGCTTTTTGACCGTTTGAATGTATTTAATTAAAACGGTAACAATTTTTTGACCGTTCGTTAATCTAATATAAATGGTAAATCCAAATCCAATCCATCCCACACTAAACCGTTAATCAAAATAATCAATTGTCCAGATTTAAGTTGCTCATAAACAAACGGGAATGGCAAACCAAAACCAAAACCCAAATCCTAATCCAATCCCGCACCCACTAAACCGTGTGCGAGGATCAATCTGGACCTTAGAGGATGAACTCGCCTTGGTGAATAGCTATCTTTATGTTCAAGAGCATGGACCCCGGGGAAGGCAAAGTTTTTGGAAAGCGGTTGCCACAAGATTCAAGGAACAAACGGGTGAAAACAATCGTTCAACGGACACGATACGTGGAAAGTTTTTATCTTTAAAGGCGAAGTGCGCAATATTTCAACAATTAGTCGTTAATTGGATGAACCACAATCCGGCTTTAAACGAAGATGGATGGATTGAAGAAGCCCGTAACGAATTCCGAAACGTAAACGATGATAACCCCCGAGGCTCGAGGTTTGGAGAGCTATGAGAGGACGTTTTATAATATTTTAGGTGTTTCTACTATTTATTTTACCGTGTTAAATAATATTTGATAATTTGTTTAATTACCGTTCCTTAAAAATAATAAAATATAAACATTTCAGGGAAGTGAATCAGTGGAGTGTTGCCTACAAAAAAGTAAATCAATGAAGTAAATCAGTGAAGTGATGTGGCAGTGTATAATTGGTTAAAATCAGTTAAGTGAAAACATCATTCTAGTTGCGCCCCTTTAGGCCTAACACCCACCATTAATAAACTCCATAACAACTAGATTTGTTTCACCATTTTGAAATCAGTTAGTTGGGTAATTATACTTTTTTTCTGAAATGGGTTAATTGGGTAATTTAGTGGTAAGCCACCTCAGCAGAAAAAAAAAAAAGCAAAGCAAGAAACCGATCCTTTTTTTTTTATCGGCGAACAACTGTGTGGCAACCACCCTTGCGGGGCGCCGTGCCCAAGAATCGACTACTCGACCTCCAACAGCCCCCGCCTTCTCCCAATGCGCGGAAACCCGAGCCCCACCCGCCCGAAGGCACGACAGTGTTATAGAACTCGGTAAAACCTCGCTGCCCGTCAGATTCGAACCGGCGCCACCCGTATTCGATCTTCACCCAGATACCAAACCATAAATGTTGGAAGTGGGAATTGAACCCATGATCACCTAAGTAAACATAAGGCCTCTCCACCACTCCACCACTATGGATTATAAGAAACCGATCCTTAGGTCAGCAAATTACCAATCATCCATCTTAGAACAAGTGTTATTGCCAGGTTGGGGCATTGTTGAGTACAATTAGAAGAACAAATTTTCAACCTAAAAAAGTTCCTATTTAATGACAGTATCCTCAATACTAATAATAAATAATACTACATAATAGGATATGTAACCATGTTATTGTTGTGCACTACAATTTGATGTGCAGGGCTTGAAGAATTTCACGCCAACTGCAGCAAGTATACCCTATTTTAGAAAAGGGAGAAGAAAAGGGATGGGTGGGTTGACTTTGGGGAGAGAAAGGTGTGAAGAGATTTATAAAATATTAATTATCGTTTGGTGAATACACGCCAATTCTTAAATATCGTTTGGTGATCCCCATGTACTATGGAAATGAAGTCTGTCCGATTTGCCGTAAGGCATGCTTGGACAAATACGGGGAACGCGCCGTTCACTGTAAGGAGTTGTCTGGTTTCAAATATAGGCATGACTGGGTCCTGGACGTTCTTTGGGATATTTTAAGAAGGGCTGGGATCTCAGCCAAGAAGGAGGCTCCTGTGAATTTCCACTCGGACCCCGCAGAAGGTAGATCCACCCTATGTCCAGCAGACCTGCTTGTCTTTGGGTTGGCCCCGGGGGGGGGGGGGGGGGGCACGCTTGTGTCGACCTAACAGGTGTAGTTTGAGGGATAGTGGTTTTGTAGCAGGGCAAGGGGTGCGGAAAGCAAAGGCGAAGAAAGTTGAGAAGCATGCTAAAGCTTGTGAGGAGAACCAACACGTTTTTATACTCCTGGTTTTTAATACCTTTGGCTCATTAGCACGGAAGCCATCTGCTTCCTGACCAGAGTTCAACGGGTTATTCATAGCAGTGTCTCGACTCCGGTGGGGCATGGGTTCGTGTTTAGCAGGTTAGGGTTTGCCGTCCAGAAAGGGGTGGTGGCGCAGCTTGTTGCCCGCCTGCCCGCTACCTTGGTGTAATTTTTCGCGTTTATCGTATTTTAATAGTTGAATTTAACAAAATAAATAAATAAATAAATAAAAGAGTAAATTGACCATAATATTCCTCATTTACCTGAACAACTTAATTGGGTTTACGTTTTGGATGGATTTGGCAGATAAATAGAAACATGAAGGGTCCAAGTGAGAAAAAACTTGTTTTTGATGGATCTAGCATATCTGGTCAAACCTCAGGGACGAATTTGGCAATTTACTCTTTTGTTTATTGTATTAAAGCTGCATAGGAAAACCGATAACCGAAAAAACCAAAACCGATTTAACCGTTCAGTTACGATTAAGATATGGTTAATACTGAATCATTCGGTTACGATTTCGGTTTGCCTTTTCGATAACCGAAATAATTGAAAAGCAACCAATAGTTGTATATTTATGTGTTTTTATGTATATCCATGTATTTAAAACATATTTTCATGTATTTTCTGTGTATTTCGTGTATTTCCTGGGTATTTCATGTATTTGTGCGCTTGAGAAAATGTCAAAACACTTGACTAACTATTTTAAGTTCATAATTTTGCACAAGTTTTGTTTTTGGTGATTAACTGAATGTGACCAAAACTAGACAGATAACCGACATATTAATTGAATTAACCGAAACGACTTAACCGATCAGTTTCGGTTATGGTTTTTCCTAAACCGAGCTTTGATTATTAGTTTCGATTATGTGTAAAAACTACATCAAAATGACATTTGCTCACCCCTAATTAAAGCACTGAATCTCCCCCCCCCCCTCTCTCTCTCTCTCTCTCTCTCTCTTTCCCCCCCCCCCCTATTTTTTGCTTAGAAGAGAAAGTATTAGCTTATTAAACCATGTGTAATGGAGCCAAGATTGAGGCGTTTTTGAGGCACAAAATGCCCCTACCTAATTTGCACCCCCCTCTGAACTAGGGCGTTTTTGGGGCCACCAAAAAAAAGCACGGCGTTTTCTTGTGTGTTTGGGCCAATCGCATTCAAACTAGCTTTCTTTATTATTTGTTTTTATTTTAAAAAATAAATATTTAATATTAAATGATTGGATACTCCATGAAAATTTTCACCTTACCACTACACCTCCATCCTAATTTGAATCCCTTAATGGTCCCACATGCCACGTGTCGATTAATGCCCCATGGTCTATGAAAATTTCACATTCCCATTACACATTGTCTTAGTATGGTGTTCAAAGCCTAATATAAACTAACTGAGAAGTCAGAAGAGGGTTGGAGTAGGGATGAGCATATTCCATCGAATATCGAACTGATACTGATTTCGTACAGAACCGAGGGTGTTCGGTATCGGTACTCACATTTAGAGGTTTTCGGTTTTGGTATCGGTATTTTAAGGTAAAATACCGATGCTATACCGATACCGAACCGATACTGTATCGTACCGTATGCTTTCGGTATTGGGAGTTTCCGGGATCGGTATCGGTTGGTATCAATACCGTCCCGAGCTCATCCCTAGGTTGGAGTGACTATATATTTGTCATTCAACGCAGTCAAATACTTGCAGCGTCGTAAATCCGTAAGTCGTTACTTGGTGAAAAAAATTGGTTTTTTTTATGTAATATTTTCACCCCCAATTTATATGTTTACGTTCTGCCCACTACATGTTCAAAACATCAAAAATCGTTTCACAAACTAAACGATAACATGAGGTTTAACCTTTTTTTTTTTTTTTTTTTTTTTTTTTTTTTTTTAATGATTGGGTCGTTCACAGGAAGGAAATATTTAACTAAAAAAAGGAAAACTAAATTGTGGATTTGTTTGCCAAGAACCACGTATAACGTATTAATCTACATATCGAAAACAATTGAAAATACATCGAAAGCAATATCAACTTGACAGGAAAGCTTCCAATTAAAAACAATTGCATTGAATTTGAAAACAAATTGAAAGCAATATCATAATTCATATTGACAATGGAACAAATTGAAATCAATGATTGTGATACGTTAGGTGCCCATTTTCCTTCCATGACCCAAGCCACGTTATTACTTCCATGCATTTATCTTTTATTTTGCATTGTCAAGTAGTGGGTTTAGTGGGTAAGTTAGTAATTTGCCATTTTCTTTTGTTTGGAAGCGATTCATTTCTAAATGGTTTAACATTCAAAGTGTTTATTTCAACCTAAAAAAAAAACTCTGAATAGAATAGTTAAAAGCTGAACATTCAGACTTGTAGCATATAAATACCATTCAGATCATTCAGCACTTAATCATTCAGAACATTTTTAACCATTCAGACCTCTTAATGATTCAGCACTTAATCAACACGAGTTTAGGTTAGATTATAAATACCATGCATTGGGTATTCTGGATTATAAGTTTAAGTTTTTGAGTAGTTTCGTTCATCTAATAATACGTCACTACTAGAAAAAACACATTTCTTGACGCGCATTGCGCGTCATGAAAGAATGTTTATGACACACAAAAGAAAGTCGTTATAGACATGGTCATAAAATTAATATGGCATGCACACGCGTGTCATCTTTTAATGACACGCATTAATGACACTCTTTCTTGACACACGTTTATGACACGCCTTAATGACACACATTTACGACATGCTATGCGTGTCATCTTTTTTGCCAAAAAAAATCTATAAATTACTAATTTACCCTGGATTCACCAAAAAAAATCTATAAATTACTAATTTACCCTGGATTGATATATATATTTCAATAGATCTATTTCAAAATAAAATACATATATTAATTATTAAGATGAAATATGATTTCAAAAAAATATTGTGTCGATACATTCGTCGAGACTAAAAATACAAATACAATTTTACTTGAAAATAAAAGTAGTCGCATAACTTGACCGTTCTTCTCGAATGCTATCCATAATCCGCATCTGTGTAAAACATAGTTCACTTGTCACACGTGAAGCTCTTCAAATGGTGTGGAAGAATCCCTGGAAAGAAGCTTTAATCCAGAGTCTTAGGGCATCATGCTTCTGCATTTCAAAAAACTGTTCCAAATTATTAGAACTAGTTCATTAATGAATCTTTAATTTTCATTTTTCAATAGCTAAGATTAAAGCTTACCTTATCTACCAAATATAACGAACCATCGCTAATTGCATTGTAGATTTTCATAGTTTCAGAGGCAACCTAAAGTATCAATAAGAAATAATAAGAAACAATTCAAAGATGTGGTCGGTATGCTGCTGCTAACAGCCATAACTAACCATAGAAAGGGTCAGCTGTATCACATAGTTATGCACCGCTGCTCCTTGTGGCTGCATAGGAAGAAAAGTAAGGTTTAAGACTTGGTACGTTTTAGGAACTGGCTAGATTAAATAAGAATTAAAGTTTATACCTGACAGCCTAAAACATGAAGTGTTGCAGAGTTGTTCCAGCAGCTCAGGAGTGTCAAGATCTTTTGTTCTCTGTGCAATATTAAGTAATAAACAATCTGTAACACCCCAACCGATGGCGGAATCATCGAGGTGTCACGTAGTGACGATTATTGAATAATTTAAATTGTCTTACATAGATGAAATGGGGAAAAATACAAAAGTCTGAACGAAACATGAAATTTGAAATAACTTATTAAAAGTAAGCACTAAAATTCAATGCTATGGAACTAAGATCAAACTGCACCTGAAACATGTACAAAATAAGTTTTGTCAACATATGAAATGTTGGTGAGCATTCCTAGTTTTAATACATATAGTAGGTTGGAAAAATGGTATACAATTCAAGTGCAAAGCTACAGTGCAATTATGTAAACTATGTATCATACAAATGAGCGAAATCAATCCTGTGACTGTATAAATGTACTAAATGAACGGCGGTGTACTTATCCACTAAATGGATAATAACTTAACAATGACCACGGATTCTCCGATGAAAAAGGGGGAGAATCAACCTAGGCAGGTTGTCAATCCAATAGCGTTATCCAATGTTAAGGTCGGCTTGTACAATGTTAATGATTTCACTAAGTACAAATGTATTCTACATGTAATGTCTAAGCATAAAGCACGTTTGTAAGCAAATGCACAGAGTACTAGAATTGTATTGTAAAAATGTGAACTTGTATTTGTAATTTGTATAAGTGTACATGTAACACCCCAAAAATGAATAAAAGCAAAAAGGGGATAGAAAATACTCACAGTTCGTGTAATAACTTGAAACTCTACCAAACAACGTGATGTGAATTAGGATTATCCCAAAGGATTAACCTAAAGAAATAGATAATTTGTAAGGGAATGAACTTAGAGTCTAAGTTATCTAGGATACAAGTAGTTCTAGGGTTCCTAATTTGGGGATAAGTAATTGTTTAATTATTAATTAGGTAAATTGTTAATAAATAAAAAAAATTCGGTAACTAATTAAATAAAAGACTATTGTAGGTTTTTGATTAAAGTTGATCATATTATAAGATTCTAAGTATGAAAATAATTTTTATAAAATTATTTCCTCAAAAATTGAATATTTAGTATATTTATTTCTATTTGTCAAAGATATAATTTTAATATCTAAAAATATTAAAATTAAATAAATTTCAAATTAAAATTTATATTTCTGTTCTAAATGAACAAAAATAATTTATGTAAAATTTTGGGATAAAAATATTGAAAAATGAATTTATTATGATTTATTTATGATTAAAAATAACAAAAATCAATTAAAAATATTAAACAAATGGTTTTTCTGAAGTAAAATTTATTTCTGAAATACTTACTAATCTACAAGTTTAAAATAATTTTTGTGGAATTTTATAAAGTCGTTAAGATATTTTTATGGAATTTTAAAATTATAAATGAATAAACTTGTAATATTTATAATATATATTAAATAAATGATTTTTGAAAATTTAAAAATTGGATAGTAAAGTTTATCATTTGAATAACATAAAATAAATTTTGTAGAATTTATAAAGTGGTTTTGGTATTTTAAAATCATTTTAAAGGATAAATAGAAAAGATATAAAGGTAAAGAATAAAAAAAAATATGTTGAGGCTGCCATGGATCGAACCCGGGTCTGGGACGATCTGAAGCTTAATCACAAGCCCAGCCACCAACTGGGCTGGACCCTGAGAACAGAAACATTTAGCTTTGATAAGTTATATTGCTTGTTTGAGAGTTAATATGAATTCCTTTTAAAAAAAAACGCAGATGCCTGGATTCGAACACCAGACAAACAGCCGGCCAGACTCTATGCATCAACTGCTTCTCCAACTGATCTAGATCAGTTTGTGTTTAATATTGTTTGGTTTAAAACATATACAGATACGATTAATTATCATCTTCCCCAAATATAAAACTATGAACCCTAGTTTATAATCCTATTCAATCGAACATTAATATAATATAGATATCGAATCAAACCTTAGGGCTTTTAAAGGTTACAGAAAAACAAGCAGGAAGCCTCATTTGATTGCATCTAACAAGTATTGATGACATGGGATTGGCCTGAAATTGCTTGTTCGGCCCAAAAAATAAGAAAACAATTATAGATGCTTATTTAGACGGGATTTGTGTGCGTAAAGGGGCTCACAGGAGGCCACGGTAGGTTCTGAATGAAGAGAAAGGTTCGATTTATACTAGTTCGTCAGAATGGAAGGTCTTAAATCTCTTGACCATCGCATGGTCAAAAACGCGTAATTACATCACATATATAGTATGATTTCGACGAGTTTATGAGCTGAAAACATGGAATTGATTGTGTCAATCAAGCCTGCAGCATTCAAAGCGATTTTGGTTTTCAAAATTAACTCAATTATTCGGTCAAAATGTTGTTGATTGGGTTTGAATATTGACTTTTGTTTTAACTGTTATGCTCAGGGAAAGGTTTAGTTTGTTTGGTGTTGGGATATAATCACCAAAAGACGCATGGCTCAGATGGCTTGTGGGGTTGTGTTTAAATCTTTGGACCGGGTTGAACGCGGTTCGAATCCCGGCTCCAACACTAATTTTTTTTTTGAAGCATTTTTATATACAAACTAATTTAATATATATATATATATATATATATTATGATTGAACAAGATTAAAAATGTTACAGAAAATTTTTAAAACACACTAAGACGTCGAGATTCAACGGGTTTTATTAAATAATTGTTTGTATAATTTGTTTAAGACAAACACATATTTTTTATTAATAAAAAAATTTAGGGAAAAATATGCAATGTTACACAATTAAACATAGCTTAAAAGCAGAAAATATCATCAATGATTATGCTAATCTAATTTTAGCTTCAATGAATTTAATATGACTGTAAAGATAAATAACTAAATAATTAAATAATCATTACTCTGATAATTACCTTATGGACGGTCTGCTTCCGTATCGTATTTCAAGACTCGGAAGCACTCCAGCCTTTCTTCCAAGTATAGTGCATATGTTCTAACCCAGTCAGAATAATCCCACGCTGAATAGAAAATCACCATTATTTTGTCAAGCATTTATGTATATACAGTTTAACTCACGACACACACGTGCGCACGCACGCACGCACACACACACACATGACACATTCAGATCAACCAATGATACAATCATACAATAACAAAAAAAGAGCAACTGAACCAGAATTCAATATACTAATAGGACATACGTCTTCAGTGAACTGATGAAAAACATACTACCATAATGAACAATGTGAAAATATAAACCTACCTTCCCGTAAGCGCAAAGACTTTAAACTAGCAATAAAATATAATACAGTCGTGCAGGACGTTCATGTGACATCCGTCACTTATTATATATATATATATATATCATTATTAAAAAATAATAATAATAATAATAATAATAATAATAATAATAATAATAATAATAATAATAATAGACATTAATGTTGGTCTAGTCCAACCATCCTTGAGACCCAACCCAACCATAACCTTAACTATTCTGAAGCCCATCAGACAGGCCCAACAGCAGGCCCAAGCCCACACCTTCCCTTCCCTTGAATCTGTTTAAAAAAAAAAAAAAAAAAAAACAACCCCCAGGACTCGAACCCGAGTCTGGGGCGGTTCAAGCCTTAACATCTCCAACACAAACCACTACTCCAATATGCTCTTTGTGATATAATCTAAGGGCATTAAATATTTAACCAAACATTGAAAACTGTCTGTATCCTCCTTGATCGCTGCAGAAGACCACGCCCATTTCCTCCATGTTTGACTTGGATTTTAGCCTAAATATGGAAACCATGATTAATGTGTTTGACTCGGCTTTGACCATACGCGTTTATACACTAAATTGACTCCTTAAACGGCCTTAATTGAAGCCTTATGACTCGGCTTTTGACCAAGCTTGAACCCCAAATCCAATCCGTATATATACGCGTTGTTAGCTCGATTAAAAACACACACAGACCACCAGAGGGCCGATAAGCATAACCCCTATAACACTTATCACTTTCAAACAACCAATCTTGCTGAATCTTAAGCATTTAGTCGAAGACCATATCGTGCTCGTGCCTCGTCTCATTACTTGGTATGAATCAAATTCGTTTATGTTATACATTAATCGGCCCATTAGAAACATTAACCCTATGGTTAATTATGTTTTGATCATGTATTTAATCAGATTCAAGATCTAGGGCTTGATATATCAAAATGGGGAAGAACACGTTTTAAAAACAAGTTTATATATTAAACAGTTACGAAATGAAACAAATATCATCTATAGATCAGTTGGTTGTGTGTATGGTGGGTAAGTCTTTGGACCGGAACAGACGCAGGTTCGATCCCCACCAACAACAACCCTTTTTTTTAACAACTCTATTCTTTATATTTAGTTATTTTCTTTTAAAAATCGTTTTAAATACTAAACGTGTTTTATAAATTCTATAAAAATTATTATATGATCTTCAAATGATAAAGTTCATCACCCAACTTTTAGTTTTTCAAAAATAATTTATTTAATATATGTTATTAATAATACAAGTTTATTCATTTAAATTTATTAAATTCTATATAAATATCTAAACGATTTTATTAAATCTCACAAAAATTATCCTAAACTTGTATATTCTTAAACATTCCAGAAAATATTTGTATTTCAGAGAAATCGTTTATTTTATATTTTTAATTAATTTTTGTTAGTTTTAATCATAAATAAATCATAATAAATTCATTTTACAATATTCTTGTACCAAAATTTTACATAAATTATTCCTATTCATTTAGAACTGAAATACAATTTTTTAATTCAGAAATTCTTTTATTTTAATATTTTTAGATATTAAAGTCATATTTTGACAATTTGAAATAATTAGATTAAATATTCTATTTTCGAGAAAATAATTTTATAAAAATTATTTTCATACTTAAAACCTTATGTTGTGAATATATTCAACTTAAAATTTTACAAAGAGACTTTTATTTATTTATTTATTAAATTTCTCATAATTAATAAACAATTTGTTTAATAAACAAATAAACGTTTATCCCCAATTCGAAGCCCTAGAAATACATGTATCCTAGAGTTATTTTCCTTACACGTTATCAAATTCTTTAGGTTGATCCTTTGGGATAATTCCCAACACATATTTCATTGTCCAAGTTCAATTTCAAGTTATTACGTGAACTGTGAGTATTCCTATCCCCTTTTTGCTTTTATACATTTTTGGGGTGTTACATGTACACTATTACAATTTCAAATACAAGTTTACATTTTTTTTTACAATACAATTCTAGTACTATGTGCATTGCTTACAACGTGCTTTATGCTTAGACAATACATGTGGATTACATTTGTACTTAGTGAAATCATTAACATGGTACAAGCCGACCTTAACATTGGATAGCGCTATTTGGATTGACAACCCGCATAGATTGATTCTCCCCCTTTTTCATCGGAGAATCCGTGGCCATTGTTAAGTTTTTATCCATTTATTGGATAAGTACACTACAGTTCATACAGTACATTATACAGTCACAGGGTTGATTTCGCTCATTTGTATGATACATAGTTTACATATTTGCACTGTAGCTTGCACTTGAATTGTATAACTTTTTAACCTACTATATATATCAAAACTAGGAATGCTCACCAACATTTCATATGTTGACCAAACCTATTTCGTACATGTTTCAGGTGCAGTTTGATCTAGTGCTTTAGCAAGAGACATTCAGTGCTTTATTTTAATTCAGTTATTTCAATATTTACATTTCATTTAGACGATGTATTTCCATTTCCATGTAAAACAATTTTGGTTTATTCAATAATATTTACATTTTAGTACCATGTGCTTTCGAACAATCGTCACTACGTGGCACCTCGATGATTCCGCCATCGGTTGGGGTGTCACAGTTCATTTCCATATCACCAAAAGTCGTGCTCGTCAAACAAGACCTACCATATATATTCCCTGCTAAACATATTAACTAAGCTACCTGCTGAACATTTTTCCCTAAAGTTTTTATGCATATGAGATGTTCAATGAAATGCTTCAATAAATTGTTATGTTTATATTTATCAGAAAAAGATCTGATGTGCGTGTGTGTATATATATATAAGATTTGAGGGGACTTAGTTTATAAATGTACGAATACTTAAGATTTATTATAAAATACACTTGATATACCAGGAAAAGGAGAGGGTATTTGGGTTCAGGATCGAAACTGAACTTAAAATGCACATGCTAGTTGCGTTGGCTACGCCTGGTGTAGCTTTTGCTGGTTAATGGATGTACACAAAGGTCTCATGGTGTTATGATGGTTGATACACCAGTGACCTCGCCATACCAGCATAAGCTAAGCCGAGTGTGGCGTAGCTTATGTCGAATCCCTATGTTACCAGTTTACTAAGATTATGTTTGAGCTGGTTACCAACAAAAATCTTCTTTGATTTAACTGTTTTTTTTTACTTACTAAACAATAGTGTTATCATGTATAGGTAAAGATCACAACTAACTTGGGTTGAAGATCGAAGCTTTGTAGGTGAGAAGAACACACATCAAGTTTTGGGTTATCATTTTGTACATGAAACCTTCTAGTTGTCATAATACTAGTCTATAAATCTTTGTATAACCTTAAATGACACTAGACTACATATGTATTAGTGTGTTCTACGTAAATATTAAAATGTGGGATGTTTATCTACATTAAATTTCTTGTCTACTATTTTAGAATTTTATCAAAAAAAAAAAAAAAAACCTGTATCTAACACTGCTAAACATTTTTCCCTAATTCATCCACAAGTACTGGTTCCTACGATCCAAGAACAATTTACAATCAACAATCTAAGACGAATTAAGCTTGTTAAAATTGTTAGTATAGTTATTCAATTAAGTCTTCTCTTCGTTACATAACAAAAAATCAATCACACAACATCACATCTAAATAGATTAAACTAATAATCATCAACCGATCAATAATAATAATTAGTATAAAGCTACGAGTCGTTAGATCTACAATAACATGCGAATCTGACTAAAATCAATCATGCATCTATGGTTACAGAAAAAGGAATCAATCATATAATAATCAACAATCGAACAACACAAAAATCAAACAGAAACAAATAATCAAGAACAAAGATACAAAAAGAAAAGGAAGATAGATACCTTGAATGACATGGTCCACAAGTAAGTCGGTGATAGTGGTGGTGGTTTAGAGAGAGACAAAGGATTAGTTTTAGCAATGGAAAGGGCTTGTGTAAAATTCTAGGGCTTGTTCGTAGTTACCATCCCTATACATTTGATGAGCTCTTTCTATCTAGTTCATTATTGTATTGACAGGAAAATATCATTTGATTGACACGAGAAGGTCTTAACATTGAAGGGTTGCAACATTGGTTAACAGTGGAAAGGAAATAATAGATGATTTATGCTGATTTGGATTGAGATGGTGAGGAAATGGAGACATCGACGCTGTGATTAGAGGATAGATGGAGACAGAAGCAATAGATAGATTAGACGGGTTGATGAAGATTTGGGTTTGAATAAGAGGCTAGGGGTTGTGTGAAAAAATGGAAGATGTGGTTTTTAGAGAGAGAGAGAGAGAGAGAGAGAGAGAGAGAGAGAGAGAGAGAGAGAGAGAGAGAGAGAGAGAGAGAGAGAGCAGGGGGCGGGATGGGAGGGAAATAGAATTTGGGGAAATTTTTATGACACAAAATAATGACACCTAATGTCATGTTTTAATTTCTTGACACTAAATTCTTGACACACAAAAATGTGTGTCATTAGAGCATTCACAACCCAACCATCAAACCTTCCTCTATCTTTAAAATTTAAAAAATTATACTAAAAACTCACTACATCCCATCCACCATTTGTTTACCCTACTCTTATATGAAAAGCTACTATTCATCTTCACCAAATTATTGTGAGTGTATAAAATCGAGAAATATAATAAAATATATGTTTGTGAGTAAGATAAAGATAAAAATGGTGGATGGGATGTGAAAAGTTTTTTAAAATGAGAGATAAATTTTAAAAAGTATGATTTTTAGTTAAATTATAGGGTGAAAAATGGTGGATGGGATGTGAATGCTCTTAATTAACCAAATTTCAAAATCCATGACAATTTTTTAACGACACACGCTTTTGCGTGTCATAAATAAGTGTGTGTCATAAAAAGCGTGTCATGAAAAACATTTTTTCTAGTAGTGCATGGGAGTTAGCCATAAGACCCCCCGTAGTGGGGCTTGGAATATAAAGCCCTTGCCTATGTGGCACTAAAATGGCGCCCCCACACCATTACAGGGGGGCTCCATTTTTCAAAATCAATGTTGGGCTCTATAAATATAACGCCATGCTCTTGCCCCCCTCCAATCAGAATTTGCCACATCAGACTTTCTCTCTCTTTTTATTATTTTATTATTTTTTTAATTTAAAAGATATAATAAAATATTAATAGGGGCTTTATAAATAAAGCCCCTACGACTACACCCCTTTTTCAGTTTCTCTCTCCATGCTGACTCAGCAGCCACGTGGACCAATCAGGAAGGGGGGCTTTATAAATAAAGCCCCCACTACGCATGGTCTAACATTATGTATGTTTAAGTATTGGTTGGGACTTGAGTTTGTCAATTAAAAAAGAAGAGAATATACATGATGTTTCTGTTTAGTGTCTTGAATGATTTTTTATGTTTTTATGTTTCTCTTGATGTTAATTTCTTGAACAAGTTTTGATGTGTTGGCTGATATTTAAATCGAATCAAAGGATTGAATTGGTATACCTGAGATTTAAAGGTTTAATCTAATCGAAGGTTTTTAATTTATTTTTCTAAAAGTCAAGTTACCATTTACATAATCCATATAAGTATTAGAAATTAAAAAAATAGTGTGTTGTGAAATGTTATCATGGTATTCTGGAAGCCTAAAGTTTGTGCTAAGACTAGAGAAACAAATAAAACTTGAGAGACGAAAGAACTCGAGACTTTAATAAAACGGAGTATACATTTTTTTTATAGATGGTTGCTAATTATTTATTTGGTTGATGATATTAGCCCGGCTAGAACCATTAATTCCCGATCTTGTGGTTTGATTAAGAAATATTGAAGGTTTGATTAAGAAATTCTTGTGGGCAGCAGTGAAGGGAGTAATAAAGTTCATTGGGTGGCTTGGGAGAGGGTTATCCGTCTGAAGAATAAAGGTGGGTTGGGTTTATCAAAGCTAGAGTGGTGTAATATGTCACTTTGGTTTAAATGGATTTGGCGGTATCGTTCTGAAAATCAAGGTTTGTGGAAGGAGGTTATTGAGGCGATTCATGGGGGTTCTAGAAGATGGGAGGTGTTGCCATCGAATGTTCGGTTAGCTTCGAATTGGAACTCAACGGTGCGCCATGAAAAAAAGGTGGAAGTTGGGTGGGAAAGACTTACCGAAAGAATCAAAGGAGTGGCTGGCGATGGGAAAAAAGTTAGGTTTTGGTTGGATTTATGGGCGGGTGATGAAACGCTGAAGTGCAGGTATCCGTAGCTATTCCAGTTAGAAAATGATAAGAAGTGCCTTGTGGCCGATAGGCTGACGAACTCGACGGTGCAGAATGAAGTGGAGTGGAACTGGAAGCAGCTGCAGAGCTGCTGCACTGTGTTGGAGCAGGTGCGGCTTAATGAAGTTGCGGATCATTGGAGCTGGATGGGGCTGAAAGATGAGGGGTTTTCCGTAGTGGCTGTCAAACAGATTATGAAGAATGATTTGCCGAAAATCAGCGACTTCATTTTTGTGTGGTGTAAATGGGTGCCGATTAAGTGTAATATATTTATGTGGAGGACCGTTATGGACCGTCTTCTGTCAAAGACGACGTTGATTAGAAGAAATATCATGGTGGAAGATAAGATGTGTGCTTTCTATGGAGAGGTTGAGGAAACTTCGGTGCATTTGTTTACGGCTTGTACATTGGCTTCGTATATTTGGCACGCCCTCTCGTCTTGGTGTAATATTCCGGAGATTTAAGCTTTTTCGGTTCAAGACTTAGTGACTATTCAAGGATGATTTCTAGAGTTAAGGCCAAAGTGGTTAAAGGTTTGATTATAATTGCGTGTTGAAAAATTTGGAAGGCTAGGAACGAGAAGATCTTTCAACAATGCTCAACAAGTGCTCGAGACATAGTTGAGCCGATTAAGTCGATTGGTTATTTGTGGTTTAAACATAGGCAAAAACGGATTTGTATAGAGTGGGATAGTTGGCGATGTTTTAACTTGATGTAATTGGTTTTTGTGATCAAGACGCAGGGTCGTCCCTGATAATTCAGGGGCCCGGACCGAGTTACGAAAAAAGGTGCCCCTTAGCCTTAGGTGTTAACGAAATAAATAAACGTAAACTATTTTTTAAACGACGGGTAAAGTAATATCAAATCGATAGATCAACTCTCCATAGTTTATATTATTCAACATTTCGTTCTCGATAACTATCATTGCAACCACAAAGTTTTTTTTTTTTTTTTACTTAAGTTGGATAACGTTTAATGGTTATTGACTAATGGACTAATGGTTAAGTTAATTTAGTGCAGTGGCGAATATAGAATTTCCTTTGACGGAGGCACAATACGATTTGACTAACCATAAACGATTAGTTTTCTGGTTTTTTTATTTTCAAATGAAATAAACTAGATATTTTTTAAAATAAAATGAAATAAGCTAACAATAATAAAAGTAAAAAAATTGTGGTGAAAATAAAGTATTAGTTTTAAGGTTTTTTTTATCATTTGTTTTGAATGACGTTTTTTTATCATTTTTAATTTTGAAAATAATAGGGTGACTCACAGTACAATGACAATGACAATGACAGGTTTGACCGACAATGACACAAGTTTTACCTACATAGACCTTTTCAAGTACTCATAACGTCACTTCAAAAAAAAAAAAACCCTCATAAATTCGCAACTTACTAAAACACCCCCATCATCGTTGAGTATTTAGGCATTTACCATCATCTTCCTCATTAAACCCTTACCCTGTAAATTTTTTGGCAGATCTGCAAATTTGCGCAGATCAGATATGAACATTTCCAACCAGTTCAATAAGGTTATTGCTGACTCTCCAATACATGTAAATCCGCCATTATGACCGATCGGATGTGCCCCACTAGAAATTGGGCCCGGGCCGGGAGTCCTCCCCGCATCACACCATGGCCGGCCCTGTCTAGACGATACTCGACTTTGAGCTTATAAATTATATAACGTGCACATTAAATACCATTAAAGATTAAATAAAATATATGAAGGAAAAAAGAGTTAAATAATAGCGAGCAAATCAAGACTAGGAGTTGCTTACCTCTCCGATCATGATTTGGTGTGAGTCTGTTTACACGCAAACACCATGAGTGGTATCGTGGTAACCAAGATTTAAATACACTCGTCGTTGTTTACAGGAGACAACTAACGACGACGGTGTACTGCTTTTGTGCTCCTTCACTTAGTCTTAGTCTGATTTGATGGCTTTACCTCTAGACAGTCTGCTCGATACACAAAGTTTAACCATGTAAGGATCTGATGACTTTATTGTACCACAAGAGCCAAAAAAACGTCATGTCTAGTATCAAAATATAACTAAATAATCTTCATAGAAAGGTAGCATACAATTAAAACAACATGGATTAATATATGATACCAATGGCGTTAGGTATCATCATAATATAAAATAGTTTTGAAGTTTAGAGCCGAAGGCATATAAAGAAATAAAAGGCATGATTGAAATCACATGTAAAAGGCAAAACGGAATATGTAAAGCATGGATGCAAATGATTAACAGTAATAATGCCAACCCAATATACCTCAATAAAGGTTTATGCTCTTTGTTTGGATATTATCTACATTTACTTTAATCCGAAAAAGGTTAATTCTATGCGTATACTTTAAACACCTAAGACCATATGGTGGAAATCATATTGGGTGTGGAAGGGGCATTTCACTTGTGCACAATGCCTCCTCCTTATAAAATGGGCATGGAACTCAATGACGTGAATTATTTCACGCTTCTGAATTTTGTGCTTTGGCCAATCACAATCATCCCCTTTCAAGTTTCAATATTATTTGTTTTAATATTAAAAAATAAAATAAAATAAATAAATTAACTGGGTAATGATTGGAAGGGGCATTGTGAAGTTTACTACACCCCCTTTTAATTTCAAGCCTAACTAGTTGTATAAAATCATGCGTGTTGCGCGTTTTACAATCGAGATTTAGATGAGGTGTTAATCAATCAATGAATATACAATCGAGATTCCATTTTGGTTGTAAACGTTAAAAAAATAAAAAAATCTACACATAAGGTAACACATGAAATTTGTAACGAAATTACATAAGATTATGTTATTTATATTAATAGTGTATAATATAATAAAATTTTTTAATAAAATAATATGAATAAAATAATAGTATATAATATATTAATTAGGGATGAGCATACAAGGCCGAATACCGATCCCGTCCCGTCCCGATCCGATACCGAATCGAGTGGTTTCGGGATCGGTATCGGTACGGGATCGGTATGGTATTGGTATTTTAAGGTAAAATACCGATACCATACCGGTACCGTACCGTACCAATACCGAATCGATACCGTACCGTACCGTATGTGTTCGGTATCGGTATCGGTATTGGTTTTTTGGACTTTTCGGTATCGGTATTGTCAGGATCGGTATAATATATTAATAGTATATAATATAATAAAGTTTTTAAACAAAATAATAATATAAATAAAATTTATAATATATTAATAGTATATAATATAATAAAATTTTTAAATAAAATAATAATATAAATAAAATATTAATATTTTTACTATTCATTTGAGTTACTATTCAAATGAGTTTGCAAATTAATATAGTATAATGTAAGATCTAAATATCAAATGTCACACAATACCCCATAGTGGAGCTTGAAATTTCAAGCCCACTATATAGTGTCTAAAAAGAATGTTGGGTTGTGTTTTAAAAATGAGGTTTATTACTAAATGATTACTAGTTTGTTGCACACACTACACTTTTGTATGTATACCTTCATTCGTGTGAACACGTTTGTTGCTCCAATAGTCATTTTTTACTCATAGAAAATTGTTTAAAATTTTGTTTGCCGTATAAGTTGGTAATAGATCAAGTTTAGTACATAGGGAAACATATCGTGCATTAGTCCGTGGGCATTTTATTATAAGTTTCGTTTTCTGAATATTTGAAATCAACAGAAAAATATTTAAAATCAACTTGATTTTTATAGACGATCTTACTATGAGGCAAATTCATATATCTCAATACCATTCTTTTTTTTTTTAAAAGTGTAGGAAAGCACAAGGATTCGACATCTATAATCAATAATCTATAATCTATAACTTATAATAAAAGAATTAAAAATTGATAAGTTGTCATTCAATGAAGGCCTAAGAAAGCCATTTTAATGACATGACATTCAAGGAGGCATTCTCCTCCTTGAGTGTGCCATGTGTCATGCCATATGTCAAATAAAAAAAATAATATAAAACCTAATCTACTAAATTTAAATTGAGTTATTTTAGGAAAAAATAATTTAAAAACAAATTTAATTTTTTCTCTCTTATGTTTTCTCCCATAATTTTTAAACGTTAATATCTTTTATATACGAGATTTTTTAAAGAAAAAAATTACACAAAATTAACGAGCGTTTTATTATCTTTCCAACGAGTACCATAGTGCTATATAAAAAACGGAGAAAAAAACGACTATTTTTTGTGGGGTTTCGTTCATATAGGAAAAAAACACAATTCTAATAATACTAATACTAATAGTAATAATTATTACTCTTGTAATTAAATAAATAAAAAATAACTTTGCTATAAAGTGACACCACGTGTTAGAATAAAAGCTAGTATCACATATGTACACGCATGAATTTATGGGCAAAGGATATTTGCATACATACATGTACGCAAGTTTCACTAGTAAATGGGTTAAACACATTGTATAATTGGGTACCGATGCATTGTTTGTCACACATTGCATTGTGCCTATAATAAACATCGCTTTTAAAAAGAAAAAGGGGAAATTGTCGTTTTTGTCCCTACAGTTTACCACTTTTGCCGGTTTCATCAAAAAGTTTTTTTTTTTTTTAATATTATGAATCGACTAAAATACCCTTAAAATTACAAAAATATTAATATCACTTATGGTAGGACCCACTTAAATATCGCTAGCAAACACCACCGCCATCACACCGCAAGTTTCACTAGTAAATGGGTTAAACACATTGTATAATTGGGTACCGATGCATTGTTTGTCACACATTGCATTGTGCCTATAATAAACATCGCTTTTAAAAAGAAAAAGGGGAAATTGTCGTTTTTGTCCCTACAGTTTACCACTTTTGCCGGTTTCATCAAAAAGTTTTTTTTTTTTTTTTAATATTATGAATCGACTAAAATACCCTTAAAATTACAAAAATATTAATATCACTTATGGTAGGACCCACTTAAATATCGCTAGCAAACACCACCGCCATCACACCGCCATCCAACAGCATCTACCTCGGATAACCACAACATCACCACCAAACTATAAAATAGATTGTTTCGCATCAGTAACAACCACCAATGTACAAATCCTAGTTTTGATGTGTTTCTCACTTCATTACTAAACCAGATATGTTCAGTTTAGATTCTCGTCGGCGTTGGTGTAGAGAGAGTACAAATAGGGTAGATATGGGTGGTGGTGAATGGTTTGAAGCCAACAACGGCGGTGACTGGAGCTAGTGGTGGTCGTCGGTTGGTAGAAGTGGAGGCAGAGATAGCATACAGGGTTGTCGCAGGTGATGGATGGGTATTGAGTAAACATAAAAAATATATGAGGTTAAGTCAATTGGATTGAATGGCAAGATTTGAAAACCATAAGGACCCATATATGAAAAAAAAATATTTTGGATGAAACTGGCAAAAATAACCAAACCATAGGAACGTAAATAACAGTTTACTCAAAAGAAAATTATATACTTGCAAATTTCCCAACAAGTTTGTGGCCGGATATATGACATGGGTTTACAACTGGGTATGGATATCCATACCAGTCACATATCCGACTCATTGTCATCCATAGTTCAAAGAGAGGGAGAGTGACATTTTTCTGAATTTAATGTTTTTCTTTTTGTATTTTAAACGAGTTGACGCAACCCCGCGCGTTGCTGCGGGATGCTAATTATAATTTTTTATATTAACACAACAATACTATATATTATACGAAAACTTTGTTGTTTATACAAAACATTTTCTCTATTTTTGCTTTACCCTCAACACCAATCACCACACGAAAACAATTATTATCGACAAAGTTGAAGTAGTGGAGAGGGATCTTTCGTTATGCACTTGAACAAATTAAAGGTGTTCTCATACCAAGTTATAAACCGATGTATGGTGTACAACATTCACATAATGTGTTTCAGTATATGGCCATCTTAGGAAGTATATATGGATAATTAATCCTTAAAAAACTGAATTTGGTTTCATATATAAACACGCATTAATGGACATATGAGAATCAGATGTAAAAAAAATTACCCTAAATATTATCAGACATAGGTTTTACCCTAACTGTTATTCAAGTGGAGTGGTTGTTATTCAAGTTAAGTGATTGAACCGTGAATATTATATAATGGATGATTCGAATGAACGAAGTCAAAAGAGACGTACGAACTTGAATAACGGATGGTTTTGGATGAAGATAGATTGAAGGCCTCAGAAAGGGAAATAGGAAAGGGTAAGAATGTAAAGAAAGAGATTTTGATGCATGAAGAAGAAAACGGTTTTTTGGGAATAAAAGAGGATTTTGTAAAAAAAAAAAAAAAGATTCTTTAAAAAGAAATATTTCGTAAAAGGCAGAAGGTTGTGTTGTTTTTTGTGTAGATATATATATAATTTGACTTTTATTAATAAGGTGTATTAAAAAATTATTAGAAGGCGGGAGTGAAAAGTTGGGTGTTAGATTATGAAAGGGTGTGATGGTTGAAGGAGCCTAAAAAATATTAGAAGTGTGGAGTGAAAATTAATAAGGTGTATTAAAAAAATATTAGAAGGCGGGAGTGAAAAGTTGGGTGTTAGATTATGAAAGGGTGTGATGGTTGAAGGAGACTCAAATTGCTATGTGTATTAAAAAAAATATTAGAAGGTGGGAGTGAAAAGTTGGGTGTTAGATTATGAAAGGGTGTGATGGTTGAAGGAGACTCAAATTGCTATGTGTATTAAAAAAAATATTAGAAGGTGGGAGTGAAAAGTTGGGTGTTAGATTATGAAAGGGTGTGATGGTTGAAGGAGACTAAAAAATATTAGAAGTGGGAGTGAAAAGTTGGGTGTTAGATTATTAAAGGGTGTGATGGTTGAAGAAGACTCAAGTTGCTAATTGTATATATACGAGTTGGTGTCACCCCGCGCGTTGCGGCGGAATAATGATTATAAAAGTCTATGCTATCACTATATGAGATGCAAAAAAAAAATATAGTTTATGCAAAATATTCTTCTTATTTTTCTTTATTCGTAGTCATTGTCACCATGCTCGATAATTCAAATGGTATGGATTTGTTTCGTTATAGTACTTACTATATACATGTATATAGGAAGATGCTTTTCATTAGAAAGGTATAAAACTAATATCAAAAAGTTAATTACGTTTTTGTGAAAATAAAAATTCAGATGACACCTTTCAGTTTTTTGTGAGTAATTTTTGTTTAATTTGAGTAAGTAATAATCATTTATAATTGTATAAGCCAGATAATATTAGAACTTGTGATTTGTTAGTATACATTTTTTTTTTCAAAACTCAAGTACTTGTTAAAAACCAAATTTTACTTACGAATCTTGTGCCATTAATGAAAAAAGAATGTCATTTGTCCATGTTTATGTTTTTTGTTATATAAATGAAAAGGTAAAATACATTTCAACACACAAATTTTGAATTAAAAAAAAAAACATTACGTGTACGAAAATAGTGTACATCCAACCAAAATTAAAACCCACGTTCTCACAAAACCATGGATCAAACTTCAAAGACAAAACCATTTACTTTCAACTTTCTAAGTATCTGGAAGTAGACAGAGGGAGGGAGGGAGGGAGGGGGGCACCACTGTTAGTGGCAGGTTCCGACGACGGGATAGCGTTCAGGCTGCACATCTCTCATAGAATCGCCCCACCCGCCATAACCACCATTGTCAACACGACAACACCGCCAGTTGAACGATGCCGTTACACGTTAAAGTTTCCGAGTGTTTATCTTCTTTCTAAAATACCCCTTTCGGCTACGTACCACCACAACAGTACAATCGCCTAGCCGCCTCTCTCCCTCCCTTTCTCTCCCCGTCTCCGATGGTGGTCGTCCACCGTGATCACACCGGAAGCCAGGTATGTTCCTGTAATTTCCGACTAAAGTTGTGGTTCAGTCATGGATATTGATTGTTATTGTTTAAAGAAGTGACAATGTTCAATGGTTTTTGTTATAGAATCGGTTCATGACTAACACGTTTACAGATGTGATTTTAGGTATATATACAACGAAACAGGTGCCTTGAATCGGTGTTATACCGCTTAACTATTGCCGGAAACCACCACCAGATGCCACTGACGCCGTTTCTAATAGTTGACAGTTGAAAGAGCAAACGGATGAAGCGGTAAGGGAAGGAAGAGGAAAGAAGTTTGAAGACGGAAAGGAAACGGCGTGCAGAATGGTTTGCGACGGAACCGAAAAGATGACGGAAAAGTAGGCCGTTAACTTGCAACGTTAAGTTGCTATTTGTATTTATATATAATATTAAATTTCATATTCACAGCACTAAATGTATACAATTTGCAACTACTTATTGGTTATTACACTACAAGTAATTGTAGAATAAGCCTTGACTTCTTTTTTTCTTCTCTGAATATTATTATATATTAAACTTTTAATAAAATTACACTTATACTAATTCAGACTTCAACATAAAATACTTATACTAATTCAGACTTTAACATAAAATCTATACAAGACGAATCAGTGCGTCACTCAGTTTCTATCAAAGTAATTAATAAAAACTAAAAACTACTACTACTTATTATTATTATTATTATTATTATTATTATTATTATTATTATTATTATTATATAAGGAATATTTAAAATAATAAAACATTAATAATCTCACCGTACGACAAACATGTCGGATTCCGTCGGTTAGATAGAGAATCCGATCAATGAAGTCAGGAAAACGGCCGAATTGCCGGAGATGACTGTTCATATGCCGGAGATTTCGCCGGAAACGTAACTGAATCGTTACATGTGTGTGTGATTCTGTGTGTGTTTGTGTGTATGACAGATAGATTAGGAATAAAAAAAACTGGAACTTGTTAAGTACAACAAACAGAACGAACGATTTGCAGGCAAAAACTAAGCCCTAATAATAATAATAATTAAAACGAATTCTGGTTGAAACATAAACAATACGATTCAAGAAGAAAGACATGGAAAAAGCATATGAATGGTTTGAATAGAGAGTAAGAATGGTACCTTTGATGGCGAAAATAACAAATCGTTTGGTTTCAGTTTGTGATTAGGATTGAAGGAGGGGGAACTTGAAAGAGAATGTACTATATAACTGTAACGGTAAATGAAAAGTCAAATAAAACTAAAGCGCCGTTAACTTTCCGTCAAGTTGATAATTGTTATGTATATATAATATATAATGAGAGAAAATGACAGAGGGATAAAAAAAAAAAAGACAATATTTCACTCACGTCAGGTTTAGGTGGCCAGATACAACATTGAAAATAGATAGGTTAAAGGTAAAAGTGTTTATTCCAACTGATTGGGCCAGCTTTGGGTTAATAACTTAATACCACCTTGCCAATACAAAGCCCAATTGAAGTGACAGGCTGCCAGCCTACAGTTTAGATCAATGTAACAGCAAATAGTGCAAAGCCCACTCGGATCTAATTAATTCTAAAAAAATATCCGTATTTATTTTAAACTGTTATATAATTAAAAACAATAAATCCTACATAACATTCAAAGAGATCATCTTCCTCTTTGAGTGTGTCATGTGGCATGCCATGTAGCATTAATTGATTTCGGTTTTTTTTTTTTTTTTTAAAAACAACACTGTATTTTTCTCTCTCATGTTTCCTTCTATAATTTTTAAACGTTAATGTTTTATATACGAGATTTTTTAAAGAAAAAAATTATACTAAATTAACGAGCGTTTTATTATCTTTATAACGAGTACCATAGTGCTATATAAAAAAACGGAGAAAAAAACGACTATTTTTTATAGGGTTTTGTTCATACATGAAAAAAAACACAAAGTGTACATGTAATTCATTAATCATGTATAGGCAAGTCACTAATTATGTTCAAATCAGTAAGGGGCTGTGTGGTTGATTAAGTGCTGAATTATTAAGATATCTGAATGGTTAAAAAGGTCTGAATGATTTAGCTATACACCAAGTCTGAATGGTTTAACTCTTAACCATTCCATTGAGAGCCTTTTTAAGTTGAAACAAACAGTCATAATGTTGAACCATTCAGAGCTGAATGGTTTAGAGCCTCATTAAGAGGCTACCAAACATGCCCTAAATATGAATTCTATTTTCAACATGTGTTAGCATTGGAGTTGTACATTGTTTTAGGTTAGGTATTAATATTAGAGTTATACATTGTTTAAGGTTAGACGTTAACATTGGAGATACATTATTAATTGTTTTAGGTTAGATGCTACCCGATGCTTTCCTGTATGTAACTGTAAATCGCATTATTCTATTTCATATGTAAAATTAATATGTCATATTAGATTTCTTAACCCCGGGACATTCCCGAGGTATAATCTAGTTATTTATATTTCAATTATCAAAGGCATGTTAGTTGTATGAATGTCAAAAACGGGAAGGCTACAGAATATGAATGAGTAGTATGATGGAACCGAAAATAAACAAAATATGAATAACGAAGTACAAAATGAAATATTTGAATATGTCATTCAGGCCCGGCTCAAGCCCAAGCCAAATGAGGCTTGTGCTTTGGGCCTCCAAGTTATAAGGGCCTCATAATTTTTCTAAGTTTGATGATATATAATAAAAGTAAACCTATATATTACCATACAGATAGAATAGCTCAGTTGGTTTGAGCATGTGGCCCTTAACTACAAGATTGGAAGTTCAATCCCTCCCAGGCCCCCAATATGGTTGAGCCGGCCCTGGGTCATTTAAGTTTTATCCAAATTTGAAATATTGTCTGTTAACTAACGAAATTACAATTTATGTTCTTTACGCTCTAAATTTTTGTACAGGTTTTGTCTTTTTGACCTAGCTCAGTTAACTTTCAACGTTACGTCTGACTATGTGTCTCTCACGTAACGGTAACATGATCTTTTTACCTATTATCCATAAGAAATCTTATTTAAATTAAAAAAAAACTAGAATTAAGTCCCCATGCGTTACGCCGAAAGCATAAAATCATAACAGTAGCATCAATGTCACACCACTGCTAGTGCTCACCAACATCGAAAAGCTTGTATAAATAAAAATATTAAGACTGAAGTTGCACGGCGATGCAACAATGCTTTTAAACGTGAAAATAATAAGCGTAAAAGGTTAATATTTTTAAATTACACTATATTAATAGATGAACTGCTTTGAACAGTAATTGATGGCCTTTCTGTAATTAAATGGTGTTTCAATGGCATATTTGTTTTCTGAACACACAAAACAAATCTCCATTCGCCTTCTTTGTCCTCATCTTCACAACATCCATCGTTCATCATCGTCAAAATCCCCTCAAAGAAAAATCTATAGCAACCTCCATCCCCGTCGCTTAAACTTCTAGCGCCGCCAATCGCCTCCCGCCACCGCCACCGCCACCACCACGCTTCCGCTGCCATGCAAACCACCATCTGACAAAGACGCCATCCACACCACCATCTGACAAAGATTCCGATCAAGATGCATGTCCCTTTTTCGAGTAGATCGACAAACCCCAAGGTCATATTTCATGGTTTGGGGCGTCTGATGATGGTGGTAACTACAGGGTCCTGCCGATGACGTTTTCGTGTCGAACTCTTAGGGCTTCTGGCCGGAGGTGACGACGGTGATGGTGGTGATTTGGGTTTCAGTGTTGGCTGTAGATTGTTGTGATTTTTGTCTTGGTTGTGATGAGTAGAAAGTATTTTATGATAACTACGATGGCGTGGCAAGGTCAGTGGATGGCAGGTTTTAACCTGCAACCCGCCTTGCAGCCATGCTTTCTAGGAAACTCTGAGCCACAGAAATCTCACATTGTTTTAGATTGTTGTTATCTTTGTTTGCTGCTTTTAAGGGTTTTGTGTTATTTGCAGATTTTTATTATGTTCCTTTCAGGTTACATGTTTATTTTAGGTCGCTTGATTTGTATTTTTGTTTGTTTTTGGGTTTTCATCTGATTCCTGACTTGGTATTGCTAAACCATTGTCATTATGGCATCGTGGGATGTTGATTTGCTCGATGACGATGCGCCTATGCTTACCTCTAAGGAAAAGAAACAGCTTCCAGATTGGGTGTTTTGCTTCAATCACTAAAGCAGTTTCTCTCGACTGGAAATTGCCTCTATACATTGACTTTATCACCTACAACACTGATTCGGTAACTATCATATCCCAAACTTAATTTTGATTATGTGTAGTGTTTACATGTGTGTAATTTGGGTGTATAGGTGTATGTCTTTGGGTAATAATTTTAGGTGTATACGTGATTTGTGTGGTAATTACTACTAATTCGTTTAATGGTGTAGTGTTTGTAGAAAGTAACGTCAGTTTAGGCGCGCATTCATTCATACGATGTCAATTTTTCACTAAATTGGATTTGATATGGCTTGCGTTTATCATTTTAGTGATTTAGCTAATTGTAAAATGTATATGGGATCAAACTCGGGAACAATTGTAGTTTACTATATTTTACGAAACGCCTTTGAAAAAATTGAAAGGGACTTGTAAGGGTGAGTATGTAATTTTATTGCCTCACTCTTGTAATAGTGTTTGAAAATGCAATGATATGTACGAGCAATTAAAAGGTAGATGGTAAGAGGATTATAGTGGTCCTGTTTCCTTTTTATTTTGCATTTTCGAGTTTTTTTGTTTTCTATTTCAAATGTTGCTATGTGATCAACTTGGTAGGATAAACACTTAATACCGTAAATCAAAAAGCGAACAACCGAAATTTGACACATTTTAATAGTAGTAAATGATAAGCAATCAAAGTAATTGTCAAAGTTCTTTTAGTGTCGCTTGAAATGTTTTATCAAAAGTGGGAAGGGTTGTTGGAATGTAATGTAGGTGTTTATAATTTGTTGTTGTTGGGTGTGAAGGTTTTTAAAAAGGTAACTAGAAAAGTTTTTTTAAAGTTGTGTTTTTGGGGTTTACTTTTGAATAATGTTATTTTGTCTTTGGCGGGAATGAAAGGCTGTGGCTATAATACTAGATTTTAAGGTGTTGTCTCGCTTGGTTGTATATTCAGGCGACGCGTGGTGAGGCGTCGCGATGTGGTTGGCATTGTGTGTTTTTGGACTTGGTTGGGTCGACGCTGATTGTTTTTTGGCTGAAGCGCTAGCTTCGTCCTGTGTCAAAATCGTTTGAATAGTTTCCATGTTAGTTTTAGGTAGATGGTTTTTTCTTTGTTGCCTTCCAGTTGCTCGACGAAATGCTTCAGGATTTTCTAAAATTATTCAAGATTGTTATATGTTTTGTTATTGCTATTTGTTGTTTGTGGAGGACTTGAATTGTTTGTTTCTTGGTCTAACTCGTGATTGTCGTTTTAGGTAGTTAGAATGGGCCAAAAACTCATTTATCTTCTTAATTAATAGTAATGGTTTTGTGATGCCAAAATGGACATTCTGGTGCCATTAATCATGGTTATTATTTTGCTATATGCACAACAGTTTACTTAGTAGTATTTATTGAGGAATTTCATTATTACTGATCATGATCTCCGAGGAATTTGTTGATTTAGATTTGATGTTTCTAATATTTGTTGTAATTTGGAGACGGCTATGATGGATGGTAGGTATGTGATGTACCGAATATGTGTACTTTTTTATAATCTGAAGTTTGAAGGTGTCGCCTCGCTTTGTTGTCTTGAAAGCCTAAGGTCGCGTTGCTTAGGGTTGTTATTAAGGCGATTCGAGGTGAGGAGAGGCGATGCGATTGTCATTAGGTGTCGTAGCGAAGCGATTGGCATTCGGTATTTTTGGACTTGGTTTTTTTAGCTGAAGCGCTAGCTTCATCGTGTGTCAAATCATTTGAGTAGTTTCCATGTTAGTTTTAGTTACATGGGTTTTAAGATGCATTTCAAACTTTTTTGGTTAAGGTAAGTTACCGAGTGTTGTGGAAGTCAAAGGTGTTCATCAGTTTGACTGGTTGACCAAAGATAATGTTCCGGTTCTTGAGTGTTAGCAGAAAAAAGTTATTTTAAAGTTATTTATATATATATGAAATTTTAAAGATATAGAGACAAAAGTCATGATTTAGAGTGGTTTGGACCCTTATCTTGGTCCACCATTATCCTCAATACACTTCGATCATTTCTACAAGATGTATAGCTATTAATAAATATGTTATATGTTATAATTATTAATCTCTATATCGGTGGACAGGGAATCCGTGTATGTAATTTTTAAAAGAAGTGATCAAATAGCTTGTATGGTGGCTGTTAATAAGGCAATGTGAGGTGAAGCAAGGCGTTGTGATTGTCAACAGGTGTTTAGGACAACAAACTGTCTGATGCTGATGTTTTTTGGTTGTGCAGATTTGAGTTACAGTAGTGTATCGTTATGGTAATAGAAACTATTTTCCTGAACAAAGTGATTTTGGATGTTAATGTTTGAAGCATGTGCTGCTAAAATGTAGTCCAAATGGTCAAAACTTGCATCTTTATTCTGATTTCTTGATGTTGACACAATTCTTATTGATTCAGTTGTTAAGTTGGTGTTTGTTTTTTTGATTGTTAGTTAAGTAAATTTGTCTGATGTCCGTTAGATGGTAGTGGTTGTCAATGTTAGAACCCAGACAGGGATTTGGTGGTCGTTCTAAACAGTATTCAGAGGGATGTTTGATGGGTTATGATGGTAGTTTGGCCTGTGTTCCAGGAGTAAACGGCCTCGGACAATGGTGTTGCAGGGGTGATGCAGAGGTGGTGGTCTTCGGTGACAGCCGAAGGCTATAGTTGTGGTAAGTTGCAAGGTGGTCACAAGGAATGATCAGCGAAAATGATTGATGCCAGGTACAGGGATGGTTCGTGTCAATATGCCAGTCAACAGAGGTCTACCGGATCAGTAGTGGTCACCTAAAATACGATCCGAATGTGAGGTATAACCAAACCTGAACCTTGATAATTATAAACATATATATATATATTCTTTTGTGAACAGTCTGGGACTTGACGACCTAAGCTTAGATGACACATTTTTTGTGGTCTATTCGCTGATGTTTAACACTTTTTTTAAAGTTTATTAAATGGGTACGGGTGAAAACAAACGCATTTATGCACGTCTACACGACTACACGGCTTATGTATAAACCATCTAACACACTTTTGTACTAAATTTTTGCTATTCTGCGTTGAGAGTTCGCTGACTGATTTGATAATGAAGGGTTTATTTGCACAAATATGAAGAAAAAAAATTATTAGGCTGTTAATGCAATAGTATACAAGTGCGTCCACGCATGTCAGATGACTTGGATTTGCTGTTAAGTTTCCACTTGTACAGATGTTACTAATATTTAAATTGCAATTTTATAAGTTGACTTTGAGCTTTCTTATCTGCGCCTTTATTCCAGTTATTTGGTCACCACATCTTCTGTATGAAGTTTTCATTTTTAACGTAATTGAAAAAAGAAGCTGTCTACTATAACCAGAGTATTTATTTTGGTACACCTAACTAATTTGCGTTCATGAAACACAAATATGGGTTCTTTATTCACTATCAATGGTTGCATAACTTATTACATATGATTGCTCATTCAGCTTAGTCAGCACTTGATATAATGGTGTTTGTGTATGAATTTTGACCAACAAGTTATTTAATATTTGTTTTTTTTATTGCTGTTATTTGGACAGAGATATGGTTAGAACACACCCTTCATCCTATGCACTAAAGGACATTGGATGGAATGTGAAGCTGGCTTGGAATGCTAGATTTCTAACGATAGCCTATTTTACTCTATGCGATTTTAGGTAACCACTATCATTCTGGTGCTAAAATGTGTACTTCTGAAGAATACATCCTTTGTTTGAAAAGAATGTATGCATACCATTTGCATATAACTGATATTAGTAAAAATAATAGAAGCCTTTTTACTAATAAAGGAGAATAATCTCTAATTTAAAAACATTTATCATATGAAAAGTTTTTTAACATATATGTTTTATCTATCTTTTAACGAAAATTATTATATTATGATGCTGCTATGCTGATCAACTTTGGTACTAAATTGTAGTTTTGTGGAGATATAGATTTCAAAAGTCCATTTCAGAAGGATGTTTTCTAAAATGGAGACTGAGTGAATTATTTGACGTTTTATTTTCTAGGAGAGGTCAATGCTATGGTATTTGGTGTTCACATATTTGTTTGGATTATCTTTTTTTTTAATGCAGGTCTAGGACAACCAACTTTGAGGCTTGTGCAACTTACTGCACTCTTTTTGGTTATCATCATAAGTTGATAGTTGGATTCCATTCAAGCTAGAATTATTATATTACACTTGCTTCGCTTTTTTGCGGCGTTTAATATTTGGCAAAGGTATAGTTGCGTTGATTTATATGAATCACCTTAACTCTTAATTTATAAATATGCTTCAAAAGTTTGGTTTCAAGCGAAATTCTTATTTATAACATCTTCTTTCAGTAAAGGATGACTCAAGCATTCTATATCACATTCCCTTGATACATTACTTGTAATTTGCATTCCCTGCATTAAAGAGCTTCATTTTTACTTTTTAGGTCAACCCCATGACTCTGCAACTCAATGCTGAATGTCGATAACGCTTTTCTAATGCACATATTAAGTATGTCATTACAATACAACTTGCTTTTCTTTCATAAGTACCCATACAGGTTGCTTCTTTGACGGCTACCTGGCCTATTTGGGAGGAGCTAAACACTACATTTGAGTCTCGGTGTATCAACCGCGCAACGCGCGGAGATGAATGCACCTAGTTAGATTAAAAACTATACAATCTATATTTTGCAAACAAAAAAGCTGTTTTTTTTTTTTTTTTTTTTTTTGATTTTACACATAACGCTTGGAAGACGTTATACTAAAGTGATTCAAGAAATTAATTCAAAACATGTTCTTCAAATTCACTATCATTTGAATCAATACGTGTTTATTTCGTTTTCCTTCGATACATTTGGATTCCTAGCTTTTGAGACGGTTCGCTTTTTAGAGCGGGTGCAGAAGGTGGTCCACAGTGACTCGCAGAGCCCAAGGAACCAAGGGTTTGTATTTAATAGAATAGGTTTTGCGATTCAAAAAGGGATAGTGGCGCAACTTGTTGCTCGCTTACCTATTATCTAGATGTAACTTAGTTTTTTATTGTTTAAATAGAGAAACGTAGTAAAATATTGATCGAAAAAAAATGTCTGTCAGCTTTTGATTTATTGGTTTTCAAAAGGCTTGGGATATTCAGACATTCCTCCACAGGACGTGTAGGGCCAAAATGGGGAAAACGACGGGCCGTGGGGGTCTCCACGGGCCCGATAAGCTTACCAATGATTACCAATGATTGGTAATCATTGGCAATGATTCGTATTTGTGAAAAAAAAGTGTAGTGTGGGTGTTTAAGATGAGTTAGAGATGTGAATATGAATATTTGTTTTTTTTATAAATTTTTTTTTTGTTATTTGTATAATATAATTTTTTTTATATGGCTGTTATTTTTAAATATTAACGTTCATGTTGCCAAACTAAACAAAACACAAGATACGAACAAGAAAACAAAAAAAGCATAATATTCAACAATTTACATACAATAATATTATCCAAATAAAGAAACAACTAAACATAATAAAGCATACTGTTCATACAATAATAACATCCAAATAAACAAACAACTAGTGACCCGACCCCTGATATAAACCGGACGGATCGAACTGCTGACTGCTAGACGGACCGGCCTGCTGACTGCTGGACGCCCCACCCTGAAGGGTACGCGGTGCCAAACCCGCATGTACTCGCCTCTCATTCGCGCTCTCTAACAACCACGGCATATCAACCCGCATCTCCTGCATCCCCTGCCGAATACCAGCCCGCATATCTTGCATCTCCTGCCGAATATCAGTCCGCATCAACCCCATCTGATCCAGAACATGTTGAAGTAGCTGGTTCGTGGAACAGGCAACCTAATGGCGTGATAGACGCGGGCAGCATGCTGTCGGGCATCAGGGTGCACATCCTCCATCTCTACATCCACCTCTGGCTCGCCCTCGGCAACGTGTGGCATCTGCACCTCCTCGGCAACCGGCCACTCAATATGTACGAGCGGCTGTGGTACAAAATGCTCGCCACGGTCGCCAGCTTGACCCCAAGCGCGCTGGTAATATGCGGGGGGCCTGCTGCGCAGGACCTTGGCCGCCACCTTCATCTGCTACATAGTCTGTAAATTTAGCGGCCTGAAACACACAACAATAATAATGATATTAAATAATAGTATATAATAAATAATAAATTACAATAAATAATAAATAAATAAATAAATAATCATACCTGGGCCTCATCGGGCGTGGTAACATGTCATCCTCAATATGAGTCCACAATTCGGCCGGGCAAACACGCAACGCTATGGCAGTGACGATCCCCCCGACCGGAATACCCCCCGCCTGATGCCTATGAGGGTAGCCAACAATGTACTCAACAAAGCACCTATGTAGCTCAACCGGCCTACCCCTGAGGATGTAGTACAGATAGAAAAGGTCAGACTGATTGACCCTTTCGTTACAAGTACACCGTCCGACAATAGACCAGCTAACCCCACGGTGTATGTAACGAATCAAAGGGTCCCGGATGTTGCTGGCCCTATCCGACCTGCACAGGATAATAATAACATTATAAAAATTTTGGCAGAATTTCCTCTGTTTTTGTATGAACTAGACAACACAAGTCGTCTACAAAATCCTAAAACAATCCATTCTAAATAGATACAAACTATCTAAACAATGTATTATCAAAGCTATTAAACATAAGGCGCGCCTATGTTTAAAAATAAGGTGTGCCTTATGTTTAACATAAAACGCCACTTAAAACTACACAATAATAAGAATAATGTTTTGAAAATAATAATAATACCTCTCACCATCCATCCCATACTGTGGACCACCGATAGTGGGCCACCACGACTTCAGCATGTCGTCTGGCAATGTGGTCAAGGCTATAGTGTACATATCCTGGACGAGCTCGTCCTCTCTGTACCATCCTAAACATGTCGTAGCCCACTCGTCCATCGAATATGTGTAGAGCTGTCCAAATAACCTGAACTGTATATCGGGATCATGCTCGGCATCGGGATCCGCACCGGCTGGGAGCGGCGTATAGCGGAATGAAGAGATGAACTCGATAGTAATGGGCCGATGCACATCCTAGTGGAGGTCAGCAAACATCCGATCCCAAGGGATGTCGTCGGGGATCCACTCCGTAAACCTCTCCACAGCACCGATCGCCCGAAGTGCATTCCAGTCAACTCCGCGCGGCGGGTGTACCATATGCTCGACGATCTTCCCCCAGCGGGCCACCTCATAAGGATCGTGCTCGAGCCTGTACATCCAGCTTTCCATATTATCCAATGCTAGAGGATCCCCATCATTCTGGTTAGCGTTTGCCATATCTGCAAAACAAGACAAAACAAAGATCATTATCACAACAACAATCAATAATCTACAAAAACACCTAAAACGCTTCGGATTTTTTATAAAATTTTTGGCAGAATTTCCTCTGTTTTTGTACGAACCAGACAACACAAGTTGTCTACAAAACGCTTCAAACATTTATAATTTTTACTATTATATCCCTATAATAATAATGATAATAATCTAGATAATAATAATAATAATAATAATAATAATAATAATAAGTATAAAAAAATGATGTTACCTATTCTTTCATACGAATCCAGTCGACTTGCACATGGCAATCCAAAACTCGTCATAAGTCGGTGCTCACAAGTCCGTTTTGATTTCCTATAATAATCTATCTTATTGAGCTCGAGGACCAATATATTGAGCGTTGCATGGGAAACCTTACCGAGTATGTTTTTAAACATCGGTAAGTCATGGGGCACCTTTATCTCTGATCGACTGACTTCGAACGAGTGGTTTATCGCTATGCGCTGTAACTCCATAACTTGGTCTATTTTCATCACAAGTACGTGGAGCGAGCTGTTCGGGCCCTTAATGTATCTCTTAAGCTTTGCATGCTGACTCTCAACTCTGTTGGTCGTATTTTGACCAAATGTATAGTTTGTGTGTGTCCATGCATGCACAAACATTTCTTTATAATCTCTGAGCCAAACTTCATGCATGTATTCAAAAACATATGTAAAAATAACGATGTCAATAAAGAAAATATGTATGTATGCATGTAAAGCAAAAAATTAAAATATATTCCCTTTCGACCGTTGATGTGTTGTGAAACGCACCTTGTTAATATGTAATTTAGTATACTTTTGATTCTTTTATTGGGTGCTTTTAGTTGATCTTAGTTATTTATTAGTGCGCATGTGTTTTGTAGGTGTTCATGAACGTTAGGACGTAGACGAGAAATTTTGGTCGAGCGAAGAACACCCGAGTTGAAAGATAATAATAATAATAATAATAATAATAATAATAATAATAATAATAATAATAATAATAATAATAATAAAATAAAAAAAGATGGTGATTGGATTTCACGTAGAAAAGCCCAAGTAATTCTAGGGGTTATTATTCTACTCGAAAAAAGCCCAGAACTCACAAGAAAAGAATGGAAATTTTGAAGGTTTATTTTACATATTAATCTTTTGACGGAGAACTTTGGTGGCCAACACAAGGCTCGCACAACTTTGAAGTCGCACGAAGAAAAGGAACAAAGGGGAGGCATGCACGCGACTAAGATGCAAGGCTAATCCTCTCGCGGTTCTTTCCGGGTGAACGATTTGGGTACCTTATCATTTGTTTATGTTTGATACTCATTATTTGGATCAGATTTTGTGAACACTTTAAAGTTCTTTGCGTCTGATTGTATGTTTGACTGATCTAGACAGTTTGGTTAATTAATATTATTGCATTTTGTTATCGTATCTTGGTTTTCTTCCACTAGGATTAATTTAACTTTGCAATTAATGTTATGATAGCTGAATTTGGTCGAACAACTTAAACAAAGTCATGTCTATGTGATTTCCTAGATAGGGTATTAACAGAATTCATTTGATAATTACCGAATCAGAAACCCGGAGTGACCATTTTCTTTATATTATTGTTTTTAATCAAACTTTAATCAATCTTTTCTTGCAAGCAAAGCAGCACCTTAGTTTAATCTTCATAATTTTATTAGTTTTTTCTATTATTTTAATTAAAATTTGCTATTAACACTAACCACAGACTCCTCGTGGTTCGACAACCCTACTTCCTATACTGCAGTCCCTGTAGCAAAGGAGTTGTTTTTAAAATATTTTTTGATTAGCACTCGACACGCGATCAACTGTCCTCACACAATCGCTCGTAGAGCCATTCAAGGTTGTATTCGTATAACTCTTCACTAGGAGAGTTACACAGTCGAGCCCAAGATGACAAAAATATATCCCAATCTTTTTTTGAAAATCCTGCTTTATAATACTTTGCAATATTTTGTTGAATATGCCACATGCATAACAATAATAATAATAATAGTATTAGTTATAATAATAATAATAATAATAATAATAATAATAATAATAATAATAATAATAATAATAATAATAATAACAACAACAATATTTTGTGAGATGTGCTACTGATGCGTGGTTGAAAACTCCGCCTCTATTGAATCTAAAATGGTGCCTTTACATGATTATTTGAAGCGAAATATAGCACTTTGATTTGATTTGATGTTTCAGGTTAAAAGCGTTTAGGGAGTGAAGTTTACACAATGCTAGAGCGAAAGATTGGAGTTGAGAAGCATTGGGAGAAAGAAGACCAAGAAAAATACAATGAAGGTTCTGGCCGCCTCTGACGGCAAGCATACTGTCTCTGACGCCATCGCCGTACCTGAAGGCAGTCTCGCCGTCTCTGACGGTGCCATATGACAAGACTTGATCAAACATAGAATTTAATACAGTTTTTAATGGTTTTGATAGGGGTTTGACTAGAGATTTTTAGAGGTTTTGTTAAAAAGCCAAATTGGGAAATTTCTACATCATCTATCATTACTACACATCATTTTCATTTATCATCCATCTATAATCATTTGGCCATCACCATCTTGAAGATTGAAGATAAAATAACATATCACTTGAAAAGCTCCATGGTCATGAGTGGCTAATTTTTTTGTATCATACTTGGGAAGTAAACAATTGAAGTTTTAGGGTTTAAACATTTTTGGGTATTTCTTAAACTGTAAGTGTGTAATTGTGTGTTTGAACTATTGTGTTAAATTGTGATTAATCTTATGTTGAAGTCATTTTAGTTAATTGATCTTGTGCCAATTTCTAATGTCATGAACATGGTTCCTTACTTTAACACAAACATAGGGTTGTATGTTCTAGTGTAATGAAGTATAGTATTGTCCATCTTTGAATGTTGATGATTCTTGATACCTAAGCCTATTGAACAATCAATCCGTTAATACCAATTGCATCATAATTATTTGACCCATTTGTAATAACCTTAGACTTCATTTGTTGAAACCTAGGTGTGGTCCTTTTAATTAAATTGCTTACAATCTAAATTGTTTACTACTTTTTTCTATTACATTTCTATTTCAATTTTTATAAATCAAAACTCCTTCCAACTAAACTTTCTTAAATGAACCAAGTGCAATCTTCATAAGTTACACAGCATCTTCATAAGCAATAGTTTCCAATCAACTAAACAATATTCGATAACCACACACTCCTTGGATTCGATACCCTATTTACCCTAACTACATAGGTTATTTAGGTTTTACATGACCTGTGACGACCGGCTCATCAAATGGCGCCGTTTCCGGGGAGCTAGTGCGCTTAGTGTTTAGTGATTAGTTGATTTTGTGATAATTTGTTTTATTGTTTGTTCGGTTTTATTCTTTATTTTTTCTTTGTTACGCGGGGTGTGTTTTTTGTGCAGTTTACAAGTAGTGCATGCGTACAAGACATTTGGGGAGGACATCTCCTTTAGTGTTCGAACCGGAAATCGAAAGAGTAGCAAGAAGAAACCGAAAACACCGGTTAGAGGAGCTGATTCCTTCTAACTCTAAATCACCACTTACAAATCAAAATTTGTCCTTTGGAACCGTTCAAATGGCAAACTCAAACCAAAATCACCGTTCGGGTGAAAACCGAAGACCACCCACTCCACCACATCTAAACCGGAACCAACACCCACAACAACATCCACCCATTTAGTGTTCCGGGTTATCAATCATCGGATGGAGTTAGTGTTCATACTTATCATTCGGGGGAAGATGAGTACTCGGAGAGGGATTACACCGAGGAAGACGAAGGTTGGGGTTATGGCAATGGTAATGATAATCGCAAAGATGAGGAAGAGTACCAAAGTGATCACCATTCCAATGTGGGTGCTAATCAAAACTTGGGTAATGAAGGATACTATAATCATGTCTTCAACCAACATCAACCAAGGCAAAACCCAAGAGGGCACTGAAATCGCAACATTCCAAAACCGGGGTGAAAATTATGTGGGTCGGGCAGAGAGAAGACCTCATGAGAGAAGACAACCAAGAGATGAAGAGGTCAATGCTCCACGAAGAAGGCCTCAAGTTCCGATGCTAGGGGTTAATGGTCGGTTTAGACCAATTGTTTCCGAGAATGAGTCACCCATTGTTCCACCGCCTCAAGGAAGAAGATCTTTTGATTGCAAACCAAACTACATCAACATTCTTCATCATTTCCATGGGATGGCTACCGAAGACCCATATGATCACCTTTCTGAGTTTTCAGCAGTTTGTAACATTATGGGAGGTCACAACTTTTCCCAAGATGAAGTTCGATTGAGGTTGTTTCGTTTTTCCCTCAAAGATAAGGCAAAGAATTGGTTTCTCACTTTGCCTTCACATAGCATTTATACTTGGGGAGAGATGCAACAAGCATTTTTGGATGAGTATTTCCCTAGTTTTAAAACGGATGGGGCTCGGTTAGAAATGATTCTTTCACCCGTTTCAAGGAAATGATTCGAAAATGCCCACATCACAAGATCGAGTTATGGGAATTGGTCAACAGTTTCGTAAACGGGTTGAATAAGGAGGAGAGGAAGTATTTAAAGTCCACTAGCAATGGGACTTTATTATCCAAACTGGAGTAAGAAGATTGGGATTTCTTGGAGTTAATGAGTAAAAATTCTAAAGCCGAAGAATCCGCGGATAGAAGAACCAAGCATCCCATTTCAAAATATCTTCCCGATTTGGATGCTAATGCAAAAGACCAAATTGCTACATTGGAAAGAGAGTTGGCCCGTATGAAGAAAAAGAAGTATCAGTGGTGCAATATGCGGTGTGTGGGGTATGTGATGAGATGGGACACAAAATAAATGAGTGTCCGGAAAATTCGGGTCAAGAAACCGCGGATGTAAACCAAGTATATGGAGGAGAAAAGAAATATGACATGAACTCCAACACTTATCATCCGGGTTTGAGAAACCATCCCAACTTTAGGTATGGTAATGCTTCAAATCAAATGAACCCGAATTTTCAACCAAACACTCAAGGGGGTAATCAAGGTGGGTCATATCAAAACCGCCCAGGCAATTACAATCAAGGCGGTTATCAAAGAAATTCATACAATCAAGGTGGATATTCAAAGAATTACAACAAGCAAGGAAGCTCATCGGGAGGACAAGGTGGTGATGATCTTTTGGGTTCAAAGTTGGATGCATTAATGAATATGATGAAATAAACCAACAATGATGTCAAAGAAATGAAGAAGGCAAATGAGGTGAGAGATAAGTCTCACGAGGCCCTAGCTAAACAAGTGGGGCAATTGGCAGAAGAAATGGCTCAATGGAGATGAAGCGCGGGGAAACTTCCTAGTGACACCACTATTAACCTGCAACATCAAGGTTCGAGTTCGAAGAACAACCACAATGTTCCTATTAATAAGGTAACTGTTCTTCGTAGTGGTAAAATTGTTGATAATAAATTTTGATGATAAAATTGAGCCACCATCTCCCCAATTTGTTGAAGGGGAGGTGGAGGATGTGAGTGATGAAAGTGAAGGTGAGGAGGAAACGAGTCAAAATAAAAGTAAATTTTTTTCTGAAAAGTCAAAACCCGTTGAGAACAAACAAGTTCCCAAGGCTAAGGAAAAGGGTATTGAGGGTAATACCATCCCTTATCCTGAAGCATTGTTGGAACCATCTAACAAAGTGGTCAAGAAAAGGGTCCCGCAACAAGATGAGTTATGGGAAATTTTTAAACAAGTAAAAATTAATCTACCACTTTTAGATGCAATCAAACAAGTTCCCCCCTCCTATGCGAAATATCTTAAGGACTTGTGTACCCAAAAGAGAACTCATAAATCCCAAAGAAAATTGATTTAACTGAAAATGTGAGTTCTATTCTTTCGTGTTCACTTCCACAAAAGTTTCAAGATCCGGGGGCGCCCATCATGTCCATTCAAGTTGGAGAATTTGAAATGACACGGGCACTTTTGGACCTTGGAGCTAGTGTAAGTATCTTGCTGGTTAGCCTCTATGACCAATACGAATTTGGTCCACTTCAAGAGTCTAATACTACCGTGGTATTGGCCGATTTGACTCCTAAGCTACCCCGTGGGATAGTTACTGATGTGATAGTAAAAGTTGAAGATTTTTATTATCCGGTGGATTTCTTAGTACTTGATTATGTTTCCATGGACCTAACCAAACAACCAACGATTTTTCTTGGTTGACCATTTTTTAGCCACATCCAATGCCCAAATTAATTACAAAACGGGCACGGTTGACATGACCTTTGGTAACCGTAGGTTTAGTGTTGGCTCAGTTTCTTGTTTTTACAGGTTCTTATCATGAACACTTGTATATTTAAACTATCAAAGTAAGTTGCACAGCGGATTATAAGTGTTCAAGTTAAAGATGTACTTTTTAAATAGTACTAAATACTCCCCCTTGAGTTATGAAACTAAAGTAGCAAGTGAGAATCTAAAAACAGTTAATGAATAAAACAGTAAATGCTTCAATGATTCTCAGATTTAATGGAAATAATAACTACAAAAGGAAAGTCTAAAATAGTGGGATGAACCCATCTATTTATAGACTAAGGTGGTGTTTGTTTTTTTGCTCAGAAGCACTTTTAACCTCTTTTGTCTGCGCCGCGCAGACGCGCGTAGACTTTTGGGGTCTGCAAATTGTTTGTTTTTTAGAAGACATTTCATTTAAAAGGGTCTTCCTGACCTCTTCTTGGTACAGACATGGACCTATGTCTTCTAACATCTTCCCACATCTTCTCCTACTTTTTTTTTTCTTATTCTTCTTCTCAACATCATCATCATCAGATCTTCTCACCCCCTTTCTTCTCCTCCTCCACTCTCTTCCTCTCCCTCCTCCTCCACTCTTCCCCGTCTCCTTCCGCCGCCCTCCTCCCCTTCCCCCTCCGATAATCTTCGAGACTTCTTCGCTATTCTCTGCGTATGTTGGCACGTGTTGACCTATATTTTATACAAATTGTACTTGTTAGTTACTAACTTACTATAATAATAAATAATAAGCAATAAAGAAACAGATATAGAACGGAAGGAATATAATAATAAATAATATTAGTACAGATTGGAGAGGATATATGATGATTTGAGCAATAATACCTCCGCCGGTTCTGGCAAGGCTGTTTAGGAAGACGTTCGACATTTAACTCCGTCACCGGTTACTTATTCTCCAGGTTTTTATGTTATGGTTGTTGAATTATTACAAGTTATAGAAGAAAGTGTGTGTGATGTTTTGTTATCATCATTCTCAAGGCATGATCGTATAATGGTAGGATGTGATGGTTCATGGTGGTTATGGTGGGTGTTAGTGGGTTTTGGTTATGGTTGGTTGTAGTGGGTTATGATTATGGTGGGTTATGGTTGGTTATGGTTATGGTTAGGTTACGTTGCAGACGTTAACAAACAAACAGTCTTCTTCTTGCAGACTACAGACCTTTGGTCTACCTCTTCTTCTGCAGATGTCTGCAGATGTGGTCCGCAGACTGTAGACCTTTTACCTCTTCAAAAACAAACAACACCTAAGAGAAAACGTACAAGAGAAGTATTGAAGCATTATAATAAGTACAAATACTACAATAGGCTGTAGCATTGGTACCTGTACAAAAGATCTAAGAATACTAATATTAAACTAAACTACAGAAGTTCAAAGGCGGTGGGAAGCTTCTATCAAAACATCTGATGAGTGACAAACTACTGATGAGTAGTTTGTCTTCAGAAGTTCTTCAGTTGACTTGTCTGGTTTGACTTCAGAACTTCTGATCATTACTCTCCAGCACTTGATGTTTTCTTCTTCAGTACTTTGAATCTTGTTCTTCAGCAGTTTCCATACTTAGCATATTTTGCAGAAATTGGAATTAGACTAAGGCTTGCAAAAGTGGTTTCTTCAATCCTTTTTGTCCTTACAATCTCCCCCTGGATTGATGAAGCCAAAACCTTATCTAATCCTTTATTCTCTTTTTCTGCCATCAAGCATCTTCCAAATTTCTCTGAACATGGAAGTCTGGAGTTGTTGTAATTGTTCATCAGTAAGAGATCCTTGTTCTGGTTCAAGATGTTGGATTGTGAGCAGGTCTTTTGTAGATAGTTTCTTCAGTTCAGTTATAGATTTGAAGACCTTGCTTGAACGATATCTTCTTGTGATCAATACCGAGTTTGAATCAGTAAATGACTATTTCACTATATTCACTTTAGATTGGTCAAAGGGTAAAGTGTAGGGGACTAAGCTAGTCTCCTGGGTTGATCCTGATTGTGGAATGTTTTCTACTTCAATGACCCTCAGGTGAGATTCTCTTCCTTCTACAGTATGCACAACATCAGGTATATCAAAAGTAGGGAGATGATGTTCAGTGATTACCTTAGTGTGCTTTTTGTCTGTTATTGTTTGTTGTATTTGGTAAGCAAATGTGGAAGGATCCCTGAATTGTGTTAGCAGAGGCTTCTCTTCAATCACAAAGTCTCCTTGTACTAATGTATTGCCTTCAAGCAATACCATCTTGAAATCAGTCTTTATGATATCCTCTTGCTTCTTTTTGGTAGCAGCCTTTGATGTTGCTTGTCTTGCACCAGAAGTTCTAAATACTGTAGTTTGTGATACTTCAAAAGTTTTGAACTTCTCTGGATTTGCAGCCTTATCAGCCTTGAATCTTTTATAAGTGTCATACAAAGTGTCTTCTCTCCATTTTGACATTGAAGCTTTTGAACACAATCCATTGGCTACCAATTCTTCTATAACCTCAGCTCTCTTTGCCTTTCTGTCTTTTTCTGTGGCTAGTTTGTTAGATACAATCTGAGCTCTTTTTGTCAATTCATCCACAGAGAGCCCTTTGAGTGAGTATTTCTTAGTTTTGTTGTTCTTGGAGATATATGTCATCAGTTGTTGTCTCTTGTCCTCTTCAGCAACTCTTTCTAACTGTTCTAACTCACCCAACTTTTGTTCGTATTTCTCAATCTTTTCATTGTAGCTTAAGTCATCCCTTGCTTCTAGGCTGTTCCAAATCTTATCTTCCTTGGCCTTCTTCTGTGCTGCTTTTAAACTCTTCTCCAAAAGTTCTTTTTGACATGTATATAGGAGCAGGGTTTAAGACAGCTGTTTGAGTGGGTGCAGGCCGTGGAATTTCAGCTGGAATGGGTTCAGTTGCCTTAGAAAGCTGTTCTGTTTGAATGTAGGAAGTGTTAACTACTGAAGTGTTGATCAGGCTATCAACTATTGAAGGATTGTCTTCAGTACTTTTTTGGACTTCAGCAGTTTATTCAATTTGGCCTTGGGATTTCTTAGCTGCTTTTTCAGCTTCTTTAAGGAGCCTTTCTTGATGTTCTTTTTGCTTTTGGGCATCCTTTTGTTGTTGTGCCTCTTTTGCCTTTTTACTGGCTTCAAGTGACACTGTTGGTTCCTTAATCTTCTCCCCCTTTTTGGCTTCATCCACTTCTGGAAACCAAACAGGTAAAGAAGTTACACCAGATAATTTAGCAAGTTGTCTTGTGTTGTTGTCTATCTTCTTTGGCAGCTCACTAATTTTGTTGTTGATCATCTCAAATCGAGTGTTGGTCTTCAACTCCAAAGCAGTTATAAATGACTCGAGATGTTGAGAGATTAAAGAGTTCATCATCTGGTATAGGGGACCAGCTGGGCTGCATAGGTGGTTCAAGTCTATGCTTGATGACCCAGTGAATTAGGTAGGCTTTTGATGTGGAGGCGGTGTTTTTAGGTGATCTTCAGTATGAACTGAAGATGCCACTTTATGGGAATCATGGTTCAAGTGGTCTTTAGCCTGATCTTTTGTGACCAGCTCTTTGAACTTAGAGACATCAGATTCAGGACCTTCACAAGTAGCCATCAATTCATGTTGTGGAGAGTTTGAATCATCATCTAAATCAATGGAATCATCAGAATCCCTGGTGACATACTCAATGAGGACATCATCAGTTGTATCATGAGCTAGGCCCAACCTAGTTTTCTCATAAACCTCTTTGTCTTGGTACTGAGGATTTCCTACTTCAGGCATAAAGCCTTCATTAGTAGTTGCCACATTTGAGGTCTTAGCTATGTTACTTCTGTCCTCAGATCCACCACTGGATGGTAAATGAGTAGCAACAGCCTCAAATGCACCTAAAGTATCTAAGTTTGGGCTTAGACACCTTAGTTCATCCTCATCTCTTGGGATAGGGCTATTAACATCCACATCTATGTCAACTTCTGATGGTTTATCCCCTGTTTGATGTGTTTGTTGGGGATTGACATGTTTAGATGGGATTGTTTCTTTTAGCCCAGAGAGAAGTTTGGCAATTTCTATTGTGGTGTGAGATATTTCTGGTTCAGTAGTTTTGGGTAAAGGGTCAGCAGTTTCAAAGGAAGGGTCAGTAGTTATGGCCTTTTTATGTTTCTTCCTATGAAATAAAATTGTAATGGGTGCTCTTTTGGGGGTTTGAGATGAATGAGACTGGGAGGATGTTTCAGTCACATCTTTAACAAGTGCAGATTGCACATCAGCAGTTTCAAGCATCTCAACTTCCTGAACTGCCTTTCTTTTAGGGTTGGTGGGTTTTGATTTTCGTTGTTTGGGTTTCTTGGCCTTTTTAGATGAGGGTTTGGAAGATGTTGGTTCCATGGGGACTAGTTCTTGTTCCCCTTGGTCATCTTCAGGCAAAGATGCCGATTTGTTATGCCTTGAGTATGCTTGTGAGGTTAATGGGTTTAAAAGTGATGTTTTACCCACAAGCACCTCATTTCCAAGTTCTTTAATTATACATTGCATGATGAATCTTTGATACAACAAAAATTTCTTTTTAGTATTTTGGTGATGCAACACCAACTCGTTAAAGAAAAGTGCTGATGTCGTGAATTTTGTTTCATTCACAATAGAATGAAAAATAGGTTGAAAAGTAGAGGGCATCTGATCATAAGATCCAGTTTTGGGACTTAAAGATATGATTATGTAATGAAACAAAAGTTTGTATTTTGGTTCAAAATATTTCTTATAGATTGTGGCATGTGAGAGAGTACCTTGGTAACCACACTCTGTCATGGTTAAATGAATTTCAGAATTGGGAATGTTTTCTGGGGCATCAGCATCATCCAGACCAAGTCTTATTCCCAAATTAGCTGGTGTGATTTCCATAACCTTCCCTTGGATAGTTGATTTTAGGGAAATCACTCTGTTGTTCACTGTCACCGCCTCGACATTTGCCCAGAACTCATTAAGAGTTTGAATATGAATTGGAGGATCAATGGTGAAAGCAGTGTTGTATTGGGATTTGACAACTAAATCAATGATTTCGTCGTATTAGGACCAGGCTTCATCCATCACAAAGTAGCCTCGTTGATTATGTCCCTGTTTTAGTATAAGTGCCATGGTGTTTTGTGTGTGTGGATTGAACAGTGTTTTTGTTGTTTGCAGGGGAGGGTTTGTGAGTGTTTTTGAGAGAGAATGAGGGGATTTTGCTTTTTGAAAAGATAAGAGTGAGAAAAGGTGTTTATTAGAAGTTTATAACCGCCATAGGTCAAACTTCTGAAATGGGAAATGTCTGATTTACCCTTATTGACAAAATTGCTGATGAAGAACAATATTCATCAGTAGTTCCCATTTTCTCTTCAGTAGTTTGTTAAATACTGATGAGATCATTTATAAACACTTTATTCATAACTTCTGAAGTTTATTTTATCAGAGGTTAATCATTTTTCTGAAAATATCCCCATTCTGATGTTTTTGTACATCAGAAGTTTCTCTCTTTTTGGTTTTTAGAAGTTTTGTGACAGATTAGTAACAATGTAAGTGAAAGCAAAATATGTGCAGGAAAAGATGAAAAACACTTATAGTACTTATTCCAAATTTAGCATCCCAAGCATGGATACTAGCTTTTGAAATGTTGATGTATCAAGGGGTTTGGTGAATATGTCAACTATTTGATTAGTTGTTGTCACATGTTTCACCTCACTCTTGCATTTTTCATAGCAATCCCTTATGAAATGATACCTGATTTCAATATATTTAGTCTTTGTAAACTGAACAGGATTTTGAATTATGCTAATGGCAGATTTATTGTCTACAAGCAATGAGGTCTTGGTCTCTTTGATTCCATAATCAAGTAATTGATATTGAAACCATTGAATCTGTGATGTACAACTTGCAGCTGCAATGTATTCTACTTCAGCAGTTGAAGTTGCCACAGATGTTTGCTTCTTTGATTGTAAGTCCCAAATACTAGATCTTGTTAAGTGCAAGAGATTGTTATCACTTAGAAACACCTATGGATTAGGTGTTTTAAGTGATTAATCTTCTACAATCAAAGAAACTAGATGAATATGATAAAAACCGACACACAAGATGAATAATAAGATGATTCCATTGCTGATTTGTTACTGAAGAACCATGGAATGATAACAAGTACAAACCTATTCAAAATGTGCTACAAAGATAATCCAAAACCCTAACCTTAGAGCTGCACACAAGCCATCTATATATAGTAAGTCTGATGGGCCTGCGCACTTGACTCAAGTGCGCAGGGCCAATGTAATAAGTGCGCAGCCTAGGGTTTTAACATAAACTATGTCATAATTACATAAACAACCCTTTAACTTTCAAACTACACAACAAGCTATCAAAAGTCTTTGATCTGGTAACTGTGGTCTCAATATAACCCAACAATACTCCCCCTAGACCACCGCTACCAGTTCTTCATTTTCTATCAATCTCTACATCGCTTGGCTCCCCCTCTGCCTGACCCGGGGGTTCTTGAATGAACATGGCGGCCAGATCTTCTTCAACCACAGGTGGAACTTGAGTAGACTCAGTTGCAGGTCTTTCTGGATCAGTTGCTGTTGCAGGTTCTTGTATCTGCACCTCTGAAGCGGTTTCGGCTTCAGTTTGTGTTACTTCTGCAGTAGCAGCTTGGGCAGCTTTCTCTTTTTGTTCTTTTTCCGCGTCCGCTGCGTTGATCCTGTCTACTATGTCAAGTAACTCCTGTTTCAGCTTCATCGCCCGATCCACTGCTCTCTAGAATAGGACAACTTCCTCAAATAAGACATTTCCAGCACCTACATTGATCTGATTGGTGAACAACATATTCAAGTCTGATAGATTAAAGGCAAACACATCTACCGGATCCAGAATCCTCATGGCCTCTGAATCATCCTTCAACTTGATAACGGCTTCACCAGTATTACTGTCATAAAACCACTTCTTGAAGTCTCTTAACATGACTGGAAGCTCAGGACGTATAGGAACTCGTGTGACGACCTGGGGGGGGGGGTCAATCACATAAGTAATCATTCCTTGTCCTGTGACAGGATCGATTCACTTCTTGGAGATCTGTCTCCTCGGCTTTTGTGGCTTGAAGATCTGAAAATCATTTTCACACTCCTTCTCTATGAACCAAGCAAGCATGGAACCGGTGGTGTCATTGGTGTGGTTGATAAAGGGGGCTCTACAAAGTTCCCTGATGTCCCAATGAGGGAGAGACTTCAGTTCATTTCGACCTCTGAAGTACAGTATAACTCCCCCTCGTCTCTTTATCGCAAACAACCTTTTCACCTCGTCATACTTCCATGAAATGATCCTGTCTTGATGAGCTTCTCTCGTATGATGGATGTTCTGATGCAAAGCTGGAATAGTGATAGGCCTTCTGGGGAACCATGTTGATCTTTCTGGGTCCAACTTATGGCCATCCGACGTCTCGTACACTATTTCCTCTTCCATACCCATCTCTACAAACTTCTCAGGCATCTCATCCTCGCTGATCTCATCCACATCACTTTCTTCAGCTATTCTTTCTTTCTCTTTCTCCCCCTCAAGAAATTTCCCAAAATAAAATAGTTCATCGGATGTCATGTTAGGAGCACCGGTCTGCTGTTTTTGCAACTCCTGAATCATATCAAACATCTTCATCTGAACCTGAGTCTGAAATTTGATCAGATATCGTTGATCCTTCACAACTTTCTCCAAATTCCTGTTCTTGTGCTTTAGCTTCTTGAATTTTCTTTTGAGCTCCTGATTGTTGTGCATAGAACTCTTTAGGGTACAAATCTCCCTGGCAGTAGTCTTTCCAACCTTCTTGACCAACTTCTCGTACAGTTCCTGGTGCACCGGTTTGCGGCGTGGTGCAGCAGGAGCTGAGGAGGAAGGTTCAGTTGGCCTTTGAGCTGGTGCTTTAGGGGCTGGAGCAGTAGTTGTGGATGGTCCTTGTTGATCTTCTCCCCCGAACATAGACTCCAAAATCACTTCTTGCTCAAGATCATCCTCAGTCATTACACGAGGAATCTCAGACTCTGGTAACTGTTCCCGCCGTTTCTTTCTTTCGGCCCTCTTAAACTCAGCAACTTGTCGTAGGGCCTCAACAGTCTCAAGTTGTTCCGGTGTCAGTGATTCTCTCCCCTCTTGTAACAGACCAGTTGGCCTTTTCCTCTTGGTTGCCTTTGATGGAGCTGCTTCAGTTGCCACCCTTTTGCCCCTTGCATTTTCTTGAGCAATCTCTTCAGCGGTTGGTTGGGCTGAAGAGGGAGCAGGGTCAGATGGTGTAGGTGCAGCGGTGGATTGCTGACGAGCTTCTGTTACATCCTGCTTCCTTTTCTTAATCTTGTTGTAGAGTTCCATGACCATAGGATAGCGCTGCGCTGCATACATGTTTTCTAGCATAGGTTCCCAATCAGCCGTATTGCACTCAGTGAAGAATCGTGCACCTTTGGTGAAGTTGTACTGGTCACCAAGAGGCAGATTCTTGTGTTGTGCATTAATCATCATTTGCACAAATCTGGGGTACATGGCCCATTTGCTGGAGTCAGTCTCAGCATTCTTCACCAGATAATCGAAGATCATACCCGACAGGTTAAAAGGTTCATTCTTGCAGATCTTTATCATAGCATTCGGCCATTCTGTGCTCAGAGCATTGTAACCTCCTTTCCTGTGACACAGAGACATAATAAACACGTGACTGATGAATCTCCAGTCTCTGGTCAGCTGGCTCTTTTTGATATCCCCTCTCTTGTCGAAATCTCCTTTGTATCCGAAATTCTTGAATTCTCGGTGAACATCGGCTTTAGATAGAAATCTGACTGTTTCTGGCTGGTCTTGAAGTCTCAGCACGCTTCTAACAGTATCTTCAGTGATGATTACAGCCTTGTTTCTGACTGTAGCGTTGATTCGTTTGACGCGATCAACGACTTCTACTCGAGCAGACCTCCAAAAATCTTCAATGTGAGAGCAATAAACTTGTAAACTATGCTCCACAGCGTATCCGATTCTGCTTCGTCTGATCCAGGTAACAACGTCTTTGAACTTTATGTCGCCGGTCTTAAGATTCATTGGCTGATTATGCATTCCTCTTGGATCCCAATCAAGTGCCATCTGTTTAGATCATGTGCACGAAAAAAAAAGTTAGAGCTCTTGATTGTGAGTGGACGAACAAACGACTGACCTTAGACTTTGACGGATAACGTACTTAGACTGTATTTTATTTTATTTAATTATTTTTTAAGTTTTCAAGTGTTGTGTTTTGGATAGTCATAAGATTGTGTTTGATGGATTTATTTTATCAGTGTCCAAGATACATTTGATTTTCCAGTTTATGATCATTAACGTCCAGGTTTAAGTGCACAGGTGAACAAGTCTAAATACGCAATCCGATCAATGGTCTTGGAAGTCAGGTTAATGGTCATATTAGGTTCAGTGTTCAAGTACGCATGTCCTGTTGGTAAGATAAGTGCGCATGCTAAGTCAAAGCTTTGTGAGCTAAGTACTCAGTCAAGTACTAACGCAATGGGCTGAGCACTTAGGCAAGTGCGCAGTCCAAGATCAGGGATGCACGAGATCATAAGTGCACAAGTTAGTCATGAATTGGGCATGGTAACCCATAGTCAAGACAGGCCAATCTGCGTACTAGACAAGTACGCAGATACTTAAACCTTCGTTTAAGATTTAAATGCTCAGCACAAGTGCGCAACATTCTAGGGTTTCAAAGGTTTGAACTTGATGAGACAAGTACACAGTTTCTAAGAAACAAGTGCGCAACCTTCAAAATTCAAACCCATCTTCAAAAACTGAAACCACGACTGATTTCTTTTAAACCTTAATATGCTCCCTGTAATCATAACAAGAAACAATCAGTACATATAAACTACCTCAATCAGTAGTGAAGATCAACAGAGAAAGAAAGGAGATGAATGAAATAGTGATGATTAACGGTGATTAATGAATGATAATGATGATTTAGAGGTTAAAGGTTTGATGATGAACGTTGATGATGAACGATGATGATCTGATTAGGTAAAAGGAATTAGGGTTTGTAAAAGTGGATACTGTTTAAAAAAAATTACTGAGTATTTATATTAATGCTACATGGGCCTGCGCACTTGGGTTAAGTGCGCACGGCCCATTTAGTACGCAACACATCAAATTTTCAGCCCAGTTAGAGTTTAGAAGCCCAATTTCATTTTAAATTGTGGGGATTCACCAAATCTCACCTTCTGCATTCAAGATCATACTAACCATACCTGCCAGAACACGTTTCAACTTCCCGTTGGATAGCTGCAGCCTAAGAAAAATTGTCGGTATGCTTGTCCACTTAAATCCATGCCTTTTCTCTTTCAACATGTGTTTGGTAATGATATTTATCATGTTTTCGGTAATATTGACGAAAATTTGTGGACCCCACTTGTGCTAGGTATGAGCCTACCGATCTTCAAGGTTTATCGAAATATAATGATGAGAGCTTCAGGTCTATGTTACCATAAGCAAAGAAGATGATCATTATCTTGGTCAGATGATGAGAGCTTCAGGTCTATGTTACCATAAGCAGAGAAGATGATCATCTGATTGTTTGGTGAGCTATCTAGATATGTTTGCACGTCACTAACATTGCGTGTCTTTTGCTGCTCAGTTGATTAATTCTCTTAGCCCCGCATTGGTAGCTTGCACTCTTAGGTGTCTTTTGATTTACCTATGCACAAAATTTTCCGTGTCTTTTGATTTCTCAACCTGTGTATGACCGAACTCAGCTTGTGCAGACCTATAGCACAGTGGGAATCCAGCTTTCCGTGTAGATCTTTACTGTTAATCACCTATTAGCAGTTTACTTGATTCCAGGTTGAATCTACCGACACAATGTTGCTTGAGGCCACAACATCCTCTGGGTCCTATTCACATGCTGACGAAGTATGATTAGTTTCTATCATTTCTTGAATTAAATTCTTTGAAATTTTGCGGTAGGGATGGACCGGTTTTACTTTCTCCCCCAAAATCTTGTTTGAGTCCAAAAGAAGATTTTTCTTTTATATATTATGCACAAGTAAAGGTTTTTTTTTTTTAAATCATTCAAAATTTATCATCTCCAGCCATGTTACCAACTGATGAAAACGGGTTTTGTCAAAAGGTTTTGTGAAGATATCTGCCTTTTGACCAGCAGTATCTATTGGAAACACCTGTATATATCCTTTGTCGTGAGCATCGCGAATGGAGTGAATCCTAATTTCAATATGTTTGGTTTTAGAATGATCTATTGGATTCTTCACGATGTAACGACAAGCATCATTATCAATGAAAATAGGTGTGTGCATGACATTCAAACCATAGTCCAAAAGCTGATTTTGGATCCATAACACCTGACAACAACAACTGGATGCTGCTGTGTATTCAGCTTGAGCAGTGGAGATGGACACTGTGGTCTGCTTCTTGTTCTGCCGAGACACCAGCCTATTACCCAGAAATTGACAACCACCAGAGACAGATTTTCTGTTAATCCTGCAACCTGCATGATCACTATCAGAGTAAGCGATTAAATCAAAATTATCACTCTTAGGATACCATAAACCAAGTTTCGGTGTCCCTTTGAGGTAGCGGAAGACTCTTTTTACTGCATTTTCATGCGATTGCTTGGGATTTGACTGAAAGCGTGCGCAGCATCCAACTGCCCACATAATATCTGGTCTGCTGGTTGTAAGATACATCAGTGAGCCAATCATTGATCGATATGTGTGAGGATTCACTGAAGGGCCTTGAAGATCTGGTACAAGTGTTGTTTGGGCCGCAAAAGGAGTGTTGGACGTCTTGCAATCAGTCATGTTGTATTTTGCCAGGATGTCTCTTGTGTACTTGGCTTGATGGATGAGAATTCCGTCTTCTTTCTGCTGTACTTCCAGACCTAAGAAAAATGATAATTCTCCCATCATACTCATTTCAAACTAAGACTTCATAATGCTTTCGAATTCCCTGCACAAATTTTCATTAGTGGAGCCAAAGATAATATCGTCAACATATATTTGAACAAGAATATAATGTTTGTTGACTTCTTTGGTGAACAAAGTCATGTCGATCTTCCCTCTGGTGTATCCATTTTGCAGCAAATACGAAGATAAGGTCTCATACCAAGCTCGAGGAGCTTGATGAAGTCCATAGAGAGCCTTATCCAATTTGTAGTATTTGTTGGGATGATGAGGGTCTTCAAAGCCCGACGGTTGACAGACGTAGACTTCTTCCTTGATTTTCCCGTACAAGAATGCACTCTTCACATCCATTTGAAAGACTTTGAAGTTCTTGTATGAGGCGTATGCCAAGAAGATACGGATGGCTTCAAGTCGAGCAACTGGAGCGAATACTTCCTCATAATCAATACCTTCCTGCTGACGAAACCCCTGAACCACCAGACGAGCCTTGTTCTTGATCATCACACCACGTTCATCCATTTTGTTGCGAAAAACCCATCTAGTTCCTATAGGATACTTCCCCTCAGGTAGATCCACTAGCTCCCAAACCTTGAGCTTTCTAAACTGAGACAGCTCGTCCTGCATGGCTTCAACCCAGCTTGCATCTCTGACTGCATCCTCAATGCTGAAAGGTACTGTCTGAGATAAGAATGCTGAGAGTGCGATATTGAGCTTATCTGCCTGATTTCTAGTGAGAACACCCTCAGAGATTGGTCCGATGATGTTCTCAACAGGATGATTCTTTGATGATTGGAATCCCATGTTCGGCTCTTCTTGAACTTGGGAAGGCAGATTTGAAAGGTGATCTACAGGGATTGATGAGCTGGATGGATCATTTACAAACTGTTGTGCTGAAGATGTTTCTTCTGAAATTGGAGTACTTTCAGGAGATTGTGTAGTCTCAACAGTCGCATCATCATTTGTGGATTGAAGAGGAACAATTGGATCAGCTACTAATGGAGAGAATCGGGTGGTGAAGGGTGCAACGTCGTCTTCAGAAGAGTAAAGAGTATCTTCAAGAGGAGAAGGAGCGGCTGCTTGATTGTCAGATGTTTGTTCTTAAATGATACTGAAATTGTTGAAAACAACATCCACGTCAAAGAACCAGTCAGGACCGACTCCTGTGTTAGTGGAGTTGGATTCCTGCCAATCAACATAGAAAGATTCGAGAACCATCTTGGTGCGTTTGTTGTATACTCTATAAGCCTTTTGACTTGAAGAGTATCCAACAAAGAAGCACTCATCTCCAACTGCATCGAACTTCATTATGTTCTCATAGTTGTTTAGAAGAGTACATGAGCATCCGAACGGCCTGAAGTAATCAATCAGAGGTTTTCTTTTGAAAAGCAATTCATAACCTGTTTTCCCGCGTGCCTTAACAATTAAGACTCTGTTAAGAACATAACAGGCGGTATTCACAGCTTCTGCCCAGAAAATGATCGGCAACTTGGAGTCGATTAGCATAGTTCTGGCAGCTTCAATAAGTGTACGATTCTTCCTTTCAGCAACTCCATTCTGTTGAGGAGTTCTCGTAGCACTGTACTGAAGATGAATTCCTTTGTTGTTGCAGAAAGTCACGAAGCTTTGATTTTTGAATTCAGTTCCGTGATCGCTTCTGATTGATCTAACTTTTGTCTTCACAATGTTTTCAATGAGAGGAACAAACAGCATCAATATCTCGGCAGCTTCACTTTTGTATTCTAAGAAATACACCCATGTAAAACGAGAAAAATCATCTGTTATCACCAAACAATAAGATTTTTTAGCTAAGCTTTTAACACTAATAGGACCGAAAAGATCCATATGCAATAGTTGAAGAGGTGAGTCTATAGAGTTCACTGTTTTGGACTTGTGCGATTTCTTGTGTTGTTTTCCTTTGGCACACGCTAAACATTTTTCAGAAAAAGGGAATTCCTTGGAAGGAAGACCTCTGACAAGATTTAGTTTTGAAAGTTTGTTAATGTTTTTAAAGTTTACATGTCCCAATCGCCTGTGCCATAACAGTGACTCTGACTCGGATGCCTTTGAAAGTAAGCATGTCATTTGACATTCTGACTTGGCATCTCTCATATTTATCACATATGTGTTATTCTGTCTAGGAGCTTTTAGCATAATCATATTGGTGGGCGGTATGAATCTAGGCTTCAGAAAGATGCACTCCATGTCATTGAATAACACTAAGATTCCCTTGTCACAGACTTGTGATACGCTCAAAAGGTTGTAGCACAATTCTGGAACATAATTCACATCTTCTAAAGTCAGTGCGTTGGAGACCACATCTCCTATTCCAACTATCTTCCCGCCCTTTTCATTCCCGGCGAAGGAAACGAACTCTCCATCAATAAACCTATAGTTCTTGAGGAGTTCCTTTAGACCAGTCATGTGTCTTGAAGCCCCGCTATCAACATGCCATAGATATCTCATGAGTGCGAGCAACCATTTCTGTAACTTATTCTGAAATACAAAAGAAAACACAAGAAATACACATATAAATACAAGAGACTCTATGTACAATCACGACTCAAACCTTTACTTAATTAACTTTGGGAATCCAGGTCTGGTTTAGTTTTGATCTGTCGTGATTTTCACCCAAAATCGACTCTTGTCTTTTCAAAATTTTTGTGGTTTTATCAAAACTTTTTACTGTTTCTTGAAGGTTTTTAATCTGATCAGAAAAACAGTTTAGTGTTTTGACGTCATTAGATTTCAAATGACATTTTTTAACCACATGACCCTCATTTCCACATCTAAAGCATTTTGAGTGCTTTGGCTTGATCTTTGGAGAGGGTCTGGATGATGATGGTTGTGATGCTCTTTTCTTGATCTTGCTTGAGCATGAGCTTTCACTGGAACATGATTCATCAATGTTGTTGTTGCTTGATTCTTCGTTTCTGTTGCAGTCAGGCTCGCTGATATCGCTTTCTATATCACTCTGTGATTCTTCAGAAATTGAGTTATCTGTTTCACTTTGTGATTCTTCAGAACATGAAATATTTGTGGATGATGGAGTAAACTCTAGAATTTCTTCAGTGAGAAATTTCCCAAACCTGTTTCGTTTTAGTTCTGGTACAAACGCAGATGGTCTATATACATTTTCATTATCAGAGAATGCAGCATTAAGATCAACACAAACTGGAATAACATTGTCAACACAAATATTTGAGCGTTTGATAGGATTCTTCCTATCATCAGGGGCCACAACGCCCTTTAAGTCAAGTTTAGAAGTTAATGTAGTACAGTCATCCGGCCTAGATAAACTATTACAGTTATCCATCCTAGACAAACTATTACAATCATCCAGCTTAGTTAAGTTATTACATTCATCCGAATTCAAAATAGTTTTAGACTTATCATTACTCCAGATGAACCAATTCACTGTAGAGTAATTGGCACCCAGGTGACCTAACCCCATCGTTTGTCCACTACAACTCTCATCATCGTCCACCTGATCCTGTTGGGTCACATCTACACTGCTTTTACTTATATTAGAGTTTGACTCAGATTTGACACATTCTTTTTCAAAAAGATCATTTTTTGGATGAGGTTTTGGAATGGGTATATATTCACTTTTGCTCAAAGGTAAAAACAGAGATTTTACAATTCCCTTTTTATCCTTATACCCAATTCCATCTTTGACGAATGATTTCCTTGAGAAATCTACGATATCTGTATGAGCATGTTTGCTTACATTCCATTTGTCCACAACAATTTGGAGATGATTTGTTTCATTTCTAGATTTTTCTAATTTTTCTGTTAAGTCATTTATTAAAAAATCTTTTCTCAAGACAAATTCTTTTAGAGTTTGCATTTCAGCTATAGTTGCATTTAACTTTCGCTGATATGCCAACTCATATTCTTTCATTTCAGTGTTGATTTTTCGGATGCCATCCATCTCTCTTAAAATTTTCCTATTGTGAGACAAACAGTAAGCAACAGCTGTAACACACCTTGGTGAGCACAGCTTTGATGTTATTTCAAGAGGAATACTTACCAGATCTCTTTCCTCGACTGTCTTGGGCACGTTCTGCGGCTTCTCATCTGCTTTGCTGGTGGAAGTCTTCTCGGCTACGAGTGCTTCCTCAGTAGCGGCTTCTTTTCCTTTATCGGCCACCAGCACTCCTTTCAGACCCGCATTCTCTAGCATTCCACCCTTTGGCATTTCAGCCGACGACCCTTCCAGAGAATTCACACCGTGTGTGGATTTGGTACAGATTTTGGCCATCAATGCCTTGTTCACATCAGCTTCAACCGCAGCAGCCTCCTCTCCCCAATCAAAGTCCTCAACCACCAACGCCTTCTGTTGATTTGCTTCCCTTCCATCAGTTATCGCCACCATTCTTTTTGCCGGCTTGATTTCTGCTTGATTTAGAGTGGGGCACTCATACTTGAAGTGCCCAAGAGTCTTGCAGTTGTAGCATCTAATCTTTGACTTATCAAAGCCAGCTTTTCCCATTCCAACTCTTCGACCGGTTCTATCTTGAAATCTCTTCACCCTCAGAGTGATCATAGCCATCTGCCATTTTAGATCCATTTCCTCCATATCATCCGGGTCAACTTGATACATGTCTTCAGGATTCATCATCTCACTCTTAAGGTCACCTGTCTTCAAGGCTTCAAAGCTAGTCATGAATGTGTTGAAGAGTTCAACATGTTCGTTAGCAAGCTTTGTGAGCTGTGGGTTGAGAGTCTTTGCAGCTGTGTTAGAGTATGAGACTGTCTTTCCCGAACTAGAACTACCACCACCCATTGCATCCACATACACATGTGACGAGCTTGAACCCATGTTGCCAACTGGAGTCATTAGTGCCAGATTCTTCATAGCGGTGCTGGGAACGACTTTCGGAGCAGTCTGGTTCATTTCTCTTTTGGTGATATCCATTTCGAAAGACTTCAGAGTGTTGATGAGATCAGCCAAAGTAGATTGAGCATCTAGATACTCTTTTCTAATCAACATGCATTGTATGCTCCATTCTTTGGGCAGGGAGTCGAGCAGTTTCTTGATGGAATTTCGGTTGTTGACGGGAATTCCTGCCTTCTTCATCTTGGTTAACATACTCATGAATCTTTCGATATGTGAGCTCAAGCTCTCACCACGAATGCTACCGAACATGTCATATTCTTTCTTCACCATATCTTGCTTATATTGGCGCATTTCTTCATTCCCTTCATAGTACTCGTTTAATGCAAACCACAAGTCATGTGCAGTGCCATATTCCTCAAACATGTTATAAACATCGTTTGATAAGGCCATGGTAAGGGCACCATAAGCCTTATGGTCTCTCTGAAGTAGCTGTTTGTCGACATCAGTGTAGGTAGATGGATCAAGGTTAAACTCTTCTCCTGTGGCAGTGGTTCTCATCGGAATGTGTGGACCCAGCTGGATAGAAGTCCATTGGGTGAAGTCTGTGACATAGAAGAACGACCTCATTCGATTTTTCCAGGTTCCATAATCTTCTACACCTTTTAACTTAGGAACTCTAGTTGTTGTTCCAGTTTCAAGTTCTTGTTGGGTAATAGGATTTACAGTTGAGTTGTTATCGTTACCGGCCATGATTTAAGTTAATTTTAAGAGTTTGGTTTTTCAGATTTTATAGGTTACAGTCCAGAAAATTGTCCAAAGTCCTTAAGTGCGCAACGAAGTACGCAGTAAGCAAGATCAAGTGCGCAACAACCTGTAACAATATAAACAACCTTGTCAAGATGTTTGTCTTCTGATAAGTGCGCAGTTTTGCAAGATACACGAGTAGCTGTTGTTTCTTGATAAGTGCGCAGAATAGTCAGCACTTGGGCATGGTAAGTGCCCAGTATTAACTGATCAGTCTGCGTACTAAACAAAGTACGCAGACACTTAAACTCTCATTTAAGATTTTAGTGCGCAGAAACCCTAGCCAAGTACTCAAAACTACACCTTTTCAGTAAGTGCGCACAACAACCAGAGATCTCTGTTTAAGTGCGCAAAAACCCCTAGTTAAGTGCTCGTAGACAGTGAAAACAATAAGTACGCAGAACCCTAGTTGCGTACTAACACAAAAAGATTTAAGTACTCAGAGAAGCACAAGTATGCAGTTTATGAGCTAAGTGCTCAAAACAAGAAATAAGTACTCAACGTATGAAATAAGTTCGCAACTCAAGAAATAAGTGCGCAAAACAGGCTGTTGAAAAACACAAAAACTCAGTTGAATTCTATCCAAAACTTTTTCATTCCATTCTGAAATGCTTGGATGAAGTTTCTACTTAAAATGAGCCACTTTTAACTCTCAGAAACACAATTTCCACGAAATTTTGAAGCAAATATATAAGAAAAACACCCAAATTTTTGATAAACAAAAAAGTTTATAAAAATCTTAATAATAAAAACTAACAAGATGAGGGTTTTGGTATCTTTAAATAGATACAATCTAGAGCACAATGGCTCTGATACCAAATTGTAAGTCCCAAAAACTAGATCTTGTTAAGTGCAAGAGATTGTTATCACTTAGAAACACCTATGGATTAGGTGTTTTAAGTGATTAATCTTCTACAATCAAAGAAACTAGATGAATATGATAAAAACCGACACACAAGATGAATAATAAGATGATTCCATTGCTGATTTGTTACTGAAGAACCATGGAATGATAACAAGTACGCACCAATTCAAAATGTGCTACAAAGATAATCCAAAACCCTAACCCTAGAGCTGCACACAAGCCATCTATATATAGTAAGTCTGATGGGCCTGCGCACTTGACTCAAGTGCGCAGGGCCCGTGTAATAAGTGCGCAGCCTAGGGTTTTAACATAAACTATGTCATAATTACATAAACAACCCTTTAACTTTCAAACTACACAACAAGCTATCAAAAGTCTTTGATCTGGTAACTGTGGTCTCAATATAACCCAACATTGATTGCCAGGACACCAGACAGTTTCCCAAGAATTGACAACCACCAGATGTTTCTTTTCTTGACATTTTGCACCCATCATAGTCACTATCTGAAAAAGCTGTTAACTTGGTATTGCTAGAAGCAGGATACCAAATTCCAAGTGTAGGAGTTCCTTTCAAATATCTGAAAATTCTTTTGACTACAATTAGGTGTGATTCCCTAGGAGCTGATTGATATTTAGCAAAAACACATGTTGAAAACATAATATATGGTCTAGATGCAGTTAAATAAAGTAGGGAACCTATCATACATCTATACATAGTTTGATCAATTTGTTTTTCTTGATCATCTGGTTCAATTTGTGTGATTGGTGTCATGGGAGTGGAAGCTGATTTACAGTCTTTTAAAGAAAAATTGCTTAATAATTCTTTAACATATTTTGATTGTTGTATAAAAGTTCCACTTGTTGTTTGTTTGATCTGCGATCCCAAAAAGCACTGCAGTTCTCCCATGTTACTCATATCAAATCTTGATTGCATGAGTTTCTTAAATTTATCACATAGTTTTGAATTTGTTGAAACAAAAATAATATCATCAACATAAATTTGAACAAGTAGGATGTGATTTTCATCATGCTTTATGAAAAGAGTTTTATCAATGAAGCCTCTTGTGAAGTGATTTTTGAGTAAAAAGTCCGAAAGTGTTTCATACCAAGCTCTAGGAGCCTGTTTTAGCCCATAAAGAGCCTTGTCAAGTTTGTACACACAATCAGGATGAGAAGGATCCTCAAACCCAGGTGGCTGACAAACATACACTTCTTCTTTTATTTTGCCATATAAAAATGCACTTTTTACATCAATTTGAAAAACTTTAATTTTGTTGGAAATAGCATAAGCCAAAAATAACTTGATGGCTTCAAGCCTTGCAACTGGAGCAAAGTTTTCATCATAATCAATCCCTTCTTCTTGAGAATAACCTTGTACCATCAGTCTTGCCTTGTTTTTGATAATTAAACCAGGCTCATCTTGTTTGTTTATGAAAACCCATCTTGTTCCAATTGGTTGTTTGTTTGGAGGTAAGGGACAAATTTCCCAAACCTGTTGCTTCTTGAACTGTAAAGGTTCATCTTGCATTGCTTCAACCCAACTGTTGTTTTTAAGGGATTCCTGATACTTCTTAGGTTCCGACTGAGAAATAAATGCTGAGAATAAGCAAAAGTTGGAAAGCTGGTTTCTTGTAAGTACCCCTGATGCAATATCACCCATGATTTGATCCAATGGATGATCTTTGTGCTCAATCAGTTGTTGTAAACCACTGATAGGTGCAGGCTTTTGTACTTCTTCAAACAAACCACTGAGGTTGATAATATCTAGTTCAACTGTTTGAACATCTTCAGTAATTTTAGGAACTGAATCAGATGTTTGAGTTTGTACACCAGCAGTTGTTGAATCAGAAGTTTGAGGAACTTTTGATGATTTGAAAGTTGATTTAATGACTGTATTTGGAGTCCATGATGGAGGACCATCATCAAACCCTTGATCACCATAATAAGTGGGTTTAGATGAATCAACAGTCTTTTCAGGTCCGAAATTAAAACTGTCAAGGTTAAAGAGTTCAACAGGATGTGCTGGAATAAGTGAATGTTTTAACTCAGTGAACTTGACATTCAGTGTTTCTTCAACTATCTTGGTTCTGGAATTAAATACCTTGTAGGCTTTTCTACTTGAAGAGTAACCAAGAAAATAACCTGAATCAACTTTAGCAACAAACTTTGAAATAGAGTCTTTTATGTTGAGCATAAAACATTGACATCCAAAAGCCCTGTAAAAGGAGATAAGGGGCTTAATGCCATGAAGATATTCATAAGCAGCTTTGGAATGTCTCTTTGTGATTAGAACCCTATTCTGAACATAACAAGCTGTGTTAACTGCTTCAGCCCAAAAATAAAGAGGTAGGCCTGAATCAGCTAACATTGTTCTTGTTGCTTCAATCAATGCTCTGTTCTTCCTTTCACAAACACATGTTGAAAACATAATATATGGTCTAGATGCAGTTAAATAAAGTAGGGAACCTATCATACATCTATACATGGTTTGATCAATTTGTTTTCCTTGATCATCTGGTTCAACTTGTGTGATTGGTATCATGGGAGTGGAAGCTGATTTACAGTCTTTTAAAGAAAATTTTCTTAATAATTCTTTAACATATTTTGATTGATGTATAAAAGTTCCACTTGTTCTTTGTTTGATCCGCAGTCCCAAAAAGCACTGCAGTTCTCCCATGTTACTCATCTCAAATCTTGATTGCATGAGTTTCTTAAATTTATCACACAGTTTTGAATTTGTTGAACCAAAAATAATATCATCAACATAAATTTGAACAAGTAGGATGTGATTTTCATCATGCTTTATGAAAAGAGTTTTATCAATGAAGCCTCTTGTGAAGTGATTTTTGAGTAAAAAGTCCGAAAGTGTTTCATACCAAGCTCTAGGAGCCTGTTTTAGCCCATAAAGAGCCTTGTCAAGTTTGTACACACAATCAGGATGAGAAGGATCCTCAAACCCAGGTGGCTGACAAACATACACTTCTTCTTTTATTTTGCCATATAAAAATGCACTTTTTACATCAATTTGAAAAACTTTAATTTTGTTGGAAATAGCATAAGCCAAAAATAACTTGATGGCTTCAAGCCTTGCAACTGGAGCAAAGTTTTCATCATAATCAATCCCTTCTTCTTGAGAATAACCTTGTACCATCAGTCTTGCCTTGTTTTTGATAATTAAACCAGGCTCATCTTGTTTGTTTATGAAAACCCATCTTGTTCCAATTGGTTGTTTGTTTGGAGGTAAGGGACAAATTTCCCAAACCTGTTGCTTCTTGAACTGTAAAGGTTCATCTTGCATTGCTTCAACCCAACTGTTGTTTTTAAGGGATTCCTGATACTTCTTAGGTTCCGACTGAGAAATAAATGCTGAGAATAAGCAAAAGTTGGAAAGCTGGTTTCTTGTAAGTACCCCTGATGCAATATCACCCATGATTTGATCCAATGGATGATCTTTGTGCTCAATCAGTTGTTGTAAACCACTGATAGGTGCAGGCTCTTGTACTTCTTCAAACAAACCACTGAGGTTGATAATATCTAGTTCAACTGTTTGAACATCTTCAGTAATTTTAGGAGCTGAATCAGATGTTTGAGTTTGTACACCAGCAGTTGTTGAATCAGAAGTTTGAGGAACTTTTGATGATTTGAAAGTTGATTTAATGACTGTATTTGGAGTCCATGATGGAGGACCATCATCAAACCCTTGATCACCATAATAAGTGGGTTTAGATGAATCAACAGTCTTTTCAGATCCGAAATTAAAACTGTCAAGGTCAAAGAGTTCAGCAGGATGTGTTGGAATGAGTGAATGTTTTAACTCATTGAACTTGACATTCAGTGTTTCTTCAACTACCTTGGTTCTGGAATTGAATACCTTGTAGGCTTTTCTACTTGAAGAGTAACCAAGAAAATAACCTGAATCAACTTTAGCAACAAACTTTGAAATAGAGTCTTTTATGTTGAGCATAAAACATTGACATCCAAAAGCCCTGTAAAAGGAGATGAGGGGCTTAATGCCATGAAGATATTCATAAGCAGCTTTGGAATGTCTCTTTGTGATTAGAACCCTATTCTGAACATAACAAGCTGTGTTTACTGCTTCAGCCCAATAATAAAGAGGTAGGCCTGAATCAGCTAACATTGTTCTTGCTGCTTCAATCAATGCTCTGTTCTTCCTTTCACAAACACATGTTGAAAACATAATATATGGTCTAGATGCAGTTAAATAAAGTAGGGAACCTATCATACATCTATACATGGTTGGATCAATTTGTTTTCCTTGATCATCTGGTTCAACTTGTGTGATTGGTATCATGGGAGTGGAAGCTGATTTACAGTCTTTTAAAGAAAATTTTCTTAATAATTCTTTACTATATTTTGATTGATGTATAAAAGTTCCACTTGTTGTTTGTTTGATCTGCAGTCCCAAAAAGTACTGCAGTTCTCCCATGGTACTTATCTCAAATCTTGATTGCATGAGTTTCTTAAATTTATCACACAGTTTTGAATTTGTTGAACCAAAAATAATATCATCAATATAAATTTGAACAAGTAGGATGTGATTTCCAACATGCTTTATGAAAAGAGTTTTATCAATGAAGCCTCTTATGAAGTGATTTTTGAGTAAAAAGTCCGAAAGTGTTTCATACCAAGCTCTAGGAGCCTGTTTTAGCCCATAAAGAGCCTTGTCAAGTTTGTACACTCAATTAGGATGAGAAGGATCCTCAAACCCAGGTGGCTGACAAACATACACTTCTTTTATTTTGCCATATAAAAATGCACTTTTTACATCAATTTGAAAAACTTTAATTTTGTTGGAAATAACATAAGCCAAAAATAACCTGATGGCTTCAAGCCTTGCAACTGGAGCAAAGTTTTCATCATAATCAATCCCTTCTTCTTGAGAATAACCTTGTACCACCTGTCTTGCCTTGTTTTTGATAATTAAACCAAGCTCATCTTGTTTGTTTATGAAAACCCATCTTGTTCCAATTGGTTGTTTGTTTGGAGGTAAGGGACAAATTTCCCAAACCTGTTGCTTCTTGAACTGTAAAGGTTCATCTTGCATTGCTTCAACCCAACTGTTGTCTTTAAGGACTTCCTGATACTTCTTAGGTTCCGACTGAGAAATAAATGCTGAGAATAAGCAAAAGTTGGAAAGCTGGTTTCTTGTAAGTACCCCTGATGCAATATCAGCCATGATTTGATCCAATGGATGATCTTTGTGTTTAATCAGTTGTTGTAAACCACTAATAGGTGTAGGCTCTTGTACTTCTTCAAACAAACCACTGAGGTTGATAATATCTAGTTCAACTGTTTGAACATCTTCAGTAATTTTGGGAGCTGAATCAGATGTTTGAGTTTGTACACCAGCAGTTGTTGAATCAAAAGTTTGAGGAACTTCTGATGATTTGAAAGTTGATTTAATGACTGTATTTGGAGTCCATGATGGAGGACCATCATCAAACCCTTGATCACCATAATAAGTGGGTTTAGATGAATCAACAGTCTTTTCAGATCCGAAATTAAAACTGTCAAGGTCAAAGAGTTCAGCAGGATGTGTTGGAATGAGTGAATGTTTTAACTCATTGAACTTGACATTCAGTGTTTCTTCAACTACCTTGGTTCTGGAATTGAATACCTTGTAGGCTTTTCTACTTGAAGAGTAACCAAGAAAATAACCTGAATCAACTTTAGCAACAAACTTTGAAATAGAGTCTTTTATGTTGAGGATAAAACATTGACATCCAAAAGCCCTAAAAAAGGAGATATGGGGCTTAATGCCATGAAGAATTTCATAAGTAGTTTTGGAATGTCTCTTTGTGATTAGAACCCTATTCTGAACATAACAAGTCATGTCAACTGCTTCAGCCCAAAAATAGGAGGTAGGCCTGAATCAGCTAACATTGTTCTTGCTGCTTCAATCAATGCTCTATTCTTCCTTTCTACCACACCATTTTGTTCAGGAGTTTTGGGAATTCTGAATTGTCTAACAATCCCTTTATACAAACAAAATTCGTCTAGAGTTTTGTTCCTGAACTCTGTCCCATTGTCACTTCTTATGATTTTGAAAGAAAGAGAATATTGTTTCTCTACTTGTAGAATGAAGAACTTGATAATTTCAGCTGCCTCATCCTTGGAAAATAAGAAGAAGACCCATGTGAATCTTGAGTAGTAATCAATAATGACTAAGCAGTACTTCTTCTTACCAAGGCTCATGATTTTGATTGGCCCAAATAAGTCCGTATGGATTAGTTGAAGACATTTAGTTGTTTTTTATTCTTCAATAGACTTATAGGAGGACTTATGCTGCTTTCCTTTTAGACATGATACACAATGTTCTTGACACTGGTATACTTTCAAGGGTAGACCTCTGACCAAGCCCATTTTTGTGACTTTATTTATGGTTTTAAAGTTCACATGGCCAAGTCTCCTATGCCAAAGGTCTGTCTCTGAAGTTGATGCCTTTGAGAAGAAACATGCAGTGTTGTTCAGTACTTTGTCCTTTTCAATTTCCACTGCATAGACATTGTCACATCTCTTGGCTATCAACAAAGTATGATCTTCAATGATCTTCTCTATCAACTTCTGGTCTTCTGGTGATATGACGTTGCATGATGCTTTGGTGAAAAAGGAAGAATATCATTTATCACACATTTGTGAAACACTTAGCAAGTTGTACTCAAGGTTTTCAACCAGATTGACCTTGTCAAACTGCATTTTGCCTGAGGATACATTGCCATATCCTAGCACATATCCCTTTGCATTATTCCCAAAGGACACAGATCCTTCTCTTTGACTTATGAAATTGTTGATCAGGTACCTGCATCCAGTCATGTGCATTAAGCCTCCACTATCAACATACCAAATGCTATTTAGACCTCTGGAGACCCTATGCACAAAGAGTGGATTAGTTAGATTTAGGAACCCAAGCCAATTTGGCTTTGGGTGTACTCTTAGGAATAGTAGCAGTTTGTTTTTGACTACTTTTTGAAATCCATGTCTTTTTAGCAATGGATTTATTGTTGAGAACAATGGTGGGACCTTTTTGAGGTTCACCATCAACTTTGGTCATCCGAAGCTTAACCAAATTTATCAAATCTTTAACCTCAGCAGTTTGTGAAACTACTGATGGCTTAGGTCTAACTTCTAAAAATGAATTTTGAGAGGAAGACTGTGGTTGAGATTTAGTCTTTCTCTGAGAAAAGGTGTTGATTGGTTGCTGTTTGATGGGAAAGAAAGTATTTTCATAGTCTTGTTTGATTTGTTTTCCCACAACCATTTGTAAAATTTTCTTGTTGTACTGATTTCCTTTTCTATATCTGCAAAATTCTGTTTTGTGGTTAAACAGACCACAAATTTCACAAGATTTTGCCTTTCCTTTTAGATTTTCAAGAGTTTTGGAAGGCAAAGTACTAACAGTTGTTAAATCTGGAATTTGGTCATCAGTTGTTTTCAGGGTCTCAACTCCCGATGTAGATGAAACTACTGATGAGCCAATGTCAGTTATTTCAACTTCTGCAGGACTTTCTTTTTCATTTGGAAGAAAGTTCTGATGAAAAGATGTGCATTCTTTCATATCAGAAGTTTGTTTTTGAACTATTCTACTCCAATCATCAGTAGTTTTGGAAGTAAAATTAGTTGGTGATTCTGTATGATTGTACCCTATGCCAAACTTAACATTTGATGTAGTTTATTTGTTAAGCAACATTTGGTAACCTCTACATGACTCTACCCAATTTTCACAATCAACCTTGGTGTCAGCAAGCTCTTTTCTGACTTTTCTTAGGTTTTCTATCATGTTTTTTTATTTGTGCTTGGGTTTCAATAGCATTGTTAGTTAATTTAGAAATTTCTTTTGTCTTTGAAGCAAGTTTTCTTTCTAAATCACATTTTATTTGAGTGTATTTTCTTTCAGAGTCATTGGCTTTGCCTTGTAGATGCGCATTGGTCTCTCTTATTAAAAGCAAATGATTCTTTGCATGATTTTGAACAAAGCTTTAAAAGAGACTCTTTGGTACCTGAGATAAGGCAGCATTAGAGGAGCATCCCTCAAAAGCCATTAAGGCAAAATTCTTTCTGCCATTATAAGGTTCACCCCAGTTGATGTCAAACATTTTGTTGTCTGCATCTGGACTGCATTCAGTTGTATCAAAAGGAAGACTACTCCAGTTAACATACCCATTTGTTAAAAGGCTTTGCTGAGTGGGTTGTTGAGCTGATGGAGGTTGTTAAGCAGCAGGAATGGAAGTCATCTGTTGTTGGCTCTACATTTGATGAGCAGGCATCTGAACATATTTTACTTGTGGCACATATTGGATTTGTGGAGCTTGTGCTTGTACAAAATGTGCACTTCCCTGTGTTCCAAAGTTCCTATTGTAACTAGGGTTTGATTGGTTTCCAGACTGTGATTGGTTAAAGCTAGAGCTTCTACACTCTCTAGCAAAGTGTCCCAACTTCTGACACTTATAACATCTTAATTTAGATTTGTCAAAACCAATTTTTGTAGAACTGTTCAGTCCTGGAAATTTCCTTCATGACCTTCTATAAACTTGTTAGTTTTTATGCTTAACATGGCCAGTTGGTGTAGTATATCCATTTCCTCTAGGTCATCACTACTGAAATTTTTTAAATCATCCATTATAAAACACATGTTATCAGTAGTTTGACAGTTTTCATCATTGTCATAAGCTGGATATGACCTTTCAAATGAGATCCAAGCAGTTATGTCAATGTATGTATTCACAAGACCCAAAATCATTAGAACAAGAAGGTGAGTCTTGTCCTAAGAGTGCTTTGCTACCTGGAATATAGTCATCAACAGTTTTTCCAGAGTTTTGTAACTTTTTCTTTTGATTGATTTCTCTTTCAAAAGTAAGTAATCTCCCATGTATTTTTGTGAGTGAGAGAGAATCAAAATCTGGTCCTGACCTGAGAACTATAGAATAAGTTTCCCATTTTTCTGGTAAAGACCTTAAAAATCTATGAAGCATAGATGAGTTTGTATAGGTCTGACCATTTAATTTTAACTCAGATATTAATGAAGAGAATCTTTCAAATTGTTGTGTTAACGTCTCTCCATTAACATGAGTAAAAGTTTCATATTGTTGAGCCATGATTTCTCTAGTGTTGGCTATCACCTCATCAGTTCCTCCAAACTGTTCTTTAAGGCAATCCCATAGCTCTTTAGCACTTTCACAATGTAAAAGCCCAACATAAATTTCATTTGGGAGTGCCATAGCCAACATAGAGAATGCCTTAGCATCTAGCTCAAGTTTTAGGAAATCTTCTTCAGTTTAGTCTTTTGGATCTTTAGGTCTTTCTACTTGAGTTTCTGGATCAGTTAATACTGGTTTATGAGGTCCATACATAACAGACTTCCAACATCCATTATTTGTTTGAGATAAAGTGTGTGCCAATCTCCTTTGGAAGATATTATATTCATTTCTGACTAGCATAGGAGGTTTATTGGCATATCCAGTGTTATGAGGGTCCATTTTTAAGAAATAAGATTGATCAATAATTTCTTAAAGTGATGGATTGTTTTAAAAGTGAACTGCAATTCTATATTGAATATCAATAAGAGCCTGTGTCTGATTCTCAATTTGTTAGATTGATATTTGATCAGATGAACCAGTGCTCTGATACCAATTGTTGGATCAGTTTCTTGTTTAAACAGGTTCTTATCATGAACACTTGTATATTTAAACTATCAAAGTAAGTTGCACAGCGGATTATAAGTTAAGTGTTCAAGTTAAAGATGTACTTTTTAAACAGTACTAAATACTCCCTCTTGAGTTATGAAACTAAAGTAGCAAGTGAGAATCTAAAAATAGTTAATGAATAAAACAATAAATGCTTCAATGATTCTTAGAATTAATGGAAATAATAACTACAAAAGGAATGTCTAAAATAGTGGGATGAACCCATCTATTTATAGACTAAGAGTAAACGTACAAGAGAAGTATTGAAGCATTATAATAAGTACAAATACTACAACAGACTATAGCATTGGTACCTGTACAAAAGATCTAAGAATACTAATATTAAACTCAACTACCGAAGTTCAAAGGCGGTGGGAAGCTTCTATCAAAACATCTGATGAGTGACAAACTACTGATGAGTAGTTTGTCTTCAGCAGTTCTTCAGTTAACTTGTCTGGTTTGACTTCATAACTTCTGATAAGAACATGTGATTATTACTAGACTTTTTAAGAAAAAGTATAAAAAATAAAAGGTAGTCTCATTTGTCAACTAAATTGGGTTTTAGTGCATCATGGTTAAGGCACGTGATGTAATAATTACCATAACCGTCGTATCAGTCATCCTATTTAAGAGGTATGAGTGCCTAGGGAATTGACACCTGGCATTTGTTCTTTTTGAATTTTAAACTTCCCCCAAATCTTCGTATAAGAACGGTTTTTGTGCCAGTACACTTATCTTCATCATTTAGCTCATCTTTTGAACAACAAATGGCTCCCAAAGCAAGTTCCTCACGAGTCATCATGAGCGTATCGGATATTTCCTGTAATTGGCCCTATTTTCCTTCATTCATCAGTGATTATCAGATTCCTCTGGAATGGGGACCAGTGCTTCCTAGCAAAGATGACTGGGCATTTCCTCTCAAGGAAGGGAAGATTACATTATACGGAGAGTTCTTCAGTTTTTCTCACTTCCGCTTGCCGGCCACCAATTTCCTTTTTGATCTATTGTCCTATTACAAGGTAAACCCTTCCCAATTGCATCCCCTAGGTTTAATAAAAATTCACCATTTTGAATTTTGTGCCCTAGGTTTGGGTAGGGCTCCTCGCCTGGAGGTTTTTCGGGTGTTATATGTTTTGAAATTTAAAGGAGAGTATTTTACTTTTGATCGGCGTCCCGGTTCATTGTCATGTATAGACAATTTTCCCCAAAGTGTTCGTGATAAGGAGTGGAGAAAGAAATTTTTCTATGTTGATGAACGTGTCCTTTCCGTCAAAGCCCCAATTAGGTACCCAGAGGCTAAATCCAAATTGGCTGATGAATGCCCTCTTCCTTCTGTTTTCGAGAAGGATCCGCTATATCTTGCTTTGACCAACAATCCTACGGAATGTACTTTTATTCCAGAAAGAGCTTTGGTTGCCGTTGGTATGAGCCGGTTATGGGTGGATGAAACTGTGTTCCCGGAATATAGGCGTCAAGATTAGGGGCCATGGCAGTATTTTGATGTTCTGGATACAGAAATTTCGCCTCAGTTAGTGGAGCATGACCGTCCATTGGGTCCCGATGAGCTTGATGTTCTCAGCCGAACAATCTCCAATTTCCTTATTCCAGCCCCTATTGCCGAATCGGTTGTTGTCCTTTCTTCCTCCGCTGTGGAGACAGTGTCTTTGGATGTTGGTAAAGATATTCTCGGCCCTGTGGATGCCGATCCTATCAATGTTGCCCCCCCAGGGTGATACTAATGCGGAGAAGAAAAAAGAGAAATCCAAGAAAAGGAAAGCAACTGCTACTCTTGGTGTTGAAGCCTTATTAGCTAAACGGAAACAACTGCTGGAGATGAAGAAAAAGTCTCTTGGTAAGTATTTGTGTCTTTTTGTATTTATGTTTTGCATTCCTTCTTCTTTCTTTCATTGTAAGTTTCTTTGTTTCCCGTAGGTGAAAGAATATCTGTTGATACGTCTGCATCTGCCTCCGAAGATGTTTTCGCGTCCGTAGTTGACGTTGAGAAGGTTGTTCCAGTAAACGTTGGAGACGGCTTTGAGGCAGCCGTTGTTGTTACATCTTCTCCTTCAGTCAGTACAGCTATACCATCTTCGGCTCCTGTTACTACTGCCCCTGCCTCTATTCAAGTCTCTGTTTCAGAGGTTGTTGTGACCCCATCTGTGCCGTTCTCCACCGTGCCAGTTTCCGTTCCTTTGAAACCGGTGTTTTCTTCTGCTGGTCCATCTGTGACTACTAGGTTTTCTGCTGAGCAAAGCTTTTCTCAACTTTTACAGGACGTCTAGAAAAATCCTATCCAATTTCCTGGTGGGATCCGGACCGGCATTTTATCAGGTCAAGGTGGTTCTCCTGACACAAATGAGATGCCCACCAATGTGTATTCTCCTGGTATTAACTGGCGGCCATTCCTGAAAGATGTCCGGTATGTACCCGGGTGGCACATTGTTGAATCTAGTCGTCTGATACATCCGGATGTTATCCGTCACTGGGCAGAACATGCCTTCCCTCCAGCCGAAAAGTCATATTTGCAGGGATTGGATAATGCCCAGCTTGCTGAAAATGTGTTGGGTTCTAGTGCATGTTATACTGCTGCTTCCTATGAGGTGCTCCGTCGATGGCGATCAGATCTTGTCCATCTTCTGGAGGTTCGTGGTAAGCAGGGCTCACTTGTGTCTCAGACTGAGAGATTAGCTAAACAGTTAGCGGAAGCTGAGGTAGAACTAGTGTCCCGGCAAGTTGCTATAGATAAATTGGAAGGAGATAAGTCCCGGATGGTAAAGGGTCATTTGGAGGAGAAGCTAGAGCTGCTTTGTGCCAATGATTCCCAAGGCGGCATTATCACCCGCCTTGAGGGTAGGATTGATTCTCTGTCCAAGGAGCTTGCGGCGGAAAAGAGCACAGTTGCCCGGAACCGGGCGGAGATGGAGAGATGCAGACTTCTGGCTACCGAGGTTGAGAATTTTGAGTCCCGGGTCAGACGAGCAGAGGAGGAAAGGGACTCTCTGGTTGAGAAACTTAATGAATGTCAAAAGCAACTAGCTCTATCCAATCAACGTGCTGATCAGGCTGTGGACTCTACTGAAGCTGCCAAGAATCTCGTCATCTCTCTTAAGTCTCAGTTGGAGCATATTCGAGGTGATCGTGACTGGTTGATTACCCGAGGTATTCCTGCGTCATGGCGTTACATCCGGACCAGTCAGACATACCAAGATCGTATTAATGATTTTTATGAGGTAGCTATGGAGGCCGGGTATCTTGGTGGGTTGACATATGGGAATAATCTTGGACTTATGGTCAGAAAGTGCCTCCTCCCACAGAGCAAGAAAGTGAAATTGGGACTCGAGTTGCTGATTCTATGCAGGCTTTGAGTAGTGACTCCTTGGAAGCCATTTCACAGTTGAGCAATCAAGTTGGTGATGATGGTATCTCTTCTCTCTGGTCATTGCTTGAGCCTTTTGTTAAAGGTTCGGTTGATGCTGAAACTTCCTCTTCCAGTGGGGATTAAAAAAATCTTTTTTATTCATGACTTTTGTTTATTTATATTTTATGTTGCGCGTTTGTCTTTGTAAGTGTATGGTGTGGGTGTGTGCCACTTGTCGTTATCATATTCAAATGTACTGACAATGATTTGACGACCATTAATGGCCTTTTGCATGTCATGATTGCATGACGTTACGAGTTGCCATTTTAACTATTTGCACAGATATTTGTGTCAAAGATATTAAAAGCGTATCTCTTGATCTTCCCAAGAGGATCTATATAAGTCACTTGACTTATCAGGTAGACCATTATTTCTTGTTCAAAAAATTTGCTTTTTTATTTCTTCTTTCTTTCATGGCGCGCCGATCATCTTCTATAACAGAGCTATCGAGGGAGCTTGATGCTGTTGATGCTCTGCAAATGCTGTATCAATACTCTCGTGAGATGGATGCCCGTCGAGCTGATCTTGAAGAGTTTAACATTAGGTATGCTAACTATGTCCCTGCACGTCGATATGGGAATGTGTACTCTCGTGGTCCACGAAAGCTATTTTTTGAGGCGGATCGTGACATTGGTCAAGGTCCTTTACCAGATCATGATCCAAATGCCATTCAAGACATACCCGTGGGTCATGACCCGGATGTCGTCATGGACGTTCCGGATGTTCATGTTCCAGTAGATCCTCTTGTTTTATTGGACCATGGTGATGGTCTCGTTGATAATCAAGAGGATCCTCATGCTGGAGTTACTGAAGATGTTCCTAACCCTCCCGTTCCTCTGCCCGTTCCAGAAGAAGAACTACTGTACACCCCTACAGAGGTGTTGGCGATTCTGGACGGTAGGCTTTGAAGATCTTTGTGCCTGTGAATAGGCTGATTTTTGTTTTGTCTAGCTAGTATTTTGTAAGGAAATGGCATATGGATTTTTGTCCTGCCTCCTGTTTCTGTCATGTTCATGACTAAGTTTTGGGCGTAAAACATCAATGTATAAAGATGCTGTAAATGTTGCCGTAATAGGCGTTTATTAACACGATCTGCCGTGATTATTATTATAATGTTTACATAGAGTATGTCTAGCATAAAACATTAATTGTTCGTGCCTTGACTTGTGCTTAATTAGACGTAACATTACTTTAGCTGTGCCGCGTTCCATGTCCGGGGTATTGGTTCCCCTCTTAACTGTTTCAGGGAGTATGCTCCCTTTCCCAGCACCTCAGCTATCTCATACGGCCCTTCCCAGTTTGGTCCCAACTTTCCTTGGGTTGCGGTTCTGCTTGCTTCATTATCCCGCATCACCAGCTCTCCTGCTTTGAACGTTTTTTCCAGTACCCTTTTGTTGGAATATTTTTCTAGGAGTCTTTTGTATCGTGCTTCATTGATGCATGCTGTTTCACAGCGTTCTTCCAGCACTTCCAGGATTTCCCGGATTAACTCTTCATTCCTGCCCTGATTGCTGTTTCTTCTTAGGGAAGGGATTCCAATTTCTGCCGGGATCATTGCTTCCGAGCCAAACGTCAGACTAAATGGTGTCTCTCCATTGCTTGTCTTTGGCATAGTCCTGTGTGCCCACAGGACATGCGGCAATTGCTCAACCCACGATTTTCCTTCCGCATCTAGCCTTTTCTTCAAACCGTCCAGGAGGCTTCGATTTATTCTTTCGACCTGGCCGTTGCCTTGCGGGTGTGCCACGGAAGTGAAAATCTGCTGGATGTGTAGCTCCTTGCACCATTCTTTAAGTGTCTTATCCGTGAATTGTGTCCCGTTATCGCTGACAAGTTATAATGGAACCCCGAAACGACAAACTATGTGTTCCCATAGGAATTTTTTGATATTCATTGCCTCGATCTTTCCCAATGGTTTTGCCTCCACCCATTTGGTGAAATAATCCACGGCAACCACCAAATATTTCAATTTCCCCGGGGCCAAAGGAAAAGGTCCCACTAAATCGACACCCCATTTTTGGAATGGCCACGCGGCTGTGACCGGAATTAGATTGTTCTTCGGTCGTATGGTCTGTGGTGTGTACTTCTGGCAACTGATGCATTTTTGTAGTTCTTCCACAGCCATATTGTGCATCCCCGGCCAGAAATAGCCTGCACTGGTTATTTTAGCTACCACTGCCCGGGGACCTGCATGTATACCACATATGCCCGCGTGGATATCCTGTATTAAGAATCTTGCTTTGGATGGAGTTACACACCTCAGAGCTGGACCCAGGTATGACTTCCGATACAATGTTCCTCCATGTATCTCGTACTGCAAGGCCTTGGTCCGTATCTTCATTGCCTCCCCCTTGTTTTCCGGCAGTATCCCTTTTTCCAGGTACTGTTGGATTGGGGTCATCCATGACACTTCTGCCATGTAAATATTGTGCACTTCTGTCTCCTGTGTTGATGGTTGCTTCAAAGTTTCGATGTGAACGTCTTCTTCAGTGCCCGAGGATGCCAACTTACTGAGAGCGTCTGCGATGTCATTCTTGTGTCTTCGTACATGAAGTAGTGTAACTTTCTCGAATTTTGACATTAGCTCTTTCGTCATTCCCAAGTATTTCGCCATCGTGTCATCCTTAGCTTCATAAGATTCGTTAACTTGGTTGTTTACCAACAACGAATCTACATGGGCGTCCACCTTCTTTGCTCCCATCGATAGTGCCAGCCGCATGCCGGCTAGAAGTGCTTCATATTCTGACTGATTGTTTGAGCAATCGAAATCAAAACGTAGTGCATGCAAGGATCTAGTCCCCTCCGGGCTGATTAGCACGAGCCCGGCCCCTGATCCCTTGCTACTGGATGACCCGTCCGTATACAACTGCCATGCCAGATCATTGCTTTCCATTCTAGCCGTGTTATCGTTCCCTGGAACCTGTACCGTTTCATTCTGGGATCTCAGTCATGAAGTCTGCTATTACTTGTCCTTTGATGGACGTCCTCTTCTTGAATGTTATATCCAGGGCCCCTAATTCAATGGCCCATTTTGCTAATCTTCCCGATACTTCTGGCCGGTTCAGAACTTGTGCCAGAGGAAACCCAGTTAAGACTTCAACTTTGTGTCCTTGGAAATATCGACGCAGCCGGCGGGATGCATGTACCAAAGCCAGCACCAACTTTTCCAACGTAGGATATCTTCCCTCCGGATCAGAGAGGACCCGGCTAATGTAATACACCGGTGTCTGTAGATTTTCTCGCTCTACCAGCAAAACTGCACTGACCGCGTGATGCCCGGCCGCTAGGTACATCTTCAGGATCTCCCCGGGTCTTGGGGCCGTGAGTGTTGGTAGGTTGCTGACGAACTTTTTCATCTCCTGGAATGCCTTTTCTGCTTCCTCTGTCCATTTGAATCTGTTCTTGTTCAAGCATTCTTTCAAAGTTGATATGAAAGGAAGAGATCTCTCTGCGTGTCGTGCTAGGAAACGATTGATGGCTGCTGGCCTTCCATTCAAGGTTTGGGCTTCTTTCAATGTCTTTGGAGATGGCATGCTAGTAATGGCTATCACTTTTTCAGGGTTAACCCGAAATCCGTCTTTTGACACTACCACACCCAGGAACTTCCCTTCTTCCATTCCAAAGGAGCATTTTTCCCGGGTTTAGTTTGATGTTGTAATCCCGCAGCGTCTTGAAGTTTTCTTCGTTATCCGCTATGATTTTTTCCTCAGTGCAGCTTTTGATGACGAGGTCATCGACGTACACTTCGAGATTACGGCCAATCTGCTTTTCGAACGCCTGGTCCATTAACCTTTGATATGTGGCTCCTGCGTTCTTTAATCCGAAGGGCATCTTTATGTAACAATATATACCGGCATCGGTGTGAAATGCCGTCTTCTCCTCGTCTTCCCGCGCCATCTTTATCTGGTGGTACCCTTTGTACGCATCGAGGAAACACTTGAACTTGTATGGTGCTAAGGAATCTACCTTGAGATCGATCTCCGGCAAAGGGTATGCGTCTTTTGGGCATGCCTTGTTTAAGTCCTTGTAATCTACACACATTCGCCAGGTTCCGTCGTGTTTCCTGACCATGACTGGGTTGGCAACCCACGTATGATACTTGGTCTTTTTTAGGATGCCCGCTTCTTCCAGCTTTTTTACTTCTTGAACTACTGCCGCCCTCCTTTCAGGAGCCATGCTCCGCCTCTTCTGGGTGACAGGTTTGATGGACGGGTACGTCGACAGCCTGTGTTCTGCTTTTGATCTTGATATGCCTGTCATGTCAGCGTGTTTAAAAGCAAATATATCCATGTTACTCTTTAACACCTGTTTAAGCCTATCCCGTGCCGTTGTAGACAAGGTATCTCCTATCGTGACTGTCTGTTCGGGGTATTCTGTGTTCAATACCCACCTCTCTGGACCGATGAGCCCCGTAGGTGCTTGACAATATGGTTTTCGGTCGGTGGTCGCACAAGCTTTGTCTCCGGACACCGTGACTACCCCTTGAGGGGTAGGAAACGTCATAAATCCTCTGGCCGTTGAAACCAAGACGTCAATCTTTCCGAGAGTGTATCGTCCCATGACCACGTTGTACTGGGAGTTGGCTGGGATGACCAAGAAGGTTACCAATACCGTACGCTCTTTGCTCCCATCTCCTATGGTGACTGGAAATGTTAATTGTCCCAGGGGCTCAATGCTTTCCCCCGTGAAACCTCTTACAGGCCCTCTGGCGGGCTCGAGCATCCTCTAGTCTTCTGGACGCATACGCCGGAAACATGGTTCGTATATGATATCTTCCGAGCTCCCCGTGTCTACCAGGATTCTTCTCATGCTGTAGTCTCCCACCGCCGCGGAGATTACCAAGGCCTCCATGCTTAACATCCGGTAATGAGGAGGTATGGTAATAGTTGCCTCCATCCATGGTTCTATTTTCTCAAACGATCTCTTTCGATCGTATCTTGATTCAAACTTTACCATATTTATTTCCCAAGGCCTTTTTCCTGCAGCCTTCTCCGCTCCGGACGACGAGGTATTTGGCTTTACATCTCTTACCAAATGTGCTAATTTTCCCGTCTTGAAGAAATATTCGATTTGTTTCTTCAGCTGGAAGCAGTCGTTTGTTTCGTGTCCAACACCTTTATGGTAAGCACAGTATTTAGATTTGTCTTGTGATGGTGACTCCTTCAGTGAGCGGGGCGTATTAAGCCTTAAGTCTTCAGACTCCAATATCTGGAGTGGTGTTTTCGTCAATTCCGGATACTCGAACCTTGGCTTCGAACTTTCTCCTTTTCCCACGAAAGTGTTCTGGGACTTTTCAAATCGTCGTCGGTCGTGTCTTCGGTCTTCCCGACTGTCGTTCTGGGAGTACGGATGTCTGTCCGATCTTCCTTTATTTTTGGAACTTTGTTGATCCCTGGAGCCCTCAGAGTTTTTTGTCGCTTCTTGTCTCTTTCTTACAGCATGGTTCATGGCTATGGACTTCTCTTGTTTCACGTAAGCCTTTGCGATAGTCATCATTTCGTCCATGGTCTGTGGATACCCCGTCGGGCCGTGTAATTTTCGCAGTAAACCATCGTCATTCACCCCCATGGTGAAAGCAGTACATGCTAATTCTTCGGTGAGCCTGGGGATCTGCAATCTCTCTTTATTGAATCGATGATAAAATGCTCAATTGACTCATTGTCCCTCTGTCGTATATGCATCACCTCGTCTCTATACTTGGTATGCCTTCTCTGTTGACTGAATTGTTGCGAGAAACCCTTTACGATTTCCTTCCAATTGGATATGGACCCGGGTGGTGAGCTATCCCACCAGACTCGTGCGGCTCCAACAAGGGTCTGGACAAACATGTGGCACCAGGCTTGCATGGGCCAATCCTTCGACCATCCTGCCGACTCGAAAATACTCATATGGTCGTCCAGGTCCCCGGTCCCGTCATATTTTCCCACAGTTGACGGTAGCTTTAGATTGCTGGAGGTCGGTAGGGTCGAGTCAGGTCTTCGTCATCCCCTTCTTCTTCATCACCGGGAGCTTGGGTACGTGTTACGTCTCGCATCCCGGGTTGTGACACCCTAGGTAATGGCTGACTCGATACCGGTGTGTCTTCATAAGACAACCTCGTCCCCGCTTTTCCGAGGTGAGTTTCCATATTTTGTCGAATCGGATGGGTTGTACTCCCCGGTCCTGTGGGCATGGGTTGAACCGGCGGGTACATGTAAGGAAAAGTGTATGGATGAGGAATTCCCGCTACAGGAGGGTACATGTACCCGTAAGGTGGTACCGAAAACTGCGGAAAGTACGAGTGATTCCCGGGGGTGACCGGGGTATATAGGGACATAGGGGCGGATGCTAAGGACGCGTTCATAGCCGCCGAAAACAAAGGTAAACTTGATGCTGCATTCATGCATGACGTGGTCGCCGCGACTGACGAGCCTCCCATAGCTGCTACAGATGCCGCTATTGATCTTGAGTAAGTGTTGGTTGGAGTCGGCCCATCGAACAAGGGCGTAGAGACGGCTGAAACCGCGGGAGGCGCGGACTGAAGTGCTGTGGTGAATGTAGTGAATCCCGGGGGCTGTTCCATTAATATTTCCTCGTCTATATGTTCTTCTGAATGGCGGTCTTCTCCTAGCCTCCCCAAGCCTTCAGACATTAATCCATGTTGAATCGTGTTGTTTGTCGTCATTTCAATCGAGTGGGAAAGATATCTTCTTGCCTTGTCTCCGTCCCACGGATGGCGCCAATGAAGAAGTAAGAACCTGCGCGATGCTCTGAATCTTCTTGATGATACAAAAAGGATCTTTCCTCAGCTCGTTCAAAGATGACTGTGAAAGTTGTTCCTACAAAACAGAACACCGTTAGGACTCGCCACAGGATTGGGGGTAATCTTGTGACCACCCTCCGGCGTGAGAATAAGTATTGTTTTCTTTTAATGAGGAAGAATGTAGTTGATAGTAGTAGTAGAGATAGTGATGATGTTCCTTTACCTTTCGTTCTCCTTTTATAGTCGATGTCTTCTTGTGAGAGGAGATAATTTCTGCATGATTACTTGCTCGTTGATCTTGCCTTCTGACCAGCATTGTATTAATTATGTTTGACTGATTATGTTGACCACTTTGACTCTTTAGAGTTGATGGGTCTTTCTTTATTGGGCTTATGTTTTTGTGGTATGGGCCAGGTTTATCTGGGCCCTACCTCGTCACTAAGTAAGGTAAATAAAATTAGAAGTATCTAAACTATAAAAATGACATGTATGTATCAACTTACATTATATACTTTTTTACAAAGAAAATACCAAAAGATCCATTTCACCCGGGAGCGTCTCGGGTTGAAAAATATAACAATTCTAATAATACTAATACTAATAGTAATAATTATTACTTTTGTAATTAAATAAATAAAAAAATAACCTTGCTATAAGGTGACACCATGTGTTGCAGTGTTGCGCGATTTTTTCTCATAGCTTCTCTTGATTAAGTATACCTATGCATCTTTAGAAAAGTAAAATTCCAATGATAGCATGGCGATTAGGCGGAATTTCAACATCGCTGATAAGAACATGGTTTAAAAGAAAAAACATGATTAATGAATAACCTCGTTGGACGAAACCCCAAAAAAAAATAGTCGTTTTTTTTTCTCCGTTTTTTATATAGCACTATGGTACTCGTTGGAAATAAAATAATAAAACGCTCGTTAATTTGGTGTAATTTTTTTCTTTAAAAAATCTCGTATATAAAAGATATTAACGTTTAAAAATTATGGGAGGAAACATAAGATAGAAAAATTTAAATTTGTTTTTAAATTCTTTTTTTCTAAAATAACTCAATTTAATTTTAGTAGATTAGGTTTTATATTATTATTATTACTAGATTATACCCCGGGAGCGTCCCGGGTTGAGAAATTTAATATGATACATCAATTTTACATATGAAATAGACTGATGTATAACTCTAATATTAATATCTAACCTAAAACAAATTAACAATGTTCAACTCCAATGCTAACACCTAACCTAAAAGAATGTAGAACTTTAATGTAACTCTAATATTAACACCTATCCTAAAGACTAAACAAATATACAACTCTAACATACTAATATTGATACCTAACTTAAAACAATGTATAACCCTATTAACCTATTCGGCTCTGGTTGAAAAAAATTCATATTTACTGATTTAAACATAATTAGTGACTTGTCTATACATGATTAATGATTTACCTGAACACTTTGTGTTTTTTTTCCTGTATGAACAAAACCCCCCAAAAAATTTCTCCGTTATTTTATATAGCACTATGGTACTCGTTGGAAAGATAATAAATCGCTCGTTAATTTGGTGTAATTTTTTAAAAAAAAAAATCTCATATATTAAAGATATTAACGTTTAAAAATTATGGGAGGAAACATGAGGGTGAAAAATCTAATTTTGTTTTTTAATTATTTTTTTTCCTAAAATATCTCAATGCCACATGGGATGACACATGGCACACTCAAGGAAGAAAATGCATCTTTGAGTGCCATGCCATTAAAATGGCTTTGTTTTATTATATGTATATTCTCCGTTTTTTATATAGCACCATGGTACTCGTTGGAAAGATAATAAAACGCTCGTTAATTTGGTGTAATTTTTTTAAAAAAATAATCTCGTATATTAAAGATATTAACGTTTAAAAATTATGGGAGGAAACATGAGGGTGAAAAATCTAATTTTGTTTTTTAATTATTTTTTTTCCTAAAATATCTCAATGCCACACGGGATGACACATGACACACTCAAGGAAGAGAATGCATCTTTGAGTGCCATGTCATTAAAATAGCTTTGTTTTATTATATGTATAGATTACTAGCTTATACCCCGGGAGCGTCCCGGGTTGAGAAATCTAAGTAAAGTGAATAAAATTAGAAGTATCTAAACTATAAAATGACATCTATGTATCAACTTACATTAGATACTTTCAAAAAAAATACCAAAAGATCCATTTCACCTTACAACATCAACACCTAAAACAAAATATTAAGATCCCAAGCACTTCAAGGGGACATAGATTGTTTAGCACCAATACATTCGGTCAAAAGTCTTTAACTGCATACAATAAGATTTGAGCTATTTCAGAATATGGTAGAAAAAGAAAACATAGCAATTACCTGTTGGATAGCGTCCCGGGTTGAAATATCTAATATGACATAATAAAATATCTAATATGACAACATAATTAATGACTTGCCAATATATGATTAATGAATATTATTATTATTTTAAACAAATCTCTGTCATAAGTTATCATATTTAAATATAAAAAAAGGGTAATTGGGTCGGGTATCACCTAATCCCAGGCCTGACTCAAACCCACAATTTTTTTAAACTAATTCCAAACCTGACATAATACCTGTCGGGTTACAAAAAATAGTCGTTTTTTTTCTCCGTTTTTTATATAGCACTATGGTACTCGTTGAAAAGATAATAAAACGCTCGTTAATTTGGTGTAATTTTTTTTCTTTAAAAAATCTCGTGTATAAAAGATATTAACGTTTAAAAATTATGGGAGGAAACATTAGAGATAAAAATCTAATTTTGTTTTTAAATTTTAAATTGTTATTTTCCTAAAATAAAGGCCTTGCCACATGGAATGACACATGGCGCACTCAATAAAGAGAATACTCTCTTTGATTGCCATGTCATTAAAATGGCTTTGGTTTATTATATGTATAGATAGATTGTAGCTAGTATGCTATAAGAGTTCGATTTTTTTATTCTTTAAACTAGCTTTTATTCCAGGAGTATCCCGGGGTTGAAAAATATAACCATTCTAATAATACTAATACTAATAGTAATAATTATTACTCTTGTAATCTATATCTATATCTATATCTATATCTATATCTATATCTATATCTATATCTATATCTATATCTATATATATAATAAACCAAAGCATTTTTAATGACATGTCATAATATTATTCAATCTCTCTTTTGAGAGATGCCACATAGGATGTAATGTGGTAACTCTAGACCAATTAAAAAAATGAATAAATATGGTTTAAATATGATTTAACATAATCTATTAAATACCAAATCTACTAAATGTAAATATTAAACTTTATTATTTTTCCTCTCATGTTTCCTCTCATAACTTTTAAATGTTAATATCTTTTATATACGACATTTTTTAAAGAAAAAAATTACACCAAATTAACGAACGTTTTATTATGTTTCCAACGAGTAACATAGTGCTATATAAAAAACGGAGAAAAAAACAACTATTTTTTGTAACCCGACAGGTATTGTGTCAGGTTCGGAATTAGTTTAAAAAAATGTGGGTTTGGGTCGGGCCTGGGATTAGGTGATACCCGACCCAATTACCCTTTTTTTATATTAGAATATGATAACTTATGGCATAGATTTGTTTAAAATAATAATAATAATAATAATAATAATAATAATAATAATAATAATAATAATAATAATCATCATCATCATCATCATTAATCATATATTGGCAAATGCCATTTTTATAGTTTAGATACTTCTAATTTTATTCACTTTACTTAGATTTCTTAAATCGGGACGCTCCCGGGGTATAAACTAGTTAAATAAATAAAAAAATAACCTTTTTATAAGGTGACACCATCTGTTGCAGTGTTTGCGATTCTTTCTCATAGCTTCTCTTGATGAAGTATACCTATCCATCTTTAGAAGAGTAAAATTCCAATGATAACATGGCGATTGGGCTAAATTTCAACATTGTAGATAAGAACCTGGTTTAAAAGAAAAAAAACATGATTAATGAATAACCTGAACACTTTGTGTTTTTTTTTCCTGTATGAACGAAACCCCATAAAAATAGTCGTTTTTTCTCCGTTTTTTATATAGCACTATGGTACTCGTTGGAAAGATAATAAAACGCCTGTTAATTTGGTGTAATTTTTTTCTTTAAAAAATCTGGTATATAAAAGATATTAACGTTTTAAAATTATAGAAGGAAACATGAGAGAGAAAAATCTAAATTTGTTTTTAAATTCTTAAAGAGATTAGGGTTAGATAAATATAAAAGAAGGGATAAAAACAAAATAAAAAAATAAATTAAAAACTCTTACCTCAACATGCCACGTGGCACATTCAAGAGGAGATTGAGGCCTCCATTGAATGCCAAATCATCATAAGTCAATTCTTTTATTAATAGTTATAGATAGATTATAGATTATAAATTTAATTTATTGTGTTACCTCAACCCATTCTAATTTCTAAGTTGCACCATTTTGATCCACTATAAATCTTGATCTGCCACTATAGAATAAATGGAAAAAAAATGATTACATGTGCCTTTGTTATTATTTCAATTTACAGAAAAAGTATAATAGCAAGTATGGGTGTGTATTGTTTGAATAGGAGTTGAAAAGTTAAAATAAGTATTGTTGAATCTTTGAATTTTGAACCAAACTTGAAGAAGAATCAAATATCAATCAAAAGCAAAAAAAAAATAAAAAAAAATACTCGAAGGATTTAAAAGTCTAAAAAACCTAGAAGGTAAACTAATATTGATAAAACAATTTAAAGTCCCACTTTAGAGATAACTAAGAAAAATAATAATGATAAACAATCACAAAATAAGGATAATACAATAATCCAAATACTAAATAATAAAAAAAACAAATACAAATTCAAACTTATGGATATACGATGCTCATCAGAACCAATTAGGGCTGTCCACGAGTCGAGTTGAGCTAAGCCAGACTAAGCTTGAGCTCGAGCTTGAACTTAAATGAGTCAGCTCGTTATTTTTTATTATTTTTTTTACATATACTTATTAAATAAAAAATAAAAAATAAAATAAACTGTTAGAAAAATAATTGCCAGAAAAATAAAATTGCACATATACATGTATATTTTTTTTTTATTTTTTTTAAATATTTTAAAGAATGTAAGACATACTAAAAGTATTATAGGTATAATTTGTGTTTTTTTTTTCTATTAATTTTCATATTTTATTGATTAATTAAACTTAAAATGTTAACACTTTAATCTCCTCTCACATATTTTTTAATTTAAACACTTAAAAATAAAATTAATACATATAAATAAAATAATTCGAGCCAGCCCGAGAGCTCACGAGCCGAGACATGCCTAGCTTGAGCTCGAGCTCGTTTACAATCGAGCCGAGCTTCAAATTGCGAGCTTTTTGTACACCCCTAGAACCAATCTGATTATTCAAATCCGAAATATATGGCTAATTTTTTTTATAACTCATTTGTTTTTTACATCTATTATTTCTTTTGTTTTTTTTATTTATTTTTCTTCTAGAATCAACTCATATTCGAGTAGCCGACCCGATAAGTAAAAAAAAAATTGTAGCCCATCTAAAAAACCTTTGGATATATTTATATTGGATGAAACCTTTGGATCCTATAAAATATGAACCGTGAGATGAAACCAACGAAATAAACTCTGTTGATTACACTTGCCACACCTTATTTTCAGTACACACTTTGCTTCATGCATGTAATTCTCATCCAACTACAAGAAACAGTCATCAGTCTGTTTTAGATCTTTGATTTGTTCCTCACCTTTTTTTATATATTAATTTCGGGTCTCGTTCGTTCAGTTGTGCTTAATTATGGTATTCTTCCCTTTCTTTTTGGGTCTCATCTTATAGAACTCACCAATTTAATCTCTCTCTCTCTCTTGTTGTTTATTAATTTACCCTAATTCTATTCAAACCCTTTGCACTATGCTCCTCTACTTAGATCCACTATATTATTATTATTAATAATAATTCCCATCGTTTATTCATCTTTTGTTTCTTGGATTTGTTCACTCAACATGTTTGATGTAGTAGTGTAAGTGCGTAACTGGCCTCTCTCTCTACATATCTTTCTTACTATACATGTTACATAACATAACATACACATATACATACGATTTGTTTGCATTTATAGGCGAATTTGGAGAAATAAGAGCTCTTTTAAGTGTTTCCTGCAAAAAATTGTGTTTATGGATAGTTCGCTGATTGAATCAGCGAACTCCAACATAATTTGTTGAAGGTTGTGCAATGGATAAGCGAATTATGTTGAAGATTGTTGATTGAATCAGCGAACTTCAACAAATTATGTTGGAGTTGGCTGATTCAATCAGCGAACTACCTATTTCCACAATTTTATGCATAAAACACTCAAAAGCACTTTTCCATTTTCAAAATCATCTATAAATACAAAAAATTATATACATACATACATTATATAAATATATCAATTGGGTATTGTTTTATTGTTTGTTTCTTTGCAGTTTTGATCAAGTGATAATCGAGTTTCGAGTTTGTATCGATGGAAGAAGAGCAAGATGAACTAAGATTTGTGTGTAAGTTGTGTGATAAGAGGTATCCAAGTGGGAAGTCACTAGGAGGACACATGAGGTCTCATATGATAGCTGCAGCTGCGGCTGCGAATTCGTCTGAATCAGATGAGAAGTTTTCAACTTTGATGATCAATGGGAATGGTATGGAGAATGGGATAAATGGGATTAATGGGAATGAGAATGGTAGTTATGGGTTGAGGGAGAATCCTAAGAAGTCATGGAGAGCGGTCGGTTCATCGACGTTTCCATTCCCAAATGAGAAGATTTGTAAGCAATGTGGAAAAGGGTTTCAATCTTTGAAAGCTTTGTGTGGTCATATGGCGTGTCATTCGGAGAAAGATCGAAGCTTTAAGGATTATGATCATTCTTGGACAAGTGAGAATCTTGATACTGAAGAGAAGGTAGTAATCGATAGCTATTCGGATACTGAAGAGCCTGAGTTTCAAGACCCGGCCCGTGTGACAAGATCTAAGTCCAAAAGGTACATGAAAGTTGTGGTTAAACCATATTCTTTTAATTACAATTATGGGTCATCTTCTGTTTCTGATATTGATGAACTGGAAGAAGAAGAGGTTGCTATGGTTTTGATGATGTTGTCCAAGGATTCTAGCAACTGGGGTGGCGTTAATTCGGCTGTAGAAACATCAGACAACAATTCTGCTGTTTTGGAGTTAAAATCGTCGTCAGGCGAGATGAAGTTTAGTAAGAAATCAAGTGTTGTAGATGCTGATAGTTTTGAATTCCAGAATTCGGATTCCAAGTACTTTCGGAATGGGAATCACACGACTAGAGAAGTAGAACCGGATGTTTCGATTGAGGAATGGCTTAGAAATGGTGACAGAAACAAGAAGTCGAAACTGTCTTATGAAGAAAAACTTGAAATAAGAAGGAACCTGTTCAAAGAATTTGCGTATCGCGAAAGGAAAAGAATCCGTGTTGATGATGATGCGTATAATCCTGAGCTAGAACGCGATGGACCTAGTAAAAAACGGAACAAGTATGAATGCTTAAGTTGCAACAAGGTTTTCACTTCATTTCAAGGGCTTGGTGGGCACAGACCATGTCACAAAAAGAATAATGCTTTCGGGTCCAAAAACGTTAACGGTGAAAACAGTCTAGAAGGTGATTTTGCGCCTACTCGAAAGCCAAAATACGATTACAAACTAAAGATGAAAAAGAACAAAGGGCACGAATGCCCAATTTGTTTTAGGATGTTTAAATCAGGGCAAGCTTTAGGAGGTCACAAGAGGTCACATTTTATCAACCGGCCAATCGATCATTATGCAGCTATGGATCACGAGGCCCCGTCCTGTTCGGATATGATTGATCTCAATCTCCCTGCTCCGGAAGAAGACTAGAATCAAACGGGTTAAACAGGTGAACCGGCAAAAAGTTTTGAACAATATTATGTTGGCTTTTATTTTGCATATTTCTTATGATATGATTTAAAGAGGTTAAAGTTGCATTTTTTTTTTAATCAAATTCTTTGTTATGTTTCTTGAAAACATGTTGAAATTTCAAGATCTTTTGAGTTAAGTTATCTGAATATTTTTCTAAATGTTTACTTAATATAAAATCTTGTGATGTTTTTGCTTTAGTGTTGCAATGATTTCATGTTTATGGTTAAGAGAGCCAATAGGAAGGGGTTTCTTAGTTTCTTGGAGTTGTTTTGCAGAACTCTCCAATAAAATGACTTTGTTTGGACCACCAATGGACTATGAAATGCTAATGATGTAGGGAAAATAAGCAAATGTATCATTGTTCATGCACACAGTACAATTTGATATGCAAAAAGGGTCCACATTTGAGGATTTGATCTTGACTTCTTAACTTATGATTCTTGCATTGCACTAGAAGTTAGTAGATTGATTGATTGAGTAGTTAAAGATTAGTCTAATCTTTATTTATTTTTGGGATGAAATGTTACCATTTTTTTGACAAAAAGTATTTAGGTCGGTGTTTGTATTGGAATTGCTTTTTGAAAACTGATTATACATTTTTGCTGCAGTAGAGGTGGAACTGCTTTTAGATTATTGCGTTTTGATAGCCTAAAAATCCATTTCAAAACTCAACACGAACACTAAAAACTGATTATTTACATTTTCAAAACGTAAAAATCTAGAAATCTATCTCAAAACTCAACCCCAAACACCCTCTGATATGACTCTGGTGAGGAAATGTAATTTGAATAACCTATTCAAATATGGATCCGTGGACAGTGGAAACAGAGTGAAAAAACTTACAAAAATAATTATCACATAATTTTTAATTACTTAGTCTTTATTTTAGATTGTTGATTTTTATTTATTATTTTAATTAAGTTTAGAGTATTGATGATTTTGACTAAAATTAATATTTTGATTATTCTAGTCAACATATTGATTACTTTGACAGTTAAAGGCTCAACTTAATGAGTAATTAAGTATGTTACTAAAGTAACATACAATTGAAGGCTCACCTCTTATGTTTGAAAGAAGTAATGTTATTATAAAAAAGTTCTCCCATGTGAGTTTTATATAAATATTTGCTAGAGCATAATTAGCATTTTGCTTTCTTCCCATGTCAACTGATATTGTGGAGTCGCAAGCGACCGGAGTTTTTGCACCGGTGTTCACCTCTAGCCACAACAGCCCCACGCAAACTTCGGCGCAAGCGAGCACAAGCGATGGTGGTCGCGTGGGTTAACGGGAGAAAGTGGCATGTTGCGTCGTATCATCATGGCATGTTGCGTTGGAGTTAATCAGTCTCTTGTTCTTATGGTGGAGACCGTGGGGTTGGTAGTTTGTTATTTGAGTGTTGCTTTGTTAGTCTTGACAAATTCAACATGGTCCATGAATCACTATGTTTCGGTTTCGTGATCATAGGTGGCGGAACATCCCAAAAATCATGAGGGTGGTTATCAAGATGTTAATTAACATCTCCCTAAGGGCTAAGGGCTAAGGGCTAAGGGTGACATTCGTAGAACTAGTCAAACTTATTGATCCCTCGTCAACATTAACGAACCTAGTTTTTTTTTTCCGCTTTAGTCATGCATCATGTGTTGTCAGAGCTCATATTAGTATCATGATGACATGTTTCATTAGAATGGCCAACCTTTTCATTCTTATGGTGAAGAACTGAAGATCATGAGGTTGATAGTTAGTGTCGTGCGTTTAGAGAACTACATCTCGTGCTTGTAGGTGCGCCTACAAAGACCAAGAGTAGTGGCGAAGCTTGACCCGAACGTTCGGGGGGTCGGAAGTCACTAGTTTTGGGGGTCGAAAACCAGTTTCGGGGGGTCGAAACCCTATATTTCCAAAATTAATTTCTATACGAATACTATATAATCGTAACTTCTGCATGAAAATTTGGGGGGTCGGCCGCCCCCGCCCGCCCCAACTAAGCTACGCCCCTAACCAAGAGGGTGGATACTATGGCTCTATTCGACAATCCATTGTGAGCAATGGAGGCATTGTTAGCACTAGTCTAACTACTGACGTCTTGTCGAATAGTGTCACATCATCAAAATAACTAACTGGAAAATAACTAACTGGGTTAGGGTTTAGTTAGTTTGGGAGTAACAGAGGAAAATTAGTTGCAAGTTGGGAGTTGTGGTCAAGTGGTTAGTTGAGAGTGGCCGTTGTTGTTTTTTTTTTTTTTTTTTGAAAATCAAACTTCATTAAAACCGGCGCAACACTTCTCCAATGAGGAGAGTGAGCCGCCACAAAACCACAATTACATCAAAGTTAAATTACACCAATCAAACCAATTACACATGCTATCTTTACTTCTATATTTATACCAAAGAAACCCACACGCCTTCACATCCGCAATGATCTCTACTCCTTTAGTCCGTATTCCTTTAAATTAATACGTCGGTTATGTTTTGTATTCATTTAAGCCTCTAGTCAACATGCTTGTCACTTTGACCAAGCTCAATGAGTAGGAATACGATATAAGTAGATGTTCGTTTGTAATGTTTGAAATAACTTTTGATAGCGTAATAAGTGTTTTCTATAAACCATCTAGCATATGTGTATTTCGCCTCTATCATGCATTAGGTAAAAAAGAGCCCCACCTAAACTCGCATAAGCTCAAGTTTGGTCTGTTTAATTTTAGAGGGCTCAGACTTAGTTAAACTCGGATGGAATCAATCTTAAAACAAGTGGCATTACATACATAGATATAAGGAGTGGCATCACTGAAGATTTGGTGTCATGTCTGAGCCACTAAAAAATGTCTTTTAGGACTTAATTAGTTTTGAGTTTTAAATGGGTATTTGGCTTACAAATGAGCTAATGAATTTTGTCCCAGCTATCTCTAGATAAAAGTTTTTAAATCACAAAACAACAAGTGATCTGACTGCCAGTATAGTTGATTTCAGATATAGAAGATTTAAGAAGTGATATGGGTTTAAACTCCAATAATGTGCAGGACTAGGCGGTATGGGCGCCGGCCAACACCACCCCCGACGGGTGAGGAGCGGCCGAAACATCTAGAATGGGACGAATTGGATGGGCCTGTTGATTGGTTGGGCTAGCTTCTCCTTCTTCCTCCTTGCCGCTAGGTTTTCCGTCGTCCACACCGTAGGCTCGTCAAGAGGTGACGACCCGGCTTGGCATCTCCTACATGTCGCGTGGTGGTGGTGGTAGGTCCGTCAACCACCGTAGACCATACCTCACAGTCTGAGAAAAATTTCTTGTAGGCTGCTAAATCTATTTGATTGAAGCACCATTTATCAATCGCTTGGTAAGTTTGAACTACCTTTCACGTAACAAACCTTAGCCAAAACCTAGCTTTGAATTGTGAACACATGTTTATCTTACCTAAGTTTTAACCATGTGAGACTTTAAATTAGTGGACACATAACTCAATTAATAAATTCATATACGAAACGATAGAATTCATCAAACATAAAATTTGTAACTTAAGCTTATCTTCTCGCTTCCAAAATTTTGATTATTCTACAACTCAGTTGCCATTAATTCCTAATTGTAATTGGATAAGTAAGACCATATGTAATGGGTATTATGTGGGTATGAATGAGTTTGATAATGCCCTTAACACCATCTTCTTAGGCATTATAGGGGCATTAAGAAGGATGGACATTTCTAGTATAATGCCCAATTAGGAGAAAAAATAAGGAAAGTAATAATTAAGGGGGCACTAAAAGGGATTAACCATTACACATTCTTTAAAGGAGGCATTATGATGATGATGTGGTAAAAAGTGCCCCTTAAGGGGCATTAACCATTACCCATGGTCTAATGGTTGATGCCCTTTAGGGGGCATTTTTCGTCACATCATTATCCTAAGGCTCCTAAAAAAATGTGTAATGGTTAAAGCCACTTAATGTCTTTTTTAGTTATTACTTTTCATATTTTTTTTATACTATTTGGTCATTATATTAGAAATGTCCCGCCCTCTTAATGCTCATATAATGCCAAAGGGGATGGTGTTGGGGGCATTATCATGCTTATTCATGCCCATATAATGCCCATTACACATAGTCTAATGGTTAAAACCACTTAATGCCATTTTTAGTTATTACTTTCCATATTTTTTTATCATATTTGGGCATTATACTATAAATGTCCATCCCTCTTAATGCCCATATAATGCCTAAGGGGACGGTGTTGGGGGCATTATCATGCTTATTCATGCTGAATAGTCAATTGACATGATGTAATTGTCGTTTTTTTGGCCCGGGGGTCCTTTCTTTGAGGACGCTCGTGGTTGTTTTTGAATGAAATTTACCTTCCAAAAAAAAAAACAATTGATACGTAAAACTACCTGTAATGGGGCGTTATTAATATTATTCCACGCTTAAACACGCTAGAAAACCAAAACATACGGGCGTTAAATGCACATAAAATTGAAGAGGCGTTTTTCAAGTAACGCCACTAATGCTTCACAACTTTAATTCCTTTATTGAATGCACTAGGTTAGAGACCCGTGAACTTCACGGGTGAAGAAATTTTTAAATAAAACATATTATCGACTAAATAAAATTAAACAATTTTTATAAGGGCAGTGTTAAACTAAAAGTTTAAAACATAACATGAATGAAAATACAACATGACAAATTAATATTCTGTAAAGTTTTTAATTTTAATTTTGTTGTGCTCGTGAATTATGTAAGTTGAAAAAAAATCGATGTAAATAAATCTTGTAATAAAAAAAATCTTCCGCCAAACAAAATAATAGGTTAATTTCCAAAAGAAAACATAAATCAAAATATAATGTTCACAAAACTTAATAATAATGCATGACAAAAGGAATTAAATCAAGTACGAAAAAAAAAAACGAATTATGAATACGTTCATAACATCCATTGCAGCATGGTAATTTCCTAGCATTTTGACATCGAACGTTGCAAGCAAAACACATATCGACATCATCTTATTCAAAGTATTTACCTTTCATCATGCTTACGTGATGCTATCCTTTATTATGCATGCCAAAGGTTTTTGGAACTCGTACAAAATACGTTGCACAATCCACAATAAAATATTGCTTCACCCCTTGCTGCAGCAACCTGAAAACAATAAATTGTATGCATAAACCTAAAAAAAAAAAATTAATAGTAAAGAATTTAGATATATAAACAAATATTTATAATGTAACATTGGCAAAATACTAAAACCTTAAGGAGCATAAATGAATAGAAAATAACAAAAAAAAGTTAAAATAAGACTTACAAAAATTTGTCATAGTTGTCCAAAAATCACGTTCGATGCAACTTTTACAACGCGGTACTCTAAAAGTTTTAAATTTTCTAAGGTTTGTTGGGTGATTAAGAGCATTCACATCAACTCCCCCATAATTTTGTGAGAGAAAACTCCATATTTTAGGATGGGGTTATGAGTGGTTATGAGTGAAGGATATGGGAATCTAGTATATTTCGGGAACTGTTCCCATGCATTTATTTTTAATATATTTTTAAAGTGGTTGTGAGTAGAGGAGGGAGAAAATGTAATGTTAAAAGTATGTAAAAGTATTGTTTAATTGAAAAGTAGAGAGAAATGTGATGATTTTTAGTGTAATTTGTGATTGTGAGTGGATGGGGAAGCTGATGTGAATGCTCTAAGAATACCAAACAATTTACTTATACAATTCACATTTCTATCATTTTAGATTCCCTCTAAAATTTCATTACCAAACCCATAAAAGTTGCTCTTGAAAAGGATTGTAAATGATTATCATCTATCACAAATTATGAGTAAGAGAATAATTTTAAGTCAAATTATAACTTATAAATAAATGACACGATAAATTTAGTAAGAGAATAATTGTGTAAGAGAATAGTTTAATTCGGTCAAATTATGAGTCATTCAATTTAATTTGGTCAAATTATGAGAAATATCAATTTAATTCGGTCAAATTATGTGACAGAAAAATTACAGTATTTACAAATTATGAGTTAGAGAATAATTTTAAGTCAAATTATGAGTTATAAATAAATGACACGGTAAATTTAGCAAGAGAATAATTGTGTAAGTTCATAATTTAATTCGGTCAAATTATGAGTTTATGTGTAATTATAAGTTTCTTCTTCTTGACCGAATCTGTAACCTTCATTAGCAGATTCATTTTCTATGGTTTCCCTGATCAAACTAGAGGTTACCAAGGAACCATGCATAGCACTAAATAGGGAGCCGCCGAAAACACCAGCTACGCCTAGCATGTGAAATGGGTGCATAAGGATGTTGTGCTCAACCTGGAATACAATCATAAAGTTGAAAGTACCAGAAATTCAATTTAATTCGGTCAAATTATGAGTAATATCAATTTAATTCGGTCAAATTATGTGTAAGCAAACTCATAATATTTACAAATTCTGAGTAAGAGAATATTTTTATTCAAATTATGACTTATAAATAAATTACACTGTAAATTGACATGTAAGTTACAATATTTATCACAAATATTGTAAATATTGTAATTTAACGGTTGGAACAGATTTAGGATTTAGGACAAAACCTCACAAATTCTGGATTTGATATATGCTCGGTTGGTACTTACAGAATTTGACGACACTTCTTTAAACAATGACTAAATCGGATTCAAACAATAACAAACAATAACAAAATCCATTCGATATATATGTTTTTTTATGTTGTTTTACATTCTGTTTTGGTTTTCAAATAGTAAATCCAATTGAATGTTTAAGAAGTCGGTTTCATGTTTCAAATATATAGTCCGAACATTGAAACGACCTCTTCAACAAATAATCAAAATTAACATAAGAGGATCAAATCCAGTTTCTTGTGTCATATTTTGAATCCAAAGATTCAAACGAATGGATACAAAATCGATATTTTGAATCAGAAGAAATAAACATAATCGATAGACTCTTGAAAAGGATTTAGACAAATGAATGAGCGAAACAACAAACGAATATAACTCCGAAGATTCAAACGAATACATTTCAAAAAATCAGTTTCATTTAAATGAATAAAACGGATTAAACACACGATTTACATAAATCTTTTTACAATAACTGTATAAATCGGAAATCAAACAAAAAAAATATATAGGATGATATAACTGCATAAATCAGAAATCAAACTAAAAAATAGGATGATATAACTGTATAAATTAGAAATAAAACAAAAAAATAGGATGATTTGCAAAAATCAAACGTTTGATGTTTTCTTATAATGTTAAGAATAGAAAATGAGTAAAACGGATGCAAGATTACCTCGAAGAAATGAAAAAGAAGAATGAAGATTGGAAGAATTGTTAAAGAAGATTGAAGATTGAAGGAAGAATGAAGGAAAAAAAAACATAACGCCTTTTATAGATACACAGTTGGAGCTCCATTTACCTACTTGGATCCTAGAAGACGGACGGGTCCGCTTTTTTAATTGATTGTAAGGTTGACACGTGGATGGTGATTTGGAGCCTATGTGGAGGCCCTAGTAAAGGGACAAGTGGAGCCCTAGTTACTCTTTTATTAGTGTAGGTAGATTTTTAGAAAATACAAATCAAACGTTTGAATTGACCATTGAGCATTACTAAAGTTTGATTATTAATTTAATTAATTAAAGATAGCCAATACATATACATATATTTTTAGTTATTTCTTGATCATTCAAAGTACTTAATCATTTGCTAATGATTGAAGGGGCAAAAATATAGGCTTGAACCACTACACTATTTTTTAACCAAAAATTTTCTTGATGACATGGCGTCCACATGACATAAAACGCCTCTAAAAGGCTTAGTCTAAGAGGAAAAACGTTTGAAGATGAATAAATTATATCAAAGATGTCGTTTTGATCAGAGTATATCTCTAAAAAAGCCAAAATGGTAAATTTATTAGAAGAATTAAAATTAAAGGAATGAAATATAAAAGAATACGGAAAAACTGAAACGTTTTAAGTGTGTATTTAGTCCATGAATATCAATAAAAACTAGGTTGTTTTCTCGCATGGAGGGGTACTGGGTACTTGTGTAATGAGTGATTATATTTTATTGAACTAACTAAACATTATTTTTTCATCCCCTTGTTATTGTCTATTACATCTCGCCTTTCATTCCTGAATACCTAGTATTACATTGGAGTGATTTGTCTTTGTTATCTAATAAATACTGCCTTCACCATCACTAATTCACCCTTGTCATCACTGTAACACCCCAACCGACGGCGGAATCATCGAGGTGCCACGTAGTGACGATTGTTCAAAAGCTCATGGTACTAAAATGTAAATATATGATTATTGAATATTGTTTTACAACATGTGAAATTAAATACAAGACAACAAAATAAAGATAATTGATTGATTTAATCTTAGTCCAAAGTCCTATGTGAAGCGTCAAGCAGCTTATCCTGAAACATGCACGAAAATAATTTTGTCAACATATGATGTTGGTGAGTACTACTTAGTTTTGTACATATAGTATAAGTTTTTGAAAAGTAGTACAATTCATGTGTCTAGCATCACCAAGGCATTATGTAAACACGCAAGTAACCAAACAAGACAAAGATCACATGTAAAGTTGTACAATGTAATTGATAATGAGCACCTCAACACGTGTGAGTCTAAAAGAGCACCATAACACAAAGTTATGTCTAAATGAGCACCGTAACATAAGTTACGTCTGAGTGTAAAGAGCACCATAACATAAGTTATGTCTAAATGTATGATTTTGTATGTAAGCTACGTTCATGTTCAAGCATAAGCACAAAGATAAACAAGACACGTATATGAATTGTAAATGAATAAAAATGTATGTGTAAATGAATATGGAAGCTTTGTATAGTTGTGCATGAATCACCCCAAAAATTGTAAAAGCGAAAAGGGGATAAGTAATACTCACATTTAGCAAGGTGGTAAGTCTCGTGTAATTGAATAAATATATTCCAACGTTGCCAAGTATCACCCTATGTATAATGTAACAAATAAGTCTAAGTCTATCTAGTCTATAAGTATTTTCTAGGGCTTCGAATTGGGGATAAGTATTTATTTGGTTAATAAATTAAACGTTTAATAAATAAGAGAAATTTGGTAAATAAATAAACAAAAGTCTTTGAGTAAACTTTAAATCAAATATGGTCACAATATAAAGTTTTAAGTGTGAAAAATAATTTTTATAAAATTATTTTCTTGAAAATAGAATATTTAATCTAATTATTTCAAATTGTCAAAATACGACTTTAATATTTAAAAATATTAAAATCAAATAATTTCTGAATAAAAAAATTGTATTTCAGTTCTAAATGGTTAGAAATAATTTATGTAGAATTTTGGTACAAAAATATTGAAAAATGAATTTATTATGAATTATTTATGATTAAAACTAACAAAAATTAATTAGAAATATAAAACAAACGGTTTTTCAGAAATAAAAATTATTTCTGAGATGTTTATTGTTGTACAAGTTTATGATAATTTTTGTGGAATTTTATAAAATCGTTTAGATATTTTTATAGAATTTTATAATTTTAAATGAATAAACTTGTAATATTTATAATATATATTAAATAAATTATTTTTGAAAAACTAAAAATTGGATGATGAACTTTATCATTGGAATAACATAAAATAAATTTTGTAGAATTTATAAATCACATTTGGTATTTTAAATCTATTTCAAAAGATTTGAAGGTTTAAATGCATAGATAAAAGGAAAAAAATAAAAAAAGTTGTTTAAGGGATTCGAACCCTAGGCCTTTGGCCGGTTCAATCTCCTATATCAAGTGTGTAAACCAGCTGGTCTACACCAGCTGGTTGTGTGTTTAACGATTTAAAATAAATATATACCTAAACTGATTCAAGTGTTCTTCCCCAATTCAATATGAAACGAGCCCTAGTTTATGCAATAACCAAATCTAACAAACAATAACCCGATTAATCATAGGGTTATTGTTTGTAGATGACCGATGAACAAAACCCACAAGAAAAACACAACTTACAAACACGAATTGGTTACGATCTTGTCTAGTCAAACTGGAAGTCAAACTCGGGCATGAACACGTGATCAGTGGGATTAAACAAGAAATTGAGAATTGGGGTTTGTGTTTCGGCCCCTTAGGAGTATCTGTGTGTATTTGATCGAGCTAATATCGTGTATTTATACGGATTGGGTGTGGGTTCAAGCTTGGTAAAAAAAACGAGTCATAAGCTTCAATTACGGCCGTTAAACGTGGTCCAAGATGCGAAATTTCCGTTTGTTTGACTCGGTATGCGTAGTAGTGTTCAAGGCTTTCCAAATCAGCTTCAATTAAGGGTCAAGGATCGTTGACCGAGTGATTTATGGGCTGCTACAGCTGCTGCGCGTAACAGTGCAAAGGAAAGGGGCCACGAGATTGGGTTTAAATAAAATCAGGTTTGGTATTGAATCAAAAGTGAGTTGTGGCTTAGTGGCTTGGACGCGTGTGTTGTGAGCGTTCCGCCTCCGGTTCGATTCCGGGCAGGAGGCACATTTTCTTCTTTTTTTTTTTTTAACAAACAAGGGAGAGGAAGGAGAGTGGGCTTGGGCTGTGGGCCTGCTTTCAGGCTTGGGCTGCAAGCCTACAAGGGTTTTGGGTTTGGGCTATGGTTAGGTTATGGTTTGGTCATGGTTATGGGTTTAAGAAAATAATATATATATATATATATATCTAATCTGATTTTTTTTTTTTTTTTTAATATTATTATTATTATTATTATTATTATTATTATTATTATTATATAAAATGAAAAGGGACGGATGTCACAGCATCCCCTACTTTTAGAAACTTCGTCCCGAAGTTAATAGTAACATAAGGTTATGGATGCTTGGGCAAAAATTAAGATATCTGTGGTCTGGGAAATTCGAATGATTTGGATATGAGGTTTGATGGGTGTGAATTAAGGATTGGATTAAGTTCGTCTCGAATAATAAGGAGAATAAGGATCTAGTGATTCACCAAGTTTCAAGTTTTAGGAATCCTATGATAAATGTACGAGTTGGTTGACTATAAAAGATTAAATGAACTACCAAAAAACCAGAGTTCGTTCCTGGTCCGACTTCCAGTCTCACTTTCAATGCATCATTAGTGTTTGTATACAGGGTGTACCGCAGCTAACCCACCACACCTTTGATACCTTGAAAACGTACTGGACGTCTTCCCAAAAAACTCTAATAGAATTTCACACTACCCTAATGTACCTGTAAATTCATGATTACGTTCCGGACCGGAATCATCAATTTACCTTACATTAAAGTTTTGCGTCCTTCTATGACCCCACCGATTGTTGAGCAGGTTCGATAGCCTCCACCAGCCGTGGAGTAGGTTGTAGGGCCTCTCCCGACTGTTTGAAAAGGCATAGTGACCTCTACCAATCGTTGAGTATGTTCGATAGTCTCCACCAGTCGGGGAGCAGGTTGTAGGGCCTCTCCCGACTGTTGAAAAAGGCATGATGACTTCTATTAAGTGCAGCAATTATTATTCACATAGATTGCAAATTGATAGCAGGTTTATGCAAACAAGTTTGTAAGTACTATAACCATTAAGTGTAAGTGTTATCATGAAAAATTAAATGTTTACGAGTATCATGAATAATTAGATGTTCAATGCGTAGTCAAATTAAGGGAAATTCTAGTTTCATGTAATAACCAATGATGTTTTCTTAAGATCAAGTATCAAATCCAAACGTTTCAAATGAATGTAAGGTAGAGTCTTGTATGATAAATGTAATCAATATGATAAATTTCCAATCTGTTTTAATACACAAAAGTATGCAAGGAAATTTCTAGATGTTGTATGCTAATGAGTGCGACAAAATTGGGTACAAAATGAAAATAGGATTATGAAAATGAAAACACAAGTATCATGAATAATTAAATGTCCAGTGAATAGTCAAGTTAAGAGGAAATCAAGTTTCACAAACAATGATGTTTTGGAAAAATCCTGTAGAATCAAGTATCAGGTTTTTAGTAGTTTGATTAGCATGGGTAACTAGCTCATGTGTGAGAAGGTGAAGGATATGAATTTAGTTCTTGAGAGGATGATGAAAAATCTTGAAGCAGAATCAAGGTTGTGAGAGATGGTGAATGTGAAGATAGTTGATAAAGAGTTTATTTTATAGTAAGGAGTTTATATAGTAGTGTAAATTCTGGGGTTTGAATCAAAGGTTATAATCAAGTGTATAAGAAAACATGTATGCCAAATATTGTAAAAATTTGAACAAGTTGAAAGGGGTGAGTGTTGATGGAGAATCTAGAGACTAGATATTATTCCAGAAAAAAATAAATATTTTCAAAATTTGGTTTTGTACATAAGGCAAAAGTTGTTAAATAGTACAAGCTAAGTAGGCTTTGTAACATTATATAGAAAATCGTTTGTTACGTCAATAAATAATCAATTGAATTTAAGTTCGAGGAAAATATGTACTTTGTAAAGTTGCTAGGTAATACAACCAGTTTTAGAAATCTTTAGTTTGTGCTAAAGTATGAGGTTATAGTTTTTAAAATAAATAACATGTGACGAAAAGAAATAATATGATTTGGGTAGGGTGTTGAATATTTAAAAAGTGGCTAAGAAGGTAAGGTGAAGGGTGACTGTGAAATCCATGATAGTATGAACTTGTAAGCAATATATGAAAATCGTGAAATACAAAATATTGTATATGAACCGAGAGAGTGTTATTGAAAAAGCTTGCATAAAATGCTTGGAGTGCCCTTGTCTAGCTGTAAAGCCCAACAAGAACGTTGACTTTTCAAGGAATTGAACCCAATGGTGATCAAAGAAGACGTGCTTTAGCCTATAAGTGAACACTCACTCCAGGAATCCCCAGGTAAGCATAACAGGTCCGTAAATGGATTTATGCGCTATGCTTGCCTATGCCAGAAAACCCAGTGTACAGGCGTCCACCCTTCCAGATTGCACGTGTCCTTATCACACTCATTAAAGTTCAACAACTTTGAAGGAACAAAAGTAAGAGTAGGCATTATGCCTAAGAGTGTCTTCATAAAAGGTACTGTTCCCGTTCCATGATGGTGTAAACTTTCCACTCTCTGTAGGACTCCATCTCTATGCACCATGATGAAAGATAAGAAGAAGAGAAGAAGGGAAAGATAGAAGGAGGAAAGTAGAGGAAAATGAGGGGTAGGGTAATTCAGGAAATATTATGCATGAAAATTGAAGTTCGGTTATAGTCTAGGCCATTTTATCTAATAACCTAATTCCCTATAACCATGGCTCTGATACCAATCTGTAACACCCCAACCGACGGCGGAATCATCGAGGTGCCACGTAGTGACGATTGTTCAAAAGCTCATGGTACTAAAATGTAAATATATGATTATTGAATATTGTTTTACAACATGTGAAATTAAATACAAGACAACAAAATAAAGATAATTGATTGATTTAATCTTAGTCCAAAGTCCTATGTGAAGCGTCAAGCAGCTTATCCTGAAACATGCACGAAAATAATTTTGTCAACATATGATGTTGGTGAGTACTACTTAGTTTTGTACATATAGTATAAGTTTTTGAAAAGTAGTACAATTCATGTGTCTAGCATCACCAAGGCATTATGTAAACACGCAAGTAACCAAACAAGACAAAGATCACATGTAAAGTTGTACAATGTAATTGATAATGAGCACCTCAACACGTGTGAGTCTAAAAGAGCACCATAACACAAAGTTATGTCTAAATGAGCACCGTAACATAAGTTACGTCTGAGTGTAAAGAGCACCATAACATAAGTTATGTCTAAATGTATGATTTTGTATGTAAGCTACGTTCATGTTCAAGCATAAGCACAAAGATAAACAAGACACGTATATGAATTGTAAATGAATAAAAATGTATGTGTAAATGAATATGGAAGCTTTGTATAGTTGTGCATGAATCACCCCAAAAATTGTAAAAGCGAAAAGGGGATAAGTAATACTCACATTTAGCAAGGTGGTAAGTCTCGTGTAATTGAATAAATATATTCCAACGTTGCCAAGTATCACCCTATGTATAATGTAACAAATAAGTCTAAGTCTATCTAGTCTATAAGTATTTTCTAGGGCTTCGAATTGGGGATAAGTATTTATTTGGTTAATAAATTAAACGTTTAATAAATAAGAGAAATTTGGTAAATAAATAAACAAAAGTCTTTGAGTAAACTTTAAATCAAATATGGTCACAATATAAAGTTTTAAGTGTGAAAAATAATTTTTATAAAATTATTTTCTTGAAAATAGAATATTTAATCTAATTATTTCAAATTGTCAAAATACGACTTTAATATTTAAAAATATTAAAATCAAATAATTTCTGAATAAAAAAATTGTATTTCAGTTCTAAATGGTTAGAAATAATTTATGTAGAATTTTGGTACAAAAATATTGAAAAATGAATTTATTATGAATTATTTATGATTAAAACTAACAAAAATTAATTAGAAATATAAAACAAACGGTTTTTCAGAAATAAAAATTATTTCTGAGATGTTTATTGTTGTACAAGTTTATGATAATTTTTGTGGAATTTTATAAAATCGTTTAGATATTTTTATAGAATTTTATAATTTTAAATGAATAAACTTGTAATATTTATAATATATATTAAATAAATTATTTTTGAAAAACTAAAAATTGGATGATGAACTTTATCATTGGAATAACATAAAATAAATTTTGTAGAATTTATAAATCACATTTGGTATTTTAAATCTATTTCAAAAGATTTGAAGGTTTAAATGCATAGATAAAAGGAAAAAAATAAAAAAAGTTGTTTAAGGGATTCGAACCCTAGGCCTTTGGCCGGTTCAATCTCCTATATCAAGTGTGTAAACCAGCTGGTCTACACCAGCTGGTTGTGTGTTTAACGATTTAAAATAAATATATACCTAAACTGATTCAAGTGTTCTTCCCCAATTCAATATGAAACGAGCCCTAGTTTATGCAATAACCAAATCTAACAAACAATAACCCGATTAATCATAGGGTTATTGTTTGTAGATGACCGATGAACAAAACCCACAAGAAAAACACAACTTACAAACACGAATTGGTTACGATCTTGTCTAGTCAAACTGGAAGTCAAACTCGGGCATGAACACGTGATCAGTGGGATTAAACAAGAAATTGAGAATTGGGGTTTGTGTTTCGGCCCCTTAGGAGTATCTGTGTGTATTTGATCGAGCTAATATCGTGTATTTATACGGATTGGGTGTGGGTTCAAGCTTGGTAAAAAAAACGAGTCATAAGCTTCAATTACGGCCGTTAAACGTGGTCCAAGATGCGAAATTTCCGTTTGTTTGACTCGGTATGCGTAGTAGTGTTCAAGGCTTTCCAAATCAGCTTCAATTAAGGGTCAAGGATCGTTGACCGAGTGATTTATGGGCTGCTACAGCTGCTGCGCGTAACAGTGCAAAGGAAAGGGGCCACGAGATTGGGTTTAAATAAAATCAGGTTTGGTATTGAATCAAAAGTGAGTTGTGGCTTAGTGGCTTGGACGCGTGTGTTGTGAGCGTTCCGCCTCCGGTTCGATTCCGGGCAGGAGGCACATTTTCTTCTTTTTTTTTTTTTTTAACAAACAAGGGAGAGGAAGGAGAGTGGGCTTGGGCTGTGGGCCTGCTTTCAGGCTTGGGCTGCAAGCCTACAAGGGTTTTGGGTTTGGGCTATGGTTAGGTTATGGTTTGGTCATGGTTATGGGTTTAAGAAAATAATATATATATATATATATATCTAATCTGATTTTTTTTTTTTTTTAATATTATTATTATTATTATTATTATTATTATTATTATTATTATATAAAATGAAAAGGGACGGATGTCACAATCACTCCCAAGAAAATCTCAAGAAGATGAAGATCATTCTCTCACTGTTTTTAACCCTCTCGCTAGCTCATTTCACATGCATCTATACTATATTATAAAGCATGAGAGAATGATACCTGGCAAATTTAAGTAATTACAAGCGTGATTGCTTAATGTACAAATAGTTGATGCATTAGATGAGGGTATAGTGGTAATTTATCAATAAAACAACTTTTACATCTAGATGTACAACTACCTAATGCATCCCCACTACCAAAAGTCGTAAGACGAATCCCTTTGGTTTCATCAAGACACCAGAGTACTATCAGTTACATTGATGATCGTCGGTTACATATGCGTTTCAATTGAAGCCTATTTTAAAGAGTACAAAGGCTCCTATTTTGTTGAAACCCTAACCAAGAAACACTCTTCAGATCCTTGCCCCAAAGTTGCTAGATTTTGTTCACGTAAAAAGAACAATTTGTGAGTGTCCTCCATCTTTTTTTATTTATTTTCATATCAGATCTTTTATCTATATAACTTATAAAACAATGTTACATAATTGTACTGCAAGCAGTATTGATAAATGTTATGTAAATCCTCGATTTGGCATGTTTTCAAACATATTTTCGTTGTTAGGTTTGATTAAACACATTTGTTATCAGCAAATTCATCTTTGTTACTTTTTTTTCAATATAAAAATCCCATTTTCATCTTTGTTAGTTATATTTTTTTCCACATGTAATGTTGTTAATAAAGCATATCTTCACATCTTTCTCTTACCTGTTTGAAATAATCTAGGTAAGACTTGCCTATGTTATTTCGATAGAGAGCTGGTTGTAGACTTGTAGTCGATGGTAAAGGAACACGTGCAGAAGAGACCGGTAACAGTTATCTGTGATATGAAGAAACCAGATTATTAATTATAACCTGATTACTAATTATCATGATGCTTAACTGGTAACCGGTATTATAAGAGAATTATGGCTCAAATATATTTCACTTATGTATCCTGAACTTGACCATAATACTAATACTATATTATAATGCATTATGATATTTTTTTTTTAGTTGTGATTTAGAATGTTCTAATGGTCTCATGATTATTTTCTATGTTTCTAATCACTCATTATGATGGTATTTTGTTGATTTTTTTGTGGTTGTGGTTTACAAAGCTCTGATGGCTCATTGTTAAGGATTTGATGTGCATATTTTCCCCCTTGGCTTCATGTTCATCATCATTATTTTATATTAGTTTATAACAAGTCACTGTTTACATCATTATAAATTTTCATTTTTCTTGTATTTTTTGGTTGCGGTAATTTAGAGTATGGTTGTTTTATGCATTTCGAATACAACTTGAGCTACTTCGACCTGTTTGACCAGGATCTGGATGAATCAGCTTGAACAATTTTGGCCCGCTTAAAAATTTCCAATTTGTTCCGTGTCAATTTGAAGATTCCTTTGCAAAAATTTTGTTAAATCTACTAGATAAGAAGACTACACCAAATGTACAGTTGGCTACCAGGGGTTGCCAAGGCGGACGAACGGTAAGATGGTGGTTCTGTTATGGTAAATCTTGGCAAAACAGTTGTAAATCAGTGTGGTAGGCAATGGCGATGAATAGCAACCAGAAGAGGGTTGAAGCCGGTCAAACAACAACTGAAATTAGCGGCTACATGGGTATCAAGGTGGCCGCCGTTCTGGTGATAATAGGTGGCTGATCTGGTGGTGATTTGGGAGTGTTCAAGGCTGCATTTAGTTGCCAAAATAGTGCAGCGAACAGGTCAGTAGCAACTTACATTCATGTGCGATTTCGGGATTAAAACATGGCTTATGCAGCAACAACGATTTGGGATGTTTGAGGCATTACTCTGAATTATCATGCTTTTCCACGAGTCTCATAAATGACAGTATAAGCAATCATGCCTATTAGAAGTTACCTGCTTGGTTACTTAGCATAGTGCTATATCACTTGAATTACTATGTTTGTTCTATTGGCACTTAACTTTCCATTTGCAATAGCATCTAATCTCAGCAAAAATAATTGTTTTAATACCTTTATGTTTTTTACTTATCAACTACCTGCAGGTAAGACTGTCATAACCAACATATCATACACGATTATACCGAGTTTGAAAAACGTGATTGGTGATGCATGTTTAGAAAACATGATTGCTTTTCATGTTGTGCATTGCCCTCAAGCTTTTTAAGTGGTTTTGAAGGGTATGGATAGGGTTGTATATACGTTTGACACTCGATCGTCCCGAGTTAGTGGAAAACACCGGTATTGATACATGACGTAAACAATTTTATTTGTTTTTTTTTTCCTTTTTCTATTTTTTGAACAATAGAATCAGATAAGTAGAAAATAGTGTTTCTGTACGCGTTTATTTATTCTTTAAAGTTTTAATATTTGGATAAATAGACGTTTAAATATTTGACAGGTTCTTATTTTAAGAAAGTAATAGATAAAAGGCAAATATCAGAAATGGACTTTGGCTTAAGTTTGAGCTAAGAAAGAACTAGATAAGGTAGATGGCTTGATGGACTAGGCGGATAACGAGTCAACCTGGTTTTCGATTACAGGATGAAAACCTAATTTGATCTGTTTTCGTGCAAAGAGGAATAACAACTGCAACTCAGCTCAGTTATAAGCAACATTTGTAGTTACCTGACTCTAAGTGTGCAGTACACAACAGAAAAAAATATTTTTTTTTCATGTTGTTTGATGAATTTGGTATCTAATAACTGTTGTTTGTTACTCATTGTGCCAAAATTCACAAACTCGGATAAAAATCAGATTTTTCACTATCTTTCATGTTATAGAGTTGTGCCTTGCTTATATGCCAAGTCTTGCATTATTCACTATCTGCATTGTCTTAGTTTTCTTTTAGACAGAAGTTAACTGCAAGGTCATTTTTAAACACTTACGGATGTTTGGTCTTTATATCTCTGGTTGTTGCACGGGCTTTCTCCTATATGAAGGTAATTTATATTATATTTCATTATAAATAAAGGGGCAAATTACATAAGGATAATAGGTGGCGGGTAATGGTACACATCTCATCTTTCCAATGGTTCTAATAAAGCTATCAGAGATAAGCCTCATGAAATTGAGGTGAGACTTCGGGGCTGTTTAGTTGATTAAGTGTTGAATCATTAAGTTAGACCTCTTAATGGTTAGTTTTCTTGTCCCACGTTGGTAGGGGAGCCTCATTAAGGTTCAGCCTAGTTCATTGCTCAATAGTTTAGTGCTTAATGGTTCAGCAACATCCCAAATCTTAATGATTCAGACTTAACCATTTCATTCAGAAGCTGAAACAAACGCACTGAATGCTGAATCATTCAGTGCTGAATGGTTAAGAGCCTCATTAAGAGGCTACCAAACATACCCTTCATATTAAATGCTCATATGTGTCTTTTTCATTTAAATGATGCATACAACGGCTTTCACCTCTTAAATTTCAGTTATTGACATAATAGAATTGGCTGAAGTGGATGCATTTGACAAGGAATACCAACATTTAGAGGCAAACTGATAAAATGTCTGCCGAAAAGCGTTTCACATGATTTTGGGCCTAAAGATGACGTTAGAACTTTATATACTTGACCTCATAGCTTTAGTGATTTAGAGGTATAATTTAGTTAATAATTGTTACTAGATTTAATAATAAAAAAAAGAACTTGAATAAAAAAAGAACTTGAGTGTAATAATTTGTATACTGATAAGCTAGCAATCAGGAACATTTGAGGTCAATGCGTTCATGATGAAATCTTACATAATTTTTCAACATGGCATAACCAACCATCGCGAAACCCCTAATTGTTTTAAGTGATTCATAACCTAACATAAAACTATCGGAAATAGTCGATCCCGCCGCAATACGCGGGTTTCCCACTAGTTTAACATAAAAACTTATTACTAATATCCATGCCACCATTACTATTAGACTATTAGGGTTGTGTATACCATAGTTGTTAAAAGCGCGCCTAGGTTCGAGGCGCACCAAGTGCGCTGCGCCCTGTGAGGCGCGCGCCTAGGCACTGAGGCACATTATCAGGGCTGATTTTCGGCTAAATTCAGGCTAAAAGTTGCATAAACCTCTAAAACATCCTAAATGAGTCATGAACAAGTCCTAAACAACCCTAAAACATCCTAAAGTAGCCCTAAACAAGCCTAAAACATCTCTAGAATCCCTAAAAATGTATTTTATACTAAGCACTTAATTATAAAAAGTCGTCGTTTTTTATGCGTCTTGTGCCTAGGCTCCAGGCTCAGCTTAGGCGCCTTGAGTGCGCCTTGACGCTTTGACAACTATGGTGCATACAATGTGTGACTAGTAGTATACTTTTTCTTAGGAAAGAATTACAAATATGGTCCTTGTGGTTTGGTTCAAGATATGGCTTTGGTCCCTAAACTTTTTTTTTTTTTTTTTTGCCTTAGTATTCTTAGTGGTTTGTATTTTGGACTACGGGTGTAACAAAATACAAACCACCACCGTGTAAAAAAATACACACCATTAGGATTGTGAATGAAAAAAAAATGTTTAGAGATCAAGACCATAAATTGGACTAAACCATAGAGACAATTTTTGTAATTGTTTCTATTCTTACTTATGGACTTACACCAAGATTTGAACAAATCACTTAAACCATCCGAGTACTCTTTTCCTAAGTATTTATCTCAGCGGTATTCAAGATGTATTGGTTTCTAGTACCGATCAATTATAGTTTTTACTTAAGGTTGAACATATATTACTTTAGACGAAAACCCTATTTCAAACCAAGTTGATGAATAAATGATCAACATTACATCTTGTTATTAATGTCTTTATATTTTTAACGAAATTCATTTTCCTTTTTTGGTTTATATGGTATTAATAATTGATAATTATGTTTAATTTTTTCCGTACTTTGAATGTTTACTATTGACATTGAGCGATGCCTAATTTAATTTTTTGCTGTTTATTAGTCGAATTTGGTTCCATTTAAGACCAATTTAGTCACCAAATAAGCGAAAGTCGACTAGGGTCTAGTTTCACGTTTCGTCTACAGGGGCGAAGGATGTTGAGGGCCAGGGGTGGCCCTGGCCCCTCCTGTTTTTTGGCGTAGTGGCATAAATTTGCGATTTTCCTAGGTAAATCGAGTCCGGGTTGAGTCCGGCCCCCGCCGATTTGCCACTACCGATTGAAAAAAATTGAGTCCGACCCCTCTCGATTCGGGAACCAAGCTTCGCCCCTGTTCGTCTAAATATAATTTCGTGTCACGTTTAAATTAGAGTATGTGTAGTGGGCACGTTATAGGGCGTTTTGAAGCCCCATAGCGCCGGGGAACACCGCCCCCGGCGGCGCTATAGGGCGTTTTGGTTCAATCCGGCATGTAAACAACGAGCGCTATGCTCTGCTTCTTGATTTTTTATTATTATTATTATTATTATTATTATTATTATTATTATTAGTGAAGAGGGAGTTGACGTTTACTAGGCCGTCGAGTGCTGTGACGTGGATGCTTGTTGTTGATTGTGTGGATGGTATGGATCTGGATCGTTGGGGGCAGTATCCGTTAGATCTGTAGAGGAAGAGGGGTGAGAGAGATTAGATGAATGTAGAGAGAGAGAGAGAGAGAGGAGAGAGAGAGAGAGAGAGAGAGAGAGGATAACTTACTCTGCCATTGATGAACCTTGGAAGCTTCAATGTGTGTGAAGGAATGGAATGGTTTAATCTTGGGGTTTGGGTTATTACTGAATAATAATAATAATAATAATAATAATAATAATAATAATAATAATAATAATAATAATAATAAAAAACAATAATTAACCAATCATTACCAATCATTTATAACCCCAACATAACCCTCCTTCCCACTACACCCTCTTTTTCCATAACCCCAACATAACACCTTTTCTATTACTTTTTAATATTTTAATCCTATAACCCCAACATAACTATCCACCACTACACATACCCTTATAAGTATAAAACTTTAAAGAACATAGTCTTTAATAATTGAGTTTTGAAATTCCTCTTTGAATAGAGAATGTTAGTTTTTTTATTTAGTTTTTGATCTTTAAAGACTTAATTTAATAACAACAATAATACTAATAACTTTTTTTTTTTTTTGAAAGGCTATAATACTATTAACTACCTAGTGGGTAATCCACGCGTTACGGCGGAGTCGACAATACGTGGTAGGAACATGATATGTATTAGACACAAGTATTTTATATATATTTTAACTGAGTCTTTTTTCGCCTTTCGAGGAGATATCATGTCTTTCTTCATTCGCAATATTGCTAATGCAAAAAGAAGATCACCAAAGTGTACTTCAAATGCATTGCTAAAGGAGCTAGATTATATGATTGTAAACAAACACATAATATTGCCATGACTAATATTTCTTTTTGGAGTATTAAAAATATACATTTAGGTAAAAATATGTATATGTTATGAGGAATTTGAGCAAGTTATTCTCTTTTGAATCCACTTGGGTAAAACCGTAAAATACTACTTGTAAATGTGACCTCTAAATATAACCATGTCAATAAATCAAATTAAAAAAATATATAACATTCAAAACTCAAAAATCAAAGCATGTAGGTAGTTTTCATTGTTTTAGCCCTACACTATCACAAGAATAAAAAAAAAAATATGTTGCTTTCTGTTTAACTAGCTAAAAATTGAGAGACCTTATACATGATGAGAGAATCAAAAGCATCAACATCGCTAACATTTTGTTTGCTTTGTTTGTTATCATTTGGAGTCACGTTTCAAGTGTTAGAACAAACAACTCATACTAACATATTTAAATCATAGGGTCAGGAGTAAAAGCAAGTTTATTGTTGTGAAAGAAGATGTGAACTCAACCGGGCTTCTGTATAGTAACCTACAAATTCTGTGTGCTTCTCATTAATTTAATATAATTGATCCTAAGACATGTACATACAATAATTATTAACTAAGCATTTTTTATGTGGGTTAGGGGGTATAAACAAGGGTGTATCATAAAGATAGATACAAAAATAATGAATGATAACTTGATTGTGAGTTTTTGATAATTTAATAAAATAAAGTTATCCCATAGGAAGATGTAATAATTCAATGTAGATACAAAAATAATAAAGGATAACTTGATTGTGAATTTTTGATAATTTAATGAAATAAAGTTACCTCATAGACATTTAGAGAAGAAAAGTGATAAAATTTAGGAAATTATAAAGAAACCCTTAATATACCATCTTAACTTTGGACAATTTAAACATATATGTCCATGCCTCTTCTTTATAATGTAGTATAGATAATTATATTTTTACAGTTACCATACACTTTTATAAAACAGTTTTTCTATAAACTTTTAAGCATTGTTTTGTTATAACATTTTTCACTTTGACTTTTTCAGTTTTTTACAATTAATCAACTAAAAACAATAATAAAGTGAAATAAAATTTATTAAAATTTAAATAATTAAATAGCATATATTCATAAAAATAGTAAAAAGTATGAGTGTAATCCATTAAATCACTCATAATAAAAGTAAACCTAGGTATAGGACTCTTATTTATCTTCGAACTCTTATAAATACTCTTTTTCACTATCACAATTATACGTACCATCCCTCTCAAAAAATCTTAAGAAAATGAAGTCTCTCTCGTTAACTCATCCTCTATGGGAAGTCTTTTTGTTGTTACTCTTTTCTTTCCTTATCACGACTACTTCCTCCACCAGTTCGCCGAAAACTTCCCTTTACCGCGCTCGCCGCTTCCATGATCAACCTCAGCTACATTGCACCACAACCACTACTACCATCTCTAACCCAAACCACCCTTATCCTCCTTGCTTTGAATCACAAAAACTCCACTTTCGAAGGCGACCTCTCCCACGACTACCAAAGCAACACTCACAACTGCCGCTGCTTGAAGAAATCGATCCAAGATACGGAGTAGCAAAAAGATTAGTCCCTTCTGGACCGAACCCACTTCACAATTGGATTAACAACTAACAAGCCAAATTAACTTACAGCAACATGCAAGATCAAACGCTATATGTAGAAATAATAGGTTTTTATGCATATGTTGTCGTATGAGTGAATTTGAATAAGTTTACAAGCATTTGATATATGGTATGCTATAACATGTATTGAATATGTTTTGTCTATCAAATGGTTCTGGGTTAAGTCGTAATAAAAAATGTAGGAAGCTAGCTACACTTCTTATAAAACTAAATTATCCTATCTATTAGTTTTCAAACTTTCATGAACAGGAAATGACAATCTTGTAATTTTGGTTTCTGGTCGAGGCCATTCTTATAATAGCACCAGATGGCACACTAGCAGTATTGTAACTTTGGAGGTTTTGTTGGGCAATCGTGTAATTTTGGATCCTCTATGGGTATTTAAGCCTTCTCCTTTATTGGGCATGAATCCTAAAAACATTAAAGAAGCTGTGATGATGACACCTAAGCCTTGTAGTTTGGCGTGACAATACACGAGGATGGCGGGTTGTCTGCTCACCTACAACCTCTGTTGCAGTCAATTGCATTTTCATAGGCGGATCTGAGCTTGATTCGGTGTGAGATAATCCATGTATAGACAGTTCATTTTCGTAATGTCGATCCAGTTGCATTAACGCTGTGTTCCCGAGTTAACTTAACGAGGGAAATGAAAGGAAAGAAAAATTTGATTGTGTTCCCGAGTTTCATCTAAGGAAGGAAAAGAAAGGAAAATAAAACATGTTGTGTTCCTGAGTTTTCATATGCTCCACAACTAAGGGATGATTTAAGATGCATTGGTTTTTTTTTATTAACCAAGAACCTTTCCTTGCTACAACTAATGTAGATTTGCCTATGGTGTTACAATTGTCAATGCTAATCTTTTCAAGTGCCGACACATGGTGGCTCTAATACTATTTGTAACACCTGACCTCTCGTGCCATCATTATCCATTTTGCCCCCCCCCCCCCATGAGTTGCTTATCCATGAACTCGCATTTTGTTTTTGGTTGCCTCGGTACTTCCATGAGGTCGCCCATCCTAGTAATACTCTCACCTAAGCATAGTTAACTCTAACTTTGAAGTTTTTATATGCTACACAACCAGATAAGCCTAAACTAATAAATAAAAATTGATGGACATTTCAAATTGTACTATCTTATTGTATATAATAACAATTTGCAATGTCGGTGTGACTTTTGTTAATAGTATACTATGTAGGAACCCTGTGTCTTACAAGGGGTGAATAAATGTTATTTTATATGTTGAGTAAAAAAAAAGTTATACTCAAAACAAAAATAGCTCTATCACTGTATGAGGTGAATAAACTCGTGTCTTATATGAGTTAACTAAATGTATTGTGATATGCTAACACATGGTAGTCAATATATACCTTAAAGAAAAACTTTAATGTACTATAACGTTTTACTTTGTTTTTTTATTTATTATTAGGTTAAACTTTGTATAGTATACGGGGTGAATTAACGAAAATCAAATTGCTACTAATAAAAGAAAACATAGAATAAATAGTTGAGAAAAAAAAATTAAATAGATAAGAGAGAAATGAAAATTATGAAAATTATGATTTAATATTGCTATTTAATATAAGTGAATAATAGAAGATGGAAGTGAAAATAGAGGCGAACAATAATTATTTATTATACACTAAGTAAATATAACTATCCATAAAAGTTTGTTCAAAATCGGAGCAGGCCTAATTGGTTTTTTTTTCTTTACCATGACAAACTAATCGATATCACCTGATCAAAATTGGTACCGTATTCGTTTTTATGGGTTTCTCGCCGTTTCGACAAAAATTACAATGGAAATGGAGTTGTACTCATAATGAAGCACTTTTTTTTGTATCATAATTAACAAGAGTCGGTTCTATAACAAACAAAAAGTCAAAAGACATCAATATTTGTACGGCAAATCATTATATAGGTTTCGATTTATTTGAAACAATAAGTCCTAAACCACTCTTAGTGGTTATGCAGATAAATAAAAAAACTATTTTGTGTATATCTATAAAAGATTGTGAGGGTGATCCATTAAATTCAAATTGGTTATAAGATAATACTTATGTCTTATAAATACTCCATTCACCATCATATTATCACAACCATCTCATCTCATCTCATCTCTCCCAACAAAACAACATGAAGAAGTTTCTCTCATTAACATGCCGGAAAGTTCTTCACCTTCTCTTACTCCTCCTCATAATTATCACCGCCACCGCTACCGCTACCGCTTCACCAAAAACTTCCCTCCACCTCTATGATCAACACTTCCAATCCCACAGAGTCCACCTTTTCCGGCCACCATCACCGCCGTCACCGGATGAAATCGACCCAAGATATGGCGTAGCAAAAAGATTAGTCCCATCTGGTCCAAACCCACTTCACAACTGATAATTCTTCAGTACACATGATTTCAACATCGTCCCATGTTTCTTCATGATCCAAGTTTTTACAATTACGTTGTTTTTTTAATTATTATTATTATTATTATTAGTATTAATTTTGCTGTTTTCTAGCTTTTCCTTCTTTTTTTATGAATGTAATGATCAGAGAATCAGTATTTCCATGGCCTGTTCTTGAATTTGAATTCCCGTGAATATCTAACATGTTGTTGGTCTGGAAGCAGCAGAAACAAGTATGGAAATTGGTTAAGATAATAGATGATGAAAATTAGTTATACAAACGGCAATAATAGTTGTAGCTTTTTATTTCTTTGTAGGTTTCTATGTGGTTTAAAGTAACTTCAAGTTTAACATATCCACACATGGTCTACTTCAGTTTTAAAACATGATGGTGTTTATCATTCGTTGATGGGGAAATTATCATAGCATTATTATTTCTCTTAGGCCAACACACAATCATATATTATATTCAATCGATCACGTAAACATATCAAGTAAAGATTTTTAAAGCAGTTTCAATTTTAATGTAAATAAATAAATCTATCACATATATAACGTAACTATCTTTGTTTCCGTGTACCATCATCACAATATCTAATACTATAAAACAATAAATACATTTTTCATGTTGAATAATAAGTAAATAGTTCTAACCATTGTGTTCTTATAAGCTTTTTCACTTCTACTGTTTCTTTTTATCACAAACATTTATAAATGATAATAATTCAACAAATTAGTTACTTTTAATTAGCATACATTGTATAAAAAATAATACAACAAATATGATCGTGATATATTAAATTTGAATTAGCGATAAGATTATCCTTATTTTATTATAGTTAATTAGTTATAATGATCCAATAGTGTTTATTATAAATACTCCCTAGCTTCACCATCAGCACCATCTCTCCCAACATTATTACCTTAAAAAAGATGAACAACGTCCTTTTGCTGCTCTTACTCCCTCTCATTATCACCGCTACTTCCTCCACCAAATCGCCCGAACCTTTCCTTCGCTGCAATGGTCGTCATTAATTGTGCCGCAACAACAACAACCATCTCTAACCCAAAATACACGGCCCGTTACGGCTTCCTAACCCAAAGACTCCACCTTCGCGGGCTACCTCTCCCAGTACTGCAGCACCATCCACAATTGAAAGTTTCAAGTTCACGTCAATGCATTGATTTTAAGATCCCATCATATTCTATTTTAGTGTTGATTTTAGTTCTCTGGATTATGTTTATGAATTGCATGATAATCTAGAGTGACATATTTTGATATATTCTTTTATATATATGCGTGTCTATGCTACGAACTAGGGCTGTCAAAAGAATTTAGGTGCTTGAGCCGAGTCATGAAAAATGGTGCCCTTAGCCTTAGTCGTTAACGAAATATATAAACGTAAACTATTTTTTTAAACGACGGGTAAATATAGTATCAAATCGATAGATCAACACTATTCACAGTTTATATCATCCAACATTTCATTGATAACTGTCATTGCTAATCCGCAAAGTTTTTTTTTACTTAACTTGGACTAATGGTTAAGTAACTTAAGTGTAGTGGCGAATATAGAATTTCCTTTGACAATGGCACAATACGGTTCGACTAACAATAAACGATTAGCTTTTTGGTTTTTTTTATTATCAATTGAAATAAACTAGATATTTTTACAATCAAATGAAATAAGCTAACAATAATAAAAGTAAAAATTGTGGTAAAAATAAACCGTTAGATTTAAGGTTTTTTTTTTATCATTTGTTTAAACAACGTTTTTTTATTATTTTTTATTTTGAAAATAATAGGGTGACTGACAATACAATGACAATGACAATGACAGGCTTAACCGACAATGATACATGTTTTACTTACCCACATAGACTTTTTTCAAGTACTCATAAAGTGACTTTCAAAAAAAAAAAAAAAAAAAAAAAAAAACTCATAAATTTGTAACTTTACTAAAATACCCCCATTATCTTTGAGTATTTACGCATTTACCATCGTCTTCCTCACTAAGCCCTTACCTTGTAAATTTTTTGGCAGATCTGTAAATTTGTGCACATCAATTATTAACCATTTCCAACCGGTTCAATAAGGTAATTGTCGACCCTCTAATACATGTAAATCTGCCATTATGAGCGGCCAGAAGTGCCCTGTGACATCCGTCACTTTTATCACTATTATTATATATATATATATATATACATTTTTTTTTATTTTTATTTCGTACCACCTATCTTGTACGCCACATTTTATCCTCATTTATAATAATAATAATAATAATAATAATAATAATAATAATAATAATAATTAATAATGTTTAGTCTAACCACTCTTAAACCCAAGACCAACCCTTTTTTTTCTTTTTCTTTGAAGCCCAACATCCAAACCCAACCTTTCCTTTATTAATTTCTCGGCCCAGATACCCGAGCTCAATAGCAAGTCTGGCCCATCCCCTTTCCCTCCTCCTTGTTTAAAAAAAACAGAGAGAAACGCTCCTGCCAGGACTCGAACCTGGGCAGGGAGCCGGGCGAAACACAACTCAAACACCACAACCAACTGGGCTAAGGCTCATATCTAATTCTATTCCAATTCCATTTATATAAAAGGCCTTCCAAAAACAAAATTTGCATCTTCTCCCTCTGCTGCTGTTTCGATCGCAACCAACCACAACAACATTCAGTCAAACATCCTAATTGACGCACCATCAAGCTAATTCTGGAATGTACTTTGATTATCTCGTGACCACCACATGATTCTCGGCCAATTACAATGATTAACTCGTGCTAATTATCCCTTAAACGAGCTGAAATCACGCGTCTATGTCATTAATGGGTCAAAACTTGCCAATTCGAACACCAAGCCATTACCCTATAAATTGAACATCCTCTAACCTGCTACACTCGCCGAACATCTCAACTCAACCTCCAATTTCTCTTAATAATTCTCTGTTCGTGGTTTCTTGTTCGAGTTGACTTTGAAGTTTGACTCGTCGTTCGTGTCTGATTCCGTATTGTAAGTTCATTTTTTCTTCATGGGTTTTGCTAATCGGCCATATACGAGCATTAACATTTAACCCCAACTTTACAGGGGTTATTAATCGTCGAATCGTTGTATTAAGAAAATTAGGGTTCTTAGCCATTTGAATTGGGGAAGATGACTATTATGATCGAAATATAAATATCTTTTGAAATCCTTTTGAAACAAAACAAACGCCCAGATCAGATGGTTTAAACTTGTGAATGTAAACCATTGGGACGGGCCAGGTCATAGGTTCAACCCCCACCATAAACAACTCTTTTTTTTATGTTATCCTTTATACTTATAATCTTTATTCTTTTAAAAATCGTTTTAAAATACTAAAACTATTTTATAAATTCTACAAAATTTATTTTATGTTATTCCAATGATAAAAGTTTGCTGTCAAATTTTTAGTTTTTCAAAATAATTTATTTAATATATATTATAAATATTACAAGTTTATTCATTTAAAATTATAAAATTCGATAAAAATATCTAAACGATTTTATAAAATTCCACAAAAATTATACAAAACTTTTATAACAATAAGCATTTCAGAAATTATTTTTAATTCAGAAAAACCGTGCATTTTATATTTTTAATTAATTTTTGTTAGTTTTAATCATAAATAAATCATAATAAATTCATTTTACAATATTTTTGCACCAAAATTTTACATAAATTATTTCTATTCATTTGGAACAGAAATACAATTTTTAATTCAAGAATTCTTTACTTTTAATATTTTTAGATATTAAAATCATATTTTGACGATTTGAAATAAATAGATTAAATATTCTATTTTCAAGAAAATAATTTTATAAAAATTATTTTCATACAAAAAAACTTTATATTGTGACCATCTTTAACTTAAAATTTACAAAAAGACTTTTATTCATTTATTTATTAAATTTCATAAACAATTTGATTATTAATCAAATAAATACTTATCCCCAATTCGAAGCCCTAGAAAATACTTATAAACTAGATGGACTTAGACTTATTTGTTCCCTTATACATAGGGTGACACTTGGTAACGTTGGATTACACTTATTCAATTACACAAGATTTACCACCTTGCTAACGTGAGTATTACTTATCCCCTTTTTCGCTTTTACAACTTTTGGGGTGATTCATGCACAAGTATACAAAACCTTCATATTCATTTACACATACATTTTTATTCATTTACAATTCATATACGTGTCTTGTTTATCTTTGTGCTTATGTTTGAACATGAACGTAGCTTACATACAAAATCATACATCTAGACATAACTTATGTTATGGTGCTCTTTACATACAGACATAACTTATGTTATGGTGCTCATTTAGACGTAACTTATGTTACGGTGCTCATTTAGACATAACTTATGTTATGGTGCTCTTTTAGACTCACACGTGTTGAGGTGCTCATTATCAATTTCATGGTACAAACTTTACATTTGATCTTTGTCTTGTTTGGTTACTTGCGTGTTTACATAATGCCTTGGTGATACTAGACACATGAATTGTACTACCTTTTCAAACTTATACTATATGTACAAAGCTAAGTAGTACTCACCAACATCATATGTTGACAAAAATTATTTTCGTGCATGGTTCAGGATAAGTTGCTTGACGCTTCACATAGGACTTTGGACTTAGATTAAATCAATCAATTATCTTTATTTTTTTGTTGCCTTGTATTTAATTTCACATGTTGTAAAACAATATTCAATAATCATATATTTACATTTTAGTACCATGAGCTTTTGAACAATCGTCACTACGTGGCACCTCGATGATTCCGCCATCGGTTGGGGTGTTACAGATTGGTATTAGAGCCATGGTTATAGGGAACTAGGTTATTAGATGAAATGGCCTAGACTATAACCGAACTTTAACTTTCATGCATAATATTTCCTAAATTACCTTACCCTCATTTCCCTCTTTCTCTTCTTCTCCATTTCTTCTCATCTTTCATCCTGGTGTATGGAGATGGTGTCCTACAAGGAGTGGAAAGCCTACATCGCCATGGAACGGGAGCAGTACCCTTCATGAAGACACTCTTAGGCATAATGCCTACTCTTATTCTGCTCCTTCAAAGTTGTTGAACTTTAATGAGTGTGATAAGGACACGTGCAATCTGGAAGGGTGGATGCCTGTACACTGGGTTTTCTGGCATAGGCAAGCATAGCGCATAAATCCATTTACGGACCTGTTATGCTTACCTGGGGATTCCTGGAGTGAGTGTCCACTTATAGGCTAAAGCATGTCTTCTTTGATCACCATTGGGTTCAATTCCTTTGAAAAGTCAACGTTCTTGTTGGGCTTTACAGCTAGACAAGGGCACTCCAAGTATTTTATGCAAGCTTTTCAATAACACCCTCTCGTTTCATATACAATATTTGTATATCATGATTTTCATATATTGCTTACAAGTTCATACTTTCATAATCATCTGTACGGTTATACATTTGCATTTTCTAATCTCATGATTATTCATTGACTACCTCATAGATGTCTGCTCGCCGCATGCTCCGTGATGCCCGCCGACGCCCTGTCCATGCTTCTGGACAAAGATCTGACCGTCGCCTCGCATCTGTAGTCGCTGAGAAAATTGCTGCAGTGATCCCAAACCTTGTCAGTAAGATAACCCAGAACAGTAACAGTGCCAACACAGGGGGTGCGACTCAAATTCGGTGCACTTTCAAACACTTTAACTCCTACAACCCCACAAAATTCACTGGTGAGGAGGGTGCTACTGGTCTCCTCCAATGGTTTGAAAGTATGGAGAGCACTTTTGTGAACAGCGAGTGTCCCAATGAACTCCGCGTTCGCTATGCTACTAGTGTCCTTCAAAAGGGGGCGCTAACCTGGTGGAATGGTGAAAAGCGCAATCGAGGAGCTGATGTTGCTTTATCTTTATCGTGGGCTGAAGTTAAGGAACTCATGATCGCCAAATTCTGCCCTAGGAACGAAATCAGGAAACTGGAGGATGAATTTCGTGAACTCAAACAAGACAGTGGTGAGAATCTTGCGTATAATACTCGATATCATGAACTCAGCATATTGGTTCCACACATGGTCACCCCGATCTCTTGAGCAATCGAGAAATATATCGAGGGATTACCTGACCTGATTCAAGACGTTGTCACTGGAGGCAAATCCACTACGGTAGAAGAAGCCATCCAACTTGCAGCCACTTTAACAGACAAACACGTAAGGAAAGGAAACTTGGTTAGAAAGGGCACCAAGACGTCTACTGAGAAAACCACCCATGCTGATGAACGATCTAAGACTGTTTTAGCAAAGGCCGCCACTACTGCTTCGAACTCTAAGAAACGGATGGGCGATAATCAGAACCAGGCTGTTGTGGATCCTGTGACTCAACCTCCTAACAAGAAAGCCTACACGGGAATCCATCCTCAATGCAACACTTGCAAGTATCATCACCCTGCAAATCTTCCATGTCGTCAATGCACTAGATGTGGAAGGTTTGGACACTTTGTCACCACTTGTCGTGTAATGGATAGAGCACAAGATAATCATCAGACAGCTGCCCAGGAACCACTACCGATTACTAACGGTCGAGCATGTTATCATTGTAGAGACCCTAACCACATGCGACCTCAATGCCCTAAATTGAATAATGTAAACCTGGTGGCACGTGGACGAGCTTTCAATATCAATATCAACGAAGCAGACGGTCAGGATGACGTTAATCCCACTTGCTAACCCATGGGGGGGGGGATCTTCTCAAGACTCGGGAATCCAACACTTGCGTTTTCATTTTCTTGATCCTATTATCATTTTGTACCCAATTTTGTCGCACTCATTAGCATATAACATCTAGAAATTTCCTTGCATACTATTGTGTACGAACACAGATTGGAAATTTATCATATTTGATTATGTTTATTTTAATCGTAGAAGTTTAAAGACTCTACCTTACATTTGTTTGAAACATTTGGACTTGATTTCCATGAAATCAAACTACTAAAAACTTGATACTTGATCCTACAGAGCTTTTCTAAAAACATCGTTGTTTGAAACTTGATTTTTCCCTTAAATTGACTATCCATTGAACATGATACACGTAAACTATTTCTATAGGCCACTAAGATAACACTTACACTTAATGGTTGTAGTACTTACAAACTTACTGGCGTGTGTGTATTACCCACGCAACACAGATAAACATTTCATTTAAAGGGCTCCTCAGACGAGTGGTTCTCGATTTCACACACACACACAACACACGAGTAAATGGCTACAGTAGGCGAGGACTAACCCTGAGTCCAAATATTCCTTCGGTTCTCGATTTCACACACACACACAACACACGAGTAAATGGCTACAGTAGGCGAGGACTAACCCTGAGTAGTGTACAACAAACCTAAGTACTCATCATGCCACTTATCACATTTTAACATTTAAAAACATTTTGACATGTAACAACATTTGACAAAACATATCTTTCCCACAAAACAAAAACAATAAAAAGGGGACGTGAAACTCATCTTAATTTCCTTGCTTAGCTAGCAAATAAAGCCCAAAGCTTTGACCAACTTCCTCGTGCCCTAATTACCAACAAAGGACACCTTAAAAGTCTATCACATATAATCTTAGCTTATTTTCCGGTTACAATATAGTATATTTAACTATCTAGACTCATGTGTACAAAGCCGAGTCTTAAGTGTTTTAACTTGACGAATCGATCATGACTTATATTGATTTTGTTTAACACACGACATAGCACCCAAGTTGCGCACTTGTTACTATTCGTGTGTAAACCATGTTGGACTACTACTACTACGAAAGGTATAACTCATCCCGAGTCATAACTCGTCTTGTAAATCAGATAAATGTAATTATCTTGTATAATTATTTTTAGGAAAATATATATTGAGGTAATACAATTTTGGTTATCTAATCCGATTAATTACTATTGTTACTTTATTTCCCAAATTCGAGTGTTTTAAAGATATCAAAACATTAATTTTCATAGAACAATTCCCAAATAATAGTAAAAGATATAATAGTTATCTTCATTTAAAAAAGAATAATTATCCATAAAAGTTTTGTTCAAAATCAGAGCAGGTATAATTGGTTTTTTTTTCTTTACCATGACAAACTAATCGATATCATATGATCAAAATTACAAACTCACAATGAAGCATTTCTTTATTTTTTTAATCATAAGCTATACCAAGAGTTGGTTTTGTAACAAACAAAACTAATATCGATCAAAAAACATCAATATCTGTACTGCAATTCATTTTATAGTTTTCGATTTATTTGAAACAATAAGTCCTAAACGACTCTTAAAGTGATTATGATAAACAAAAGAAACTATTTTGTATACATCTATAAAACAATATGAGGGTGATCCATTAAATTCAAATTTAGTTATAAGATAATACTTATGTCTTATAAATACTCCCTTCACCATCATATCACAACCATCTCATCTCTCCCAACAAAACAACATGAAGAAGTTTCTCTCATTAACTTGCCGGAAAGTTCTTCTCCTTCTCTCACTCCTCCTCATAATTATCACCGCCACCGCTACCGCTACCGCTACCGCTACCGCTACCGCTTCGCCAAAAACTTCCCTCCACCACCATGATCAACACTTCCAATCCCACAGAGTCCACCTTTTCCGGCCACCATCACCGCCGTCACCGGATGAAATCGACCCAAGATATGGCGTAGCAAAAAGATTAGTCCCATCTGGTCCAAACCCACTTCACAACTGATAATTCTTCAGTACACATGATTTCAACATCGTCCCATGTTTCTTCATGATCCAAGTTTTTACAATTACGTTGTTTTTTTAATTATTATTATTATTATTAGTATTAATTTTGCTGTTTTCTAGCTTTTCCTTCTTTATTTTATTTATTTATTTTTTTATTTTTTTTATGAATGTAATGATCAGAGAATCAGTATTTCCATGGCCTGTTCTTGAATTTGAATTCCCGTGAATATCTAACATCTTGTTGGTCTGGAAGCAGCAGAAACAAGTATGGAAATTGGTTAAGATAATAGATGATGAAAATTAGTTATACAAACGGCAATAAGACCATGTGTAATGGGCATTATGTGGACATGAATGAGTTTGATAATGTCCTTAACACCATCCCCTTGGGCATTATAGGGGCATGAAGAAGGAGAGGCATTTCTAGTATAATGCCCAAAGAGGAGAAAAAAATAAGGAAAATAGTAATAATTAGGGGGGCATTAAAAGGGATTAACAATTACACATTCTTTGAAGAAGGCATTATGATAATGATGTGGTACAAAATGTCCGCTAAAGAGCATTAACCATTACCTATAGTCTAATAGTTGTAGCTTTTTATTTCTTTGTAGGTTAAATGTGGTTTAAAGTAACTTCAAGTGTAATCTAAATTCAATTCTAATTTTTTAAGTAAATTTAATGTTTAACCTAGTGTAAAATTATAATATAATACCAAACAATATAGTATAATAATCATCAATGATTTTTAAAGAACACATGTAATGGGTAGCAAAATCCACGCCTTCCCTGTAAGTGGAAGGATTTGATTGACTCTCCAAAAAGTAAAAAAAAAATCCACGTTGTGAAAAATTCCACGGCAAGTAAAAAAAAAATAACAAACCACTTTGGGGCCGGTGTTGGGGCGTTTTAAGAGGCATTCACGCTCATTTCATATCTCCACTACACATGGTCTAACTCAGTTTTAAAACATGATGCGATTTACCATTCGTTGATGGGGAAATTATCATAGCATTCTCTTAGGCCAACACTCAATCATATTATATTCAATCACGTAAACATATATCAAAGATAAAGATTTTTCTAGCAGTTTCAATTTAAATGTAAATCTATCATATATATATAACATAACTATCTTTGTTTCCGTGCACCATCATCACAATAATGCTATAAAACAATAAATACATTTTTCAAATTGAATAATAAGTATTCTTATAAGCTTTTTCACTTCTACTGTTTCTTTTTATAGAAACATTTATAAATGATAATTATTAATGAAACTAGATATCGACAAAAAAGTTACTGTTATAATTCGTCATATCACATGAAACTCGATTAATCCTACCAATAACAAAAGTTTGTATAAAAAATAATAAAACAAATATGATGGTGATCTATTAAAATTTGAATTAGCGATAAGATTATCCTTACTTTGTTATAGTTAGTTATAATGATCCAATAGTGTTTATAAATACTCTCTTCACCATCATCACCATCTCTCCGAACATAACCTTAAAGAAGATGAACAAATTTCTCTCATGCCGGAAACTCCTTTTGCTGCTATTACTCCCTCTCATTATCACCGCCACTTCCTCCACCAAATCGCCTGAACCTTTCCTTCGCTGCAATGGTCGTCATTGTGCCGCAACAACAGCAACAGCAACAAAGACCATCTCTAACCCAAAACACACGGCCTATTCCGGCTTCCTAACCCAAAGACTCCACCTTCGCGGGCTACCTCTCCCACTGCAGCACCATAATTTGCAATTGAAAGTTTCAAGTTCACGTCAATGCATTGATTTCAAGATCCCATGCATGTCACTTTTAGTTAACGATGATATTTGCATAAAATATTTTATTCTATTTTAGTGTTGATTTTAGTTATCTGGATTATGTTTGTGAATTGCATGATAATCTAGAGTGACATATTTTGATATTTTCTTTTATATATATACTAGCTGATTACCCCGGGAGTGTCTTGGGGTTGAAAAATCTAATATTACTTAATAAAAAAGATAAAAGAAGTAAACAGTGCCAACCTCTTTTAATATTAAAGAAAGTTGTTCTAATGTTTATAGTATCAAAAGGGGTTCTCATGCGTTCCCAGCCGATTAAAAAATCTCAACCTCTTTTAATGCTAAGCATATCGTTATAGCACATGAACATGGTCAATTCATATATGTAATAGTAGGTTCAAAAACATATATACTATCATAACATGATTAGTGACTTGCATATATATGATTAAAAAATTACCTAAATACATTGTGTTTTTTTCTGCATGAACAAAAACTCACTAAAAAAACATTTTTTTCGTTTTTGTATAGCACTATATATGGTGCTCGTTGGAAAGATAATAAAGCGATCGTTAATTTGGTGTAAAAAAAATTTCAAAAAAACGCCATACATAAAAGTTACTAACGTTTAAAAATTGTGAGCGGAAAATAAGAAAAAAATAAAGATAAAAATATTAATTAACATATTTGAAATTTTAAAATAATTAATAGTTCACTAACATTTAAAAAATGTGAGAGGAAAATAAGGAAAATATATTAATTAACATATTTGAAATTTTAAGATAATATAGATATAGATTTTATTTAAAAATACAAAATAAATAAATGGGGGGTTGAGGCCTCCATTGAATGTCACCTCATACAAACTCAATTCTTTTATTATAAGTTATATCTATACATATAATAAACCAAAGCCATTTTAATGACATGGCACTCAAGGATGCATTCTCTTCTTTGAGTGTGCCATGTGTCATCCCATGTGGCATTGAGATATTTTAGGAAAAAAAGAATTTAAAAATAAAATTGGATTTTAAACCCTCATGTTTCCTCCCATAATTTTTAAACGTTAATATCTTTAATATACGAGATTTTTTAAAGAAAAAAAATACACCAAATTAACGAGCGTTTTATTATCTTTCCAACGAGTACCATAGTGCTATATAAAAAACGGAGAAATTTTTTTGTGGGGTTTTGTTCATACAGGAAAAAAACACAAAGTGTTCAGGTAAATCATTAATCATGTATAGGCAAGTCACTAATTATGTTCAAATCAGTAAATATGAATTTTTTTTTCAACCAGAGCCGAATAGGTTAATATAGTAATATGTTGTTTTAAGTTAGGTATCAATATTAGGATGTTAGAGTTGTACATTTGTTTAGTCTTTAGGATGGGTGTTAATATTAGAGTTATATTAAAGTTCTACATTTTTTTAGGTTAGGTGTTAGCATTGGAGTTGTACATTGCTTTAGGTTATATATTAATATTAGAGTTATACATCAGTCTATTTCATATATAAAATTGATGTATCATATTAAAATTCTAAACCCGGGACGCTCCCGGGGTATAATCTAGTATATATATATATATATATATATATATATATATATATATATATATATATATATATTTGAGACTAAAAAGGATAATTAGTTACATCCGAATTGGTAACTGATATATATATATATATATATATATATATATATATATATGGTGAGTAAAGATCAAATACATATAGTTTTTTGTAAGAACTGTGAGAATCAAAGGGGGTAAAAAAAATTATTTTTTTTTAGAAATTTTTTTTCCCATGTGCTTAAACATTCTTTCTAGATGAATAATACAAAAAAAAAAAATTTAAAATTTTTTTTTTAGTGTAATTACGTCATTAAGGTAAATACATTAGTTTACACTAGAGTAATTATGTAATTACTCTACACGTAATTACTCTACACCAATTATTTTTTTTTTATTTTTTTTAGTTTTCAATACTACAATACATGTTTAACAATATGGGAAAAAAAAATTTGAAAAAAAAAAAAAAAATACCCTCCTTTAATTCTCACAGTTCTTACCAAAAAAGCTATTTGTACCGGATCTTTACTCTATATATGGTTAGGGTTGGGGATTTCTTAATTTTAGTTTTAATTTATGGAGAGAGATGAAAGCAAATGAAGAGATAATCAAGGAATATTTTCTTTAACTTCCTATTATGCCCTTTTCATTCAAAAATAAAAGTCAATAAGATGGGTGGTCTAGATTGGTTCCTAACTAGGGTATTGGTTCCTATTTGATCTTATTTATATATATATAGGGTCGAGATCATGTGCAAAGTGTGTTTTGTGTGAGAAGGGTAAGAAGTGTTTTGGACCATTAGATCATCTTAATCAATGGTTTAGATTTAATGAGTGGCATTATTGTAAATAATGTTATAGTTATAATAACTAATTAGGCTACTTAGGGGTATAATGGTAAAACACACCCTACATTTAATTCACATTTAAAAGGTCTAATTAAAAATATGAAAGACCTAATAAATTCAATCTTCCTATTTACGTCCTCCATTTAATTCACATTTAAGTGTCTCTCACCTCTCTCTCTCTCTCTCTTTCTCTCTGTTTCTCCTCTCTCTCTCTCCCTGCGCCACCTACACAACCGCCATCAACCACCACAAACCACCACCATCAACCGAACCATCATTCGACAAACACCATCACAAACATAAATAATCGGAGTGTTTTTTTTAGGGATGAAGATGAAGACGACATGAGGTGATAATGGATCAGTGTGTTTTATGGTGGATTATTTTAAACAACATTCATATTGTTGTGTTTTATGTTCAAAGGATTTTTGTGTGGTTTAGTGTTTTTTGAATTTAAAACACATTTTAAATGTATTTATAGTTGTGTTTTTGAATGTGTTACTGATTGTGTATGATGAAGATAAAACACACTGGATTTTGGAGAAGATGATGATAAAACACACGGGACTGTTTAAAACACAAAGTTGAGAATATGGTGATAAAACACACGGGTATGAACGTAAAAAACACCTTGTTGATGAAGCAACTTACAAGACTATAATAAAACACCAATATGCATAAAAAAACCATATTTTTTGCATCAGTAAAACTCCTTATAAAAATAACACAAAAGGTGTGTTATACCCTTCAAACCTTATGGTATACCAGTAAAACACCATGTGCTCATATCAGTAAAACACACCATATGAATGCTGTTTTGGTCGTATATAATTCAGTAAATGAATGATAATGTGCTGAATGTTAATAAAAACTCTATAAAATTTCGTGAGATGTGAAACAAAATCCCTAAGAATGCTCCTAAATTAAACACGAAATTAATTAGCCATTATCTCCTAAAATAAGATTAGCAATGCAATTTACAATGTTACCCTTCTATATAATAAAATAGGCCGCACTATTATTGGTTCTCACACTTCTCACAAAAAATAGGTTTTGTACATGATCCTAAACCTATATATATATATAACCTATATATATATATATAACCTATATATATATATATATATATATATAGTATAAGGTTATATTGGAAACCCTTGTTATATGGTAAACTCTGGAAACTCTAACTTCCCGACTTTTTTTATATGAAAATTTTAGGGTATGTAATATACATGATTTTAAGCATTTTGGGCCAAAAAATGTAAAAAGCGCCGAGCCATTTTTTTTTAAAATAAAAAACCGTCTTCAGGTACAAATGGTTAACACGTGTTAGTCAAAACTTTATTTAAAAAAAAAAAAAAACTACTCGGCGCTTTTTTTATTTTTTTGGCTTAAAATGCTTAAAATCATGTATATTACATGCCCTATTTTTTTCAAAAATAAAAAAAATTGGGAAGTCAGAGTTTCCAGAGTTTACCATATAACAAGGGTTTTCACATTATCCTTTCCATATATATATATATATATATATATATATATATATATATATATATATATATATATATATATATCATGGTGGGGTGCGGGGAAGACTCCCGGACCAGGCCCAATTTCTAGTGGGGCACATCTGGCCGGTCACAATGCGGATTTACATGTATTGGAGGGTAGGCAATATCCTTATTGAACCGGTTGGAAATGGTTCATATCTGATCTGTGCTAATTTACAGATCTGCCAAAAAATTTACAAGAGTAAGGGTTTAGTGAGGAAGACGATGGTAAATCCGTAAATATTCAAAGATGATGCGGGTATTTTAGTAAAGTTACAAATTTATGAGGGTTTTTTTAAAAGTGATTTTACGAGTACTTGAAAAAAGTCTATGTGGGTAAAACATGTGTCATTGCCGGTCAAACTGTTATTGTCATTGTATTGTCAGTCACCCTATTATTTTCAAAATTAAAAATAAAAAAAAAACGCCATTCAAAGCAAATGATAACAAAAAAAACCCTGAAACTAATAGTTTACTTTTACCACAATTTTTTACTTTTATTATTTTTAGCTTATTTCATTTGATTTTAAAATATCTAGTTTATTTCATTTGCTAATAAAAAAACAATAAAACTAATCGTTTATTATTAGTCGATCCGTATTGTGGCCCCGTCAAAGAAAATTCTAAAGTCACTTAACCATTAGTCCATTAATCAATAATAATGAAGCGTTATCCCACTTAAGTAAAAAAACTTTTCGGATTGGCAATGATAGTTATCGAGAATGAAATGCAGGATAATATAAATTGTGAAGAGTTGATCTATGAATTTGATATTACATTATCCGTCGTTTAAAAAAACAGTTTACGTTTATTTATTCCGTTAACGCCTAAGGCTAAGGGACACTTTTTTTCGTGACTCGGCCCGGACACCTGAATTCTCAGGGACGGCCCTGTATATATGTGTGTCCATGCTACGAACCGATCGGTAGGACTTGTCAAAACCTTTGATAAATTGAATAAACCACGAAACGAATGTAGTTTATAAAAGACAAAAAATTCAACAAGCGGGCCAGGCTACTCTCGCGATGGCTCAAGTTGTTTTAAAATGGGCAAAGTGACCAAACACAGAAAAAAAAGTACCTTATCAACAAACCCGTGTTTCTACCATTGTTTTTTAACACTTTTGGTTTTCTTGCACTAGAGGCTATGGGGTTACTTCGTCGAGTCTAACAGGTCATGCATAGTAGTGTTATGACCCCAAAATTTATGAATATAATTTTAAAAGACAAAAAATCGAATCGTGAAACTACCAAACCAACCGAACCATTCAATTTACTTGTGGCTAAAGTGTTAAACGGTCCGATTGGCTTTAACAACACCTTAATCAATGTGTAAATGGAAATTAAATCCATCCAATTACTAGTGACATTTTTCGGTTTATACAAACGGAAATTAATACCTTTACTATAGAATGCTCATCATTAGTTTACAAAGTGACATTAGCCGTAGTTAGAATTTTTGAGGCCCTCGTGTGTAATAAAATGTTCCTTTAAATGGGTCAAAACTCTTGAAATAGTTCATTTTGGTTAGGTTAAAAAATAAATAGGTCAAAACTAAATGGTCTTTTGTTTTACTAATTTTTAAATTGGTGTTTAAATTTAACTAGGTTTTTATCCAGCCGCGCGTTGCGGCGGCGTCAATCTGGTTTAGAAAATAATTAAATAATGACATTAGTGTTGCGTCATTTCAAATTCCAAATGAATCCTATATCAATTTTCATACAAAGGTCACATACAAAATGAAATAGTGTTTTTCACCAACGCACGTTGCGCGATTACAATATGACTCCACATCTAGGGACCGCTAATGTCGTCATCATCGGGACAAACCTCCGTTCCATGCTTTACTAATCCCATCACCAATTGCCAAGAGATTTAGCTTCGTATTACCTCAACTCTCAACCAAATTTTATGGCCATCTACCCCAGTTCTTGTTCGTCCTTGTAGGGAAAGGACTGTAACATCATCATGCCATCCAAACGCATGCCTATTCCAATATTAAGAGGTTTGTTTAAAAAGGAAAAAACCAACAACACCTAAATAGGATTTGTTTTAAATTTAGTACATGCAGTCTAACCCGACCCGTTTGACCCGGTGTAACAGAAGTAAATGATCCATGGTAAAATTTTGTTTTTTTTTTTTGGAAGGTATGGTAAAATTTTGTTGGTTGATGATATATAAACCACAAACACGAAAAGTTCAAAAATAATGGAAGTACCATGTTTGTTGGTCGCGCGTAATAGAAGCGCCTCTATGAGGTGTTGAGCAGAATCACCTAGAACCTCTTTGCGGATTGCACGAAGGTGTATACGCGCTAATAATTGAGCCTCATTCATAAACTCCGTTTCTTGTTTTCAAGTCTCTGAAATCTTTTTTGAAACAAAACGGCGCGTTGCGCCGGGTTTCAAAATCGTTTGCCGGTCTAATTTATTACCACCATAGTAACATCATAGCCTACCTCTTCAGCGTGAGTCATTGCGTGCGTGCAATCCACTCGAACCGCTGGCACCAATTCTTCGTTCCTTACTACAACAGTGACGGTCAACAACACGACAACTTCAAGCCGGCGAGGTTGTACGGTAAAGGTGTCTAGATTCTCTCTACCTCTCTTTCTTCTCTTCTTCCTATCTATTTCTCCGCGTATGCCAAAAGCCTCACATTTTTTCCTGCAAGCAACTTGTATGGAAACATGAATATTAAATTTGTAATACATCATACTCACATGATAAAAGTAAGATTAAGACTTTTGGGAACTCCTAAGTTGAATATATTATAATCATAGGCTTGAAAGAGCAATTGTTGAAGTAAATAAAGTCTGTCACACACGCATAAATCAAAAGCGAAACTCAACTTACCAGGATGTTGATTGAAGTTGACTTGAATCATCATAACTGTAACACCCCAACCGATGGCGGAAACATCGGGGTGCCACGTATTGATGATTGTTTTCAGTAGCACATGGTATAATATAAATTTTAAATAATTTATTCAAACATAATATCCAAAATGTGAAATAATGTCTAAGAATTCAAATACATAACATCCAAATAATAATTTCAAAAACTTCAATTAACTTCAAGACAAATCCTCATGCTAACTCAAGCCTCAGCTTCATTGTTACCTGAAACATGTTAATTTTGAAAGTATTTTGGGTCAACATAAGTTGGTGAGAATTACATAGGTTTTTTTGATGATAAATGAATAAAATGTTATGCAATTCATGTGTCATGTTAATCTAGCCCATATGTGAGAAACATATTAGAAATAAATCGAGTGCATAATCAACCCTGCTGACTGTTATAAAATGATACATACCATACACTTATGGTCCCAATATGTTATGCGATAACAAACACCCACGTAACCTTTGTAGGAGGCACGTATCCGGGTGGGATTGTCAGTCCAATAGATCTATCAATGTATACCGTCGGCTGATCAATGTTAATGATTATGCTAGAATGTGCTTACTCTAATCATGTTCAAGACAATATGCAACATAGAAAACACACAAACACATTGATGATTGAATTGCAATGAAAAGTGTTATAACATGTTTCACCCCAAAAGTGGTGATAAAAGGGGCTATGTAAACTCACCTTAGCAAATGTTAACTTGTTGAAAAGATATGATAATTGTGTTGCCCAAAGTGATGCCAAATATTACCCTATAATGAGGTAATATATAATAAGTCTAAGTCTATGTAACTAATATGTGTATCCTAGGGTTTTGATTTGGGGATAATCAATTGTTAAATTTAATTCAAAAATGTTAATTAAATAAAGAAAATTGGATAATAAATGAAAAATAGTCTTTTTATAAAGTTTGAATTTTGAATGAGTACAATAAAGTGTTTGAAGCAATAAAATAATTTTTATAAAATTATTTCATTTAAAATAGATTTTTAAATCTATTTATTCATAAATAGCCAATTATTAACTTTAATATTTAAAAATACTAAAATTAAAGAAATCTTATTTTAAAAATCACAATTCTGTTCCAAATGATTAAAAATAATTTGTATAAAATTTTGGTGCAAAAATGATGAAAATTGGATTTATTATGAATTAAATATGATTAAATCTTACAAAAATTGATTAAAAATACTAAATAAATGATTTTACTGAATTAAAAATTATTTCAGTAAAGGTTGACTTTATAAAAAGTCAGGATAAATTTTGAAGAATTTAAATAAATTGTTTTGATATATAAATGGATTTTTATAATTATAATTGTATAAAAATGATTTAATTATTATAAATATTAAATAAAAGAATTTCTGAAAAATAAAAATTGTAAATAAATCTTTTATATCAGATTAAGTAATATTAATTTTTATAGAGTTTATAAAATAGTTTAGGTATTTTAAAAAGAATTTAAAAGATTAAAGGATTAATATATATATATAATTAATTATAAAGTTAAAAAGAAAAGAAAGGAAAAAGAATGCAAAAACCGGTCAGAGCCGGACTCGAACCCGGGTGACCTCGGATAAGGACCAGCGTCTCAACCACCTGGCCTAGGCCGGTGGTTGTGATGACTTTGTTTTCAAAATAAATAAATACGCAGAGCCTAAACCAGTTTATCCCCAAACCATAACGACGAACCCTAGATTTTTAAATTGGACGATTCAGGCAACTATAGCCCAATTAATGTTAGGGCTATAGTTGCTTGGATGCCGATGAATGAAACCAAACAATAAAATTAGACTCACAGTGTGGTGATGATGATTATTATCGGGTCAAAGGGAAAAGTCAACCACGAGCAATTAACCCAATTACAGAGAGAATCAGAGAGGAATAGGGATTGAGAGAGAGGTATGAGCGAGTTGTCAAGGTCCAGGAAGCCTCAATTTATACTAATAGATTAGGGTTAGGGTTAATTGGATTGTTGACTTTCCTTATTGTATTACGCGGCCAAATTGAACATTAGGGCAACGATTGCCGTGTAATATGTGTGCAATTGTGTTGTAATGGGCCGGATATAGCACGAAGATACCATAGATAGCATAATTACGTGTTAATACTACGGATTGGGCAACAAGGAATCCCACAGTTGACTTTTCTAGTCAACTGTGAGGATTTTTAAGCGCGTATAAGATTAATATCAATCCGGGTTATAACAAGAAACTGGCTTAGCCCAGTTGGTTTGTGCATAGGTTAAGTGTGGCTCTGGCGCGGGTTCGAACCCCGGCCAGAGCAGGATTTTTATATTTTTTTTGTTTTATCACAATCCAACAAACATTAGCATATTATAATATATATATATCATATTAGGGTTACATAAATGCGTCAAAAATAATAATTGCGAGGGTAAATATGAAACTTGACGTTTTATTAAATGTCGGTGCGTAACGTACAAGAATTAAATGCGTAATGTTACAGTCTCCCCTACTTTTAGGAACTTCGTCCCGAAGTTAAGAGAAAACTAGGGTTACAATTGGTCAACTACCTGAAACCTTGATAAAATTTCACACTACCTTAACGTACCTGTAAATTCATGATTACGTTCCGGACCGTAATTACCAATTTACCTTACATCAGGGTTTTGCGTCCTTTTATGATTTTACCGATTGTTAAGCAGGTCTGATAGTCTCCGCCAGTCGTTGAGCAGGTGGTAGGGCCTCTCCCGACTGTTGGAAAGACATGATGACCTCTACCAATCGTTAAGCTGATTGTTTGGTAGTTAACTAATTGTTGTACAAGCAAGTATGTTTATAGATATAGCAATTAGTTCACATTCAGACAAACATGCACACAGATGTTATGATAATACTTGAATTTATTACTTGAATCAAATAGCGTCAATACATAGAATAAAAGCAACCAATAGTCAAATGGTGAGACTTGCGGTTAGGTAGCTGGAGGGTCTTGATCTCGGTTTAGTTTAGGGCATCGGTTACGGTAGTGATTTGGGTTTCCACATTCATAGCATTGACCATAGTTGTATCGATTAGGATTATCAGCCTGAGCAGGGTTGGTGGGTTGATTGGCATTAGGGTTTGGGGTCTCGCGGCATGTGTTGACCAGATGGCCATACCTACCACAATTGGTGCACACGCGACATGCTGAAACAGTGGGATGATGTCGGTTGCATGTGTTACACAATGGAAAGTTTCTTGTATAAGGCTTCTTGTTAGAGGCTTGTGTAGTGAGGTTTACATTAGGATTCCTGGTCTTACGCTTCTGGTTCTTGGTAGTTACCGCGGCCACAATACTTGTTTTCTCGCTTTTCCGAACTAAGGTTCCGTTCTTTATGTGATTTCCATCGCCATTTCCATTTCCATTGTTGTTCCCATTCATTGGGATGACTTGAGCCAGCAAGTTAGAAACCAGAGTTGTGATTTGTTGTGCCAATTGTTGTGAAATAATCGTAGCTAGTTGGGCATCACCTCCATTGTTAGTGTTGTGGTCGGGATTGTGGTTGCTGCTCTCTTCTTCATGATTGTCACCACTGTTAATGCGAGTGCTGTGGCGTGGAGACATGATCTGTAAGGGACACAATGAAATGAATGAGGTTATAGATACGGAATGTAATCATTTATTCATTAACGAATAAACGAAAACGTTGACTTATTAAAGACTCCAGATTCTAATAACATATGAAGACATGCTTTAGCCTATAAGTGAACACTCATCCCGAGAATTCCCAGGTAGGCATCCGGGTCCCTCGTCTGATTGGGATATATGCGCAATGCCAGCCTAGACAGAAGACTCAGAATACAGGCGTTCACCCTTCCAGATTGCACGTGTTCGTTATTAAGATCTAGAACTTCGACGAGATCTCAAGGGGGTTCAGGTTAAACCTGAGGATTTTGTCCTATTAGTCTAAGAGTAGATCCACTGTTGGAGAGCAACCTTCTTGTAGGGATGAAAGTAGGGATATGTAGTACGAGGGAGATAGAGAATAGCAAGTAAAGGAAGCAAGTACTTGTTAAATCCTATGGTTATAGACTAGATTATTTTTCTAATAACCTAATTCCCTATAACCATGGCTCTGATACCAATCTGTAACACCCCAACCGATGGCGGAAACATCGGGGTGCCACGTATTGATGATTGTTTTCAGTAGCACATGGTATAATATAAATTTTAAATAATTTATTCAAACATAATATCCAAAATGTGAAATAATGTCTAAGAATTCAAATACATAACATCCAAATAATAATTTCAAAAACTTCAATTAACTTCAAGACAAATCCTCATGCTAACTCAAGCCTCAGCTTCATTGTTACCTGAAACATGTTAATTTTGAAAGTATTTTGGGTCAACATAAGTTGGTGAGAATTACATAGGTTTTTTTGATGATAAATGAATAAAATGTTATGCAATTCATGTGTCATGTTAATCTAGCCCATATGTGAGAAACATATTAGAAATAAATCGAGTGCATAATCAACCCTGCTGACTGTTATAAAATGATACATACCATACACTTATGGTCCCAATATGTTATGCGATAACAAACACCCACGTAACCTTTGTAGGAGGCACGTATCCGGGTGGGATTGTCAGTCCAATAGATCTATCAATGTATACCGTCGGCTGATCAATGTTAATGATTATGCTAGAATGTGCTTACTCTAATCATGTTCAAGACAATATGCAACATAGAAAACACACAAACACATTGATGATTGAATTGCAATGAAAAGTGTTATAACATGTTTCACCCCAAAAGTGGTGATAAAAGGGGCTATGTAAACTCACCTTAGCAAATGTTAACTTGTTGAAAAGATATGATAATTGTGTTGCCCAAAGTGATGCCAAATATTACCCTATAATGAGGTAATATATAATAAGTCTAAGTCTATGTAACTAATATGTGTATCCTAGGGTTTTGATTTGGGGATAATCAATTGTTAAATTTAATTCAAAAATGTTAATTAAATAAAGAAAATTGGATAATAAATGAAAAATAGTCTTTTTATAAAGTTTGAATTTTGAATGAGTACAATAAAGTGTTTGAAGCAATAAAATAATTTTTATAAAATTATTTCATTTAAAATAGATTTTTAAATCTATTTATTCATAAATAGCCAATTATTAACTTTAATATTTAAAAATACTAAAATTAAAGAAATCTTATTTTAAAAATCACAATTCTGTTCCAAATGATTAAAAATAATTTGTATACAATTTTGGTGCAAAAATGATGAAAATTGGATTTATTATGAATTAAATATGATTAAATCTTACAAAAATTGATTAAAAATACTAAATAAATGATTTTACTGAATTAAAAATTATTTCAGTAAAGGTTGACTTTATAAAAAGTCAGGATAAATTTTGAAGAATTTAAATAAATTGTTTTGATATATAAATGGATTTTTATAATTATAATTGTATAAAAATGATTTAATTATTATAAATATTAAATAAAAGAATTTCTGAAAAATAAAAATTGTAAATAAATCTTTTATATCAGATTAAGTAATATTAATTTTTATAGAGTTTATAAAATAGTTTAGGTATTTTAAAAAGAATTTAAAAGATTAAAGGATTAATATATATATATATAATTAATTATAAAGTTAAAAAGAAAAGAAAGGAAAAAGAATGCAAAAACCGGTCAGAGCCGGACTCGAACCCGGGTGACCTCGGATAAGGACCAGCGTCTCAACCACCTGGCCTAGGCCGGTGGTTGTGATGACTTTGTTTTCAAAATAAATAAATACGCAGAGCCTAAACCAGTTTATCCCCAAACCATAACGACGAACCCTAGATTTTTAAATTGGACGATTCAGGCAACTATAGCCCAATTAATGTTAGGGCTATAGTTGCTTGGATGCCGATGAATGAAACCAAACAATAAAATTAGACTCACAGTGTGGTGATGATGATTATTATCGGGTCAAAGGGAAAAGTCAACCACGAGCAATTAACCCAATTACAGAGAGAATCAGAGAGGAATAGGGATTGAGAGAGAGGTATGAGCGAGTTGTCAAGGTCCAGGAAGCCTCAATTTATACTAATAGATTAGGGTTAGGGTTAATTGGATTGTTGACTTTCCTTATTGTATTACGCGGCCAAATTGAACATTAGGGCAACGATTGCCGTGTAATATGTGTGCAATTGTGTTGTAATGGGCCGGATATAGCACGAAGATACCATAGATAGCATAATTACGTGTTAATACTACGGATTGGGCAACAAGGAATCCCACAGTTGACTTTTCTAGTCAACTGTGAGGATTTTTAAGCGCGTATAAGATTAATATCAATCCGGGTTATAACAAGAAACTGGCTTAGCCCAGTTGGTTTGTGCATAGGTTAAGTGTGGCTCTGGCGCGGGTTCGAACCCCGGCCAGAGCAGGATTTTTATATTTTTTTTGTTTTATCACAATCCAACAAACATTAGCATATTATAATATATATATATCATATTAGGGTTACATAAATGCGTCAAAAATAATAATTGCGAGGGTAAATATGAAACTTGACGTTTTATTAAATGTCGGTGCGTAACGTACAAGAATTAAATGCGTAATGTTACAATAACTGAAGTAAAAGCTGAAGTAATATTGTTTCACCATGGCTGTAATTGGGTTCAGGAATTACGATGCAGAAGTGTTGTAAGTCACCTGAGCCCCAATTCTTGTTTCCGACCAAGAAAATAAAATAAAAAGGCGCATACCTGCATAAACAGAATAACATACATTAGCACACAGACAACAAAAACCTGCAACATCAAAACAGTCACATTCAAGAAAGTCAAACACATGAAAAATGAAATATACAAATGACATTAAATAAAACATTTTCAAACAACGGGCACAAAGACAGGTCAAGAAGTCGACATACTGTAATCATAACTTAAATCATTTTCGGTCAGAAATCAAAGAGGGTGGTTGTTTTAAAGCCTATACCACCTAGGCCGCCAAGGCTAAGTACACACCGATTTTGACCGACTAAGACTGGGACCCCTAAGTTTGGCCGACTTTGTGAAAATCACCTCGGGAAGGGTCCGAGGACCGATTAGGCGGAGAGTACTCGGCCGCATAGGCCGAGTTTTGCAACACTGCGTATTGGATATATGCATCAAAACTTTTGACATGCTGAATGAATCATTGTTGGTCTACTTAAAAAAAATTAATGCCTATTTAATCATACAATTCACCTAAACAATCATAGTGTATGATACATAATTGCAACTAATATTAACAAAGTCCTTCACCAATTTTTACCTGCAATTTCCTATCAAACTCAATATTCGAATTCGTCATATTCCTCCCACAGTGTATTAAAACTTAACAACAGAAAACAAATATAACACTACCCTGTAAAACAGACATGCTTGTATATAGACTATCAATAACTCCTTAAACTTATCATCAAGCTCAAGAAATTATATCTATATAAATGAAACACTAATATTTATAAAATAAACAGATGAAATCAAGCATTCAAGCAAGCACATATTCAATCACCAAGAAATGATCCCCCCCCCCCAATCTTCCAGCTCTCAAGCAGTTCGAGCATCTTGACACATGTTATTGTTTGTCTTTTTGTCTACATACTAATATAACTTTTACTGAAAAAAATGAGTTGCATAAGTCCTCTTAATTTAGGCGTTAACTCAATTCCTTATTATAGGGAAGTTGAGTAAAATAATGGTGAACTTCATAAATCATATAATGTTTTATCTCTTATAATTAAATGATGAAGATGAATCAACCATGCTGAACTAAAAGAATACATTAGACACCAGTTGCTCACTACCTAAGCTGAAGACTCAAAGTCATTGCAAGTGCAAATCATATTATGCCCAACACAAGCTACCTCTACAACTGTAAAAACACATTGATTCATAACTAACTTTACAACTCATAATCCAGAAATAAACATTGATGTACATAATAAGTGAGTAGGTCAATAACCCTTACCTGAACTTTTGCTATTTCAATTCCATGGCTTGAAAGTGGAAGGAAACGTTGCATAGCTTCGTCACATAAACCCCCAAAATAGATATCAATTTCACTCATAGCCCTAAAAAATCCGACCAAAACCCAATGGGTAGATTAAAAAACAACTAAAAGAATCGACCTTACTTTTTCTGAAACATAACGAAATTGTTCCAAACTTAGATCTATAAAATCAAACAACATTAAAATATGATTATCAACAGAAGTGACAAAAATGGTAACTTTTGTGTTTGGATGCCAAAGTATATCTCCTTTGAACAATCCAAAAAATGTTAAAACCTATGAATAAATAATTATGCATATGTCCCTAGTTTTTTCCTGAACACAATGATCCAAAAAACCATGTTTCGAATGAAATTCCTACAGGCTGCTTTTAAGAATCAACACATAGTTGTTCACGATTTTAGCCCAACAAAATATCCAATAGTTGCACATAAAACTCTATCCCACTCCAATGTCTTGGTGAGTTTTCGTGTTTCGGATGCACTAATCTGCATTCTAGTTTGCAGCTGCATTGTGGGGTTTGGTCAAAGGCGCACAAGGCGGTCAGCCAGGCGCAACCCAAACCAACATTTCCGTATAAAACCCTGACCCAACCGTTGCTTTAACACTAAATTTACAAACGAAAATGTTGAAAATGATAACACAACCTGCAAACACACATATTCGACTTGAAAGCACACAATTCCATTATGAAAACGAAAAAAAAAAACATCAAATATTTATACCTGGGGGCTACATCATCAACCGTGTGCACCGCGGCGAATAAGATGGCAATTAATAGCATCATGACGGTGTACCACCAAGTTGCAAAGAAAATAGACATAAGCAATCAGAAACCATAACCACAATTTGATCAAAAGCAAAACTGGAGATTTAACTAACTATATATTTATGAAATACTATATAATCAACACCAATAAAAAAGGAGAAGACATCAAATTCTAGACAAAATCAAGGTTTTAGAGGCTCAATCAAGCGACCTAAAATAAACATGTAACCTGAAACGAACATAATAAAAATCGACATCAATCAAACGCAAGAACAATCCAAAAGAAAGTGAGCTTTCTAGGGTTCAGAGTTTCTCAAAAACATGGCTGCAAGGCGGGTTGCAGGCTAAAACCCGCCATCCACCGTCCTTGCCACGCCATGGTCATCAGTTTTCAGAAATACTTTCAACTCATCACAACCAAGACACACATCACAGCCATCTACAACCAACACTGAAACCCAAGCCACCACCACCGCCGCCGCCAACCACCTCCGCCCAGCAGCCCGAGAGTCACCACCATCATCAGATGCCTCAAACCACGAAATCTGACCTTGGAGTTTGTCGATCTAATCGAAAAAGGGACATGCATCTTGATCGGAATCTTTGTCAGATGGTGGTGTGGATGGCGTCTTCGTCAGATGGTGGTGTGGATGGCGGCCGAATCGTGGCGGCGACGACAGGCGATTCATCCCAAAATCAAACAAAGATAGGACAGGCGATTCATCCCAAAATCAAACAAACATAGGGATGGGTACGGCCAAATGGTGGTGTTGATGGCGGCGGAATCGTGGCGGCGACGGGAATCCTCCTGGTATCAAACAAACATAGGAATGGGCGGTAGGTATGGCGGTGGTATGGCAGTGGGTTTGGCGGTAGTCACGAAGGCAGAGAAAGAGACAGATAAACAGCATCTACAAATGTTATCAAAAGATCCGAAATTACAAATATGCCCTCAACATGTTACTGTTCAAATAAGAAGGTATGTTATTATTATAGAATTATGGGTTTTGTTAAAAAAAAAAAAAGTTATACTATAAAATATAAAAAAAAATTGATAAATTTTGGGCATCTGAGAGAATCACTATTAGAGAAAAGGGTTTTTGCTGCCACATTTTCGGTAGCAAAACGGTGGCAATTACCATTTTTGCCACCATTTTGCTATCAAAAAACTCGGTAGTAAAATTACACATGGCAATTGCTCTATTGCAACCGATTTGCTACCGTTTTATGTTTTGAGACCGTTTTGCTACCGCTAGTTTGCCACTGTTTTGCCACCGCTCATTTGCTACCGTTTTGCAACCGTTAGTTTGCCACCGTTTTGCTACTGCTTTTTGCCACTGTTTTGCTACTGTTTTTTGTCACCACTTTGTTACGTTTTTTTGCTACCATTTTAGCGGTATTTTTTCTACCATATTGGCATTCCATTTCTTTCATCTACCTACGGCCATTCCATTTCTTTGCAAAATGTATCCATTTATGAAAATTTTAAATCATAACAAACATCCAAATCAATACATCAAAAAATCAAAACTAAAACATCCAAATCCAAACATTCAAACAAAAAGTGTTTACACGTAATCTATGTTGTTAACAACGTCTCCTAATAATTCCATTGAACCTTTCTTTATCTTCTTCCTTTTCCTTGTTTAACTTCTGAATCTACAAAACAATCAATGCACAAAACTTATCGATATTACAAATCTTACAAAAAAAAAGTTTTTTGAAGTTAATAGGAAGCCTGCTATGAAACCAACCAACACTTTTTATTAAATTTGTTACTGTTTAAATCAAGCTGTAGATAATTAAAACTTAAAATCACACAAGTGAAAAAAAAACTTGAATTAGGGGTGAGCATACGAAAACCGATAACCAAAAAAACCCGAAACCGAACCGAAAATAATCGAAACCGAATTAACCGATTGGTTACGGTTAACATATGGCCAAAACCGAACCATTCGGTTACGGTTTTGGTTTTCCCTTATTCCATAACCGAAATAACCAAAACTGAACCGATATTTATATAGTTAAGTATTTTTCATACATATATTCATGTATTTGGAACATATTTTCATGTATTTCCGGTATATTTCATGTATCTTTCATTATATTTATTTATTTGAAATATATCTTTTATGTAACTCATGTATTTTTCATGTATATCCATATATTTGAAACATTTTTTTATTTGTTTCCTCGGTATTTCGTGTATTTTTCTTGCGTTTTCATATATATATATTTGTATTCTTAAAAAAGATCCAAACACTTTATTAACTATTTTAAGTTTATAATTTTGCGTAAGTTTCATGTTTGGATATTAACCGAACATAACCGAAACCAAACCGATAACCGATATATTAATCGAATTAACCGAACCGACGTAACCGATCGGTTTCGGTTATGGTTTTTCCTAAAACCAAAATTCGGTTATCGGTTTCGAGTATATGTAAAAACTGAACCGACATTTGCTCACCCCTAACTTGAATAGTAACCAAAATCGTATTCAATCTGCTGAAGTAGACCCAATACTAATGGTTTTCCTAGTTTGTCTTTATATCATACTGGAAGCATAATAGATAGGCACATACCTCGTGGCCAATGACACCTAAAATCTAAGCCTAATCCGCATCTATAGCGGGTTCGGGTGATGCCAAAACAAGTGTTGAATTGAAAATCTATTCAACAAGCAAAAAATGATGGAACAAATTAAAAGATAAATATATGAAAAACTGTATGATTTAAAAGAAAATGAAGATCAATGCACATACATTCAAGCTCTTGTTTTCCAATGGCTCCCATGTGGCAATCAAAAGTTTAAAGGAAAAAACTAAATTAATTAAAGGCAATTTGTATTCTTTAAGAAGAACATATGAAAAACAATGAAATGAAAACAGATTGCCTACATGTTAAAATCTGGAACAGAGACAATGTTAAAGTTATTAAGATCATATTCGCGACCACAAAAAAGATCATCACATTAGTGTGCATCATTCGGTCATACGAACCTACAAACTATGATAATATCTGTATTTAGAGGGAGTATTCGCATATTTCACCAAGTACCTTAAACTTTCTATGATTAAAACACTAGTCATGTTAATTAGAATCAAGCAACTAAAGAATACATATTCAATGGAAATAACATGTGAGACAAGAAATGTGGTCTACTTACATCGGGTAGCCGTCTACCTACACATTAAAAGGCTCTTTAATCGACTTCTTGGCTGGTAGGTTACCCATGGTTTTATCACACACTAGATGGTTAAAATCAAACTGATATACAGAGTAGTTAACCCTGGTCATCAGAATTTATTGAAAAAAAATTTTATCTTAAAATTTTCTTTTAATATTATCTTGGTTTAAAGTTTTGGTATGTAAAATATTAAGGGGAAAAGTAAGTTATGAAATAAATACCATGTACCTAATATAAAGAAGCAGAAATTATATTCTGAATATATAAGTAGTAAAATTTAACAGTTGTATATAGCCATGTTCTAGATTTGGGTGTAACGAAATCAGGAACAAACATAAAAGGCTGAAAGTTAAGTTTAGTATGAACATAAAAACTTGTGGAAAATGTGTGGAAACATACACTGCCAATCAGGTCAACATCCCGATCAAAAGGTGGTCCGTAATTAACCTTTCTTTAAAAGGCAAAATAAAAACTGGTATTTGTAACACCCTAAAATGTTTTACAGAAAATATGCAGCGGAAATACGGACTAGAAAATTTCTTGCTTTATAGAACATTCTCAAATGTTTGGAAACCCTATCTAAGAGATATTTTGGTGTTACAACTTTTATTGTTTCTTATTACATTCAACATCACTCATCTTTATTAGGTTACGTGACCGTGACCACGTACAATCCGCGTCCTCGCTCGATCTCCATCCTTTCCTTACTTTATTAGGTAGACAAGAAAACTTGCAATCACCATATAACCGTTTTGTTAGTTCATTAAGTGACTTCATGCAAATTACTCACAATGTGAAAATAACATCCAACAATACTCAATTATCCTGTTCAAAAGCCTTTTTGCAAGTTCGGGTGTGATACCCGGATCCGAACCTCCAAGTCCCATGCATTCATACTTACATACATGCATCTTCATTACCATTCTCATAACAAAAAGGTTAATAACACTACAATACATACTTACGTGCAATTCCCATACACAACTTATCTTGACCTGTCGTACTATTCTTCCTTTATGCATTCTCTAGGACAAACATGACGTTTTCGATCCTATACTCAATCCACACATAATGACCAACCTTTACATACACAAAATTCTCACACAAACCCGGGGTATAAGTACCCATACATACATCACATTACTCAATCTACAAAAGCATAACAAATCTACTTACCGTACTTGTTACCGTATACACACACATATCAATTTAATTATATACACACGCATCATTACGCACTGATGTTATATTTGCAAATCCGACATTCCTTTTACTTGCTACACCCATACCTAGCATTCATGAAGTCAAACAATGCTTACCAATGCGTTAGACACGAATATGAATTGCGCGTATAAGCTAAACATCAAAGTACAAGAAAAACGAACAATAATCCAGTGGGGAGCGCAAGCTGGTGCACACCAGCGCAAGGTGCGCTGGCCACCTTACGCCCCTGTCTAACCACATCAGAAGGTCAGCACAAGCTGACAATGTACAAGCGCAAAGTGTTCTGACATGCTTTGACCTTGCGCCCCTAGCGGTTTTGCTACTAACTTTGGGGATTTTGCATAAAATCAAATATATTGATACCCCAAGGAAATATACACTAAACCTTAGCCTTTTTGAAGACTCAAAGGACATATTTTTACCATTCCATTTGGTTTCTGACATTCATATTTATTTAGCCATATATGCAATTCCATTTTGACCCGTTAAGAGGTTTTAGGCACCACACCTAATGGCTTCCTATTCGCCTACTCATTTAACTTTTGTTAAGTCAAAAACATCATCCAATGTAAATTACCATGTCCCATTTGTGCCTTCTATATGCAACCAAGCATTGGTCTAGTCTATGGTTGACCCATTACCACGTTTCTTACCTTGGCACAACAATAAATTATTTGTTTCCTTCAAGATTCCCATACTACATGAACATATAAATTTGATATCATAATGCAAGTTATGTTCGGGAATCACTTACCTCAAGTCCTCCGAGTTCATGCTTGTTTACTTGCCTCATCTTGACCCATTAGCCTCCCATGCTTGAGTCCATCATTCATATCCTATCCTTTCCTGTCATCATGTTCACATCATTGTTAGCATACATGTTCATTTCTAAACCAGTCATATCCAACTCATATATTACACTGACTTTCATAGGTCAATTTATAACATGCATAAGACATAGCTTCACACCCTTTTTTATTCATAATTCAAGCAATTAAACTTAACATCGTATACGTCACATAACCAAGATAATGTGTCTCACACGGAATCTCCAATCTCTCATTCATGCTAGAAAACTTGCCATGTTAGTTGACTTTCCAGAAAGTCAACTATCAATTATATAAACTTTCTTCTTACAAACATATGTACATATTGACATACTAGACCGTATGAAATTCACCATAAACATCATATTCACATATTATAGGACACATACAACCATAAGATTACTTGCATGCATACATACATACACACATACAATCCATTGTAATTTATACATGATTTTCATCAAAACACATCCTTTATGTTAATTTACTAACAATCATCATATTCCATTCATATCCATCAATTACTTGCATGCAAGTTCATCTACACATTTCATCAAACACTTGGTGGGCGTACCTTATTTTGAGCAGATTGTACAAGCTCCTACTACACACACTCCACTAAAACACATAATCACCTTCAATCATGATCAATTTCCACATGAATAGCATCAACTACACATTATTTCTACCATTACATGGATTTACAACTAATTTAGCAACATCAAAGCTACTAATGAAAACCTAAAATCATCATCTTTTGCAACCAAGCAACTTTTAGTAATTAGGTCATCTCTAAACCATTAGAGATGATCAATATAACTTACAATCAATCAATAGTACGAATTTAACATCATTTGCCCAAAACCCACATATGGGTTTTGAAACATGGATGAGTTTTGTGCTAGGGTTCTTACCATAAGCTCCAAACTTTGTAGATAACCCTTAATTTGCATCTTCATCATGTCAATACTCAAACCCTTGCATCAATTCTTCCATTTTGGTGTGTCTAGGGCTTGAATTTTGCTCAAGAGAGCCCCTTTGGGGCTGATCACGTTTTTCACCCAAAATGGGTGTTTTCTTGCCATTTTATTTGGCCAATTTACACTAATAGTCCCCCAATTATGTCCCAATGTTATTTCTTTATAAAACTTAACTAACCAAAATTAGTTTTCTAGTGTATTTGTTCACTTAAATAGATAATAACACTAACAAGGTTATTTTCATAATATAACATAACCCACATTCTTATCATCCCATTTTATTATCCATAATGACTCGTTATACTATTTAATTTGTTTTGTCATTTCTTATTCACGCCTAATAGCGTAATTAAGCGAAACGGATTTTCGGGATGTTACAAGTCTATCCCACTTAAAGAAGGTGTCGTCCTCGAAACCTTGTCATTACTACTAGACCAATTCTACATTTTACCTTTTATTTGTTTATTCATTCAATTGGTGTAATTAGAATACACGCCTAGGTATTTGGTGAGAAACCGTTGATCATACATCCGCATTACACATTTCAAGTCCCTGGACATTATGATTCCACGGACACCCCCCTTCCAACCTACTTAATCTCAACCCCTTCCATATATTCTAAATTCCTTGCCAAGATTATATACTCTTACATATTCATTCAGTTTATTCAAGATGCATAACATAACATGAAACCACCCATGGCTCACGCAAGCCTTATTCTTGAACAAGCATAACTTACAAACCACATTTGATCTTTTATTCTTACATTAATCTCGTAAATACCTATCATTAACATTCCTTCTAAATTCTCCCATTAATGAATAAGATGTTAAACCATGAACCAACACATACTGCTAACATTCGATCATGGTTATAGTTATCGCAACTTAACTACTACATTCCTATGTGTTCATAAGTATCCACAAGTTCGAAATCAAACTTATAATTGGTAGATGTTTCAACATCTATGTGGAACCTATCGTGATGAATTCCAAGAAATTCTATTCATGCTAGTTATTTATTAGTTCTTTTCATAATTTACTCATATTACATACATGTGCACTTAAATCAAGTGTCTCATATGAATATCCTGTCATAACCCAATATTTCCATTCAAGGTTTTTAGGGCGCTTTCAATTACAACAATTCCAATTTGGAAATTATTCCCCCAATGACCCTCAAAAGTCAAACTCTTCTAAGCTATATCATACATGAACTAACATTCATTCATACAGGGGTACTATTCAATCTACCAATTTTTCACTTAAAAATCATAGAATAATCAAGTTTACTAACCTCCCTTTAATTCACAACCTTAACCAACCATCCGTTTGTCGGATTGACTTGCTCCTTCACAAGTCCATGTCATATCACCTGTCTCATAGATTTCGTCAAATCCGAATTCAACCATTCGTATCTACAAAGTCATTGGCTAGACATATACTTTACATTCATGACAATTGACCGTCAACGGTCCATGCAAGGCTTCTCTCACTTGTAACGTCTAATTATATGCATTTCTTACGTGAGATCCTTACATGTTATTCGTTATTTTGCAAATTTTCTACATTTCAAAGTCAAAAGTGCCATATCTTACTATTTTATAATAATTTCTACATTGCATTCTTGCAATTCATCACATCATTCATTTCTTGCATATAAAGGTACGAATCCTTCAAAAGATCAATTGTTCATTCATTTCCATATGTTTCTAAAATAACTCACATTAATACCATGGCTTACAATCTTCCATGTGTGCCCTTTATATATACTACTCACCAAAACTTCCATGTGTGCACATTACAGAAACAGTGCACACCAAAACTTCCATTACATATATATGCATTTTATATGTCTGCATCATGCATATCTAAACTAAGTTACTAGCACTACGCATTTACATTGTTCATACATACCTTGGTTAGAGATAAATGTATTCTCTTCTTCATTCCTATCCGACCAATATTTGCCTATGGTTTTGACTTCTCATTTATTCATGCGTGTTCCGTACTTGCCTACATATTCAATCCTTCCGTTCATACATTTCGTCCACATATGCTTGATCCGAACTTACCTTATGGATTCAAATATGTCATTCATTCCTTTCATTCATATAGGTCTGATCCGTACTTACCTACGGATACAAATTACCTTTCATTCATATAGGTTTGATCTGTGACATCCGTCACCTTTTGTTTTTATTTTTATAACATTTCGCATTTCTATCTTGTACGTTTATTATTCAATCATTAAAACGTTGTATTTTTATCATTCGTATACGTTTTAAAAATATTTTGGGGTACTTTTGGACTCGTATAATCATACTACAAACATATAATAACATTATATTTGTGAAATAATTAAAAAAAATATTTGCGTGGACCGGGACTCGAACCCGCGTCCACAGCCGGCCAACCACACACACTTTAACCAACTGGGCTACACCCCATGATGTGTTTTGCTTCTAACAAAAACAAATACATACCTTCCTCATATGCTCACAATTGACTTTGGAAAAGTCAACTACGAGCCATTCTTTCCTAAATCACATTCAATTCGCGTTTATAATTTCAAATCCTGTTATGGTATGTTCAAACCGACATAATACACTTATTCCTCACGCATAATTATAATTAAAACATACCTATTTTGGCTATTCACGCGTATGTGTTTAATGTGGGTCAAAATTTACCAAACTTACAAGGATGAACGATTAGTATAAATTGATACCCCCTATACAAGCTTCTAGCACCGATTAACAAACCCCTATACTCAGATTATCCTAAAACATCTTCAAAACTGAGGAATTACACGCGTTTGACGCTTTCTTTCGACCATTCGTTCGTGGCCTAAATCGCATTGTAAGTCCAATTTTTTTTGTGGGTTGTGTTAGTCGGCTGCATACAAGCAATAGCCCCAACATTACAGGGCTATTGATTGTTAATTAGCGTTATTAAAATTCTAGGGTTCGTAGTTGCTTTTGGGGAAGATGGTTACTGACATATCGGGTTAATTATAATCCAAAACAAATAAAAACAATCACTAACCTGCAGACCAGTTGGTGGTGTAGTTGCTGGGTAGTACTCGGACCACGGCAGGACTAGAGTTCGAGCCGTGCCACCCGTTTTCTTTTTATTTTTGGAAACAACTATGAATTCGAACTGCATATAAAAGGAGATTAAACCTAGACTTATTCGTTCTCAGGGTGTGGCTCAGTTGGTGAGCCACACTTGTGATAAGACTTGAACCGGCCAGAGGCCCAGGTTCGAATCCCATAAGCAATAACATTTTTTTACCCCCTTTAATTATATATTTAACCTTTTAATCTTTTAAAATAGTTTTTAAATACTAAAAGTGCTTTATAAAATCTATAAAAATTATTTTATGTTATTCTAATGATAAAGTTCATTATACAATTTTTAGTTTTTCAAAAATCATTTATTTAATATATATAAAATATATTACAAGTTTATTCATTAATAAATAGAAAATTCTATAAAAATATCTCAAAAATTTTATAAATTTCCACAAAAATTATTTTGAACTTATGAATCAATAAATATTTCAGAAATATATTTTTATTTCAGAAAAACGTTTATTTAATATTTTTAATAAATTTTCACTATTTTAATCATAAATAATTCATAATAAATTCATTTTTAACCATTTTTACATAGAAATTTTACATAAATTATTTTTGTCCATTTAGAACAGAAATATAAATTTTAATTTGAGACTTTATAAATTTTAATATTTTTAGACATTAATACTATATTTTGATAAATAAATATAAATATACTATATATTCAATTATTAAGAAAATTATTTTATAAAAATTATTTTCATATCTACAACATTATAACACAACCATCATTAATCAAAATTTTACAAAAAATCTTTTATTTATTAATTTTTCTAATTTCTTCTATTTGTTAGATCATTAACAAATTATTAAACAATTTTCTATCCCCAAATTAGGAACCCTAGAACTACTTGTATCCTAGACTCTAAGTTTATTCCCTTACAAATTATCTATTTCTTTAGGTTAATCCTTTGGGATAATCCAAATTCAAATCACGTTGTTCGGTAGAGTTTCAAGTTGTTACGCGAACTGTGAGTATTACTTAACCCCTTTTTCGTTTTTACACTTTTGGGGTGATTCATGCACAAGTATACAAAACTTGCACATTCAGTTACACATACATTTCCTTCATTTACAATTCATATACGTGTCTTGTTTATCTTTGTGCCTTATGTTTGAACATGAATGTAGCTTACGTACAAAATCATACATCTAGACATAACTTATGTTATGGTGCTCTTTACATATAGACGTAACTTATGTTACGGTGCTCATTTAGACATAACTTATGTTATGGTGCTCTATTAGACTTGACACGTGTTAGGGTGCTCATTATCAATTTTACCTTACCAACTTTACATTTGATCTTGTCTTGTTTGGTTACTTATGTGCTTACATAATGCCTTGGTGATGCTAGACACATGAATTGTATCACTTTTCAAACCTATACTATATGTACAAAGCTAGGTAATACTCACCAACATCGTATGTTGACAAAATTTATTTCCGTGCATGTTTCAGGATAAGCTGCTTGACGCTTCACATAGGACTTTGGACTTAGATTACATAAATCAACTGTCTCTATTTTTGTTGTCGTGTATTTATTTTTACATATTGTAAAACTATATTCAATAATCAAATATTTACATTTGAGTACCATGAGCTTTTGAACAATCGTCACTACGTGACACCTCGATGATTCCGCCATCGGTTGGGGTGTTACATGATTTGTGCTTACTTACGGATTCAAACCATTCGTTCCAACCTTTCATTCATATAGGTTTGATCAATGGATTCAAATCTTTCATTCATATAGGTTTGATCCATACTTACTTATGGATTCAAACTTTTCATTCATATTGGTTTGATCCATACTTACTTATGGACTCAAACTTTTCATTCATATCTTTCATTCGTATACATACTGTTATCTATCACTTGAGAGTCATCTACCTTAACCCACAACTGTCATCTAGTTACTTATCCATTCATTGCCATGATTAGTTTATAGGCACTATTCACCTACGTTTGGTTTAATACCTTCTAAGGGAACCCCTTCCCATTTTGATTTTTAAGAAGGTTTATTCCACCCACCTATCCACACGATCTCTTACTTTCCAATTTACCAGGCATACCTGTGACGATCCTCATGGTCTCACATGTATGATATGCTTCTTGTGCACTGGCCAGGAGCGCAGTCCACATACTGTCCATGTGTCTTCATGTAATCATCACCTTATTCCTGCGGATTGAGTTTCAGTTTCGTGCTACACTTTCAATTTCCTTCCCTAAACAACATGGTTGTTTTCCATCTAAATTTTACCATCCCTGAGGATTTTCTCCCACCGGTACTAGTGTAAAAATACTACATACTTGCTGTGACAACCTGCACCATTCACTTTTCATAAATGTGCATAATTGGTTCCTCAACTATTTCAAAATTTTCATTTTTAACCCTCGTATTTTAATAGGACCAAAATTCACAATTTAATAAAACTTATAATTTTTATAAGTAAAAGTATGCACGTTTTATACTCAAATCTACACCCGAGCACGTATGTTTCAAACCTTGATACTCAAAGCCCTTAATTTTCAGTCCTAAAACAACTTAGAAACAGAAGGAAACAAGTCTAGAACTTAAAATTGATTAAATTAGAAAAATTATATTTTTAGCCCTCGCGGTCCGCTGAGATAGTCAAACAGTCAAAGTCCTAGTCAAAGTCTGAGTCAAAATCCTAGTCAAAGTCCTAGTCAAATAGTCAATTCATCTTAAAACCTTACTTTATTGTGTTGACCAATTTTAAAGCCTAATTGAATCCAAAACTAGTATAAAAACCCACCTATGACCCATTACACTTTGCACCTCTAAATCGATTGTTTCAATTCGATTAAACTCTCCCTCATACCTTTCTTCTAGAGTATATTACTTCTACATTTGAAGCTTTGATTATAAGCTCTTGTAATTGGCGAATTGGAAGCTTGATATTTTTTTTCCTATTCGGTTTCTTTTCTTCTAAATTGGACTAGTTTCGTTGTTGAATCTTTGGATTGCTCGCATTTTCACGCTCGCTTAGTCATCTAGTCATTTGGCGAAAGTGAGTATTTCCTATCCCCTTTTCGTCTTTATTCATTTTTGGGGTGTTACATGTACATTTATACAAAATACATACATGTTCACATTTTTACAATACAATTCTAGTACATTGTGCATTTGCTTACATACGTGCTTTATACTTAGACATTACATGTAGAATACATTTGTACTTAGTGAAATCATTAACCATGTACAAGCCGACCTTAAGATTGGATAGCGCTATTGGATTGACAACCCACCTATGTGATTCTCCCCCTTTTTCATCGGAGAATCCATGGTCATTGTTAAGTTATTATCCATTTATTGGATAAGTAAACCGCCGTTCATTTTAGTACATTTATACAGTCACAGGATTGATTTCGCTCATTTGTATGATACATAGTTTACATAAATGCACCGTAGCTTTGCAATTGAATTGTATAACATTTTCCAACTTACTATATGTATTAAAACTAGGAATGCTCACCAACATTTCATATGTTGACAAAACTTATTTTGTACATGTTTCAGGTGCAGTTTGATATTAGTTCCATAGCATTGGATTTTAGTGCTTGCTTTTAATAATTTATTTCAAATTCCTGTTTTGTTCAGACTTTTGTATTTTTCCCATTTCATCCATGTAAGACAATTTAAATTATTAAATAATATATTTACATTTTAGTACCATGTGCTTTTGAACAATCGTCACTAAGTGACACCTCGATGATTCCGCCATCGTTGGGGTGTTACAGATTGGTATCAGAGCCATGGTTATAGGGAATTAGGTTATTAGAATGTCTTTTAGCCTAGTCTATAACTAAGCTTACATTCATGAGTCCTCTCGTGTTTATTTCTCTTTATCCTATTATTTTCTTTCAAGATATTTTCGCTATGATTCTTTCTCATTATTCTTTCGGTGTTTTTTTGTAAGACCCTCAAAACCGACGGGTCAAACAGTTGGCATACAAATACTAAAACCATGAATTTAATACTCAAAAGGTCTTATTTATTATCAGAAAACACGCAGCGAAAAAGTAAATAGTTAGGTCATCCAAACATGAAATTTCCCATGAATAGGTCAAAGCATATTTGTAGGACAAAAAAAAAGTTTAGAAAATTGTTTTCAAATAAATAGAGTAGACTCTTTATTTCGAAATGTCAACCGCCTCTGAGTAGTCCTGTAGCAAGCCAAGGCATCCCTCTTTATTCTCCAATTACCTGAAATCAATCTAATATGCACGCAAAGTCAGACGAGCTGAGTGAATTCAAGGTTTATGAAGTTCTTAAATAATAAGTACATTGTTAAATAAAAATTAACAAAATACTTAACCTTAGAGTTACATTAAGCGCAATCCGCCTATATGTTCCCTAAGCAAAATGTAAAGTCTAGAATAAGCGCAATCCGCCTACTTAACATAAGACTTTATTTTAAATCTACAATAAGCGCATACCGCCTATTTGTCACAAAACTACATCCAGTCTACATAAGCGCATATCGCCTACTAAGACTCAAACCGTAACTATAAGTTAGAGCAGATATTATATAACGATCATAGCTCGATTTATAATATTAAGTAACCGTCATACACAGCATATATATATATATAAACATACAGTAAAGCATTAAACCAAATCATGTATAAATCAAGGCAAACCCCGATTTAACAAGCAAGGTTTCGCATATAATTTCAAGACATGCATACTAGCCCAAAATATTTTAAAACAAATAAAAGGGCACATGAATTCACCTTAGTGTATAGTCGCCTCTCAACAAGCTAGGGAGTGCAAGGTGAGCAAGTAGTCAATGACCTGATATTAAAGATGTATCATCACACACGCTCCATACGTTGTGAAAGAAAGAAGGTAATTACGTGTCTCCACTAACTACCACTAAGCTATTAGTGTTTTATGGTTTCCTTCAAACATGAATATTATACTCAACCCACATTACACTACATATTCTAAAATCCCATGTTCATCGCAATAACTTAGAAAGGCCGTGAGAGATAAAGGTGGTTCTAAACACATGGTTATTTAATTCATCACCCCCTACGGTTTGGTGTTTAAATCACAAAACCGCAATCTCTAATTTATACATTCACGTATATTAGAAATAATTAATAAAAACAAAACCCTTTGACCCCTAGCATGAATCCATCGCATTCATGATACTTGGTGTACAAAAGCATGACTTATTATATTAATTATATCATGTTCATGCAAGAAAACTTTTATCTCATATCATGCACCACCAAGGATGAACTTGGGACCCTAGCCATCTTGTATTAATTCATCAACTTACTCCCATGGAATTCCTCCCCTCTCATGCATCGCTAATAAGAAGGAACCATTAGAATATATATATCGACATGGTTATCAGTGTATCCCTATATGAAGACCATGTTGATGAATTTAAAATACAAGTAGTATTATGAATGCCGTGGACCATGCAACTGGTACGACATCAGTTCAAAAGAGAAAATATGATCGCTCATCTTCTCCGTTTAAGACGTTGTCGGAAAACATAATTGTTTGTTTGTTCTACCACTTTGTATTACTCTCAATCCCAGAATATATATATATCGACTCGACTCAACCTTATTACGCAGAGTGTTCGGACCAACACATATACCTAGTATCAAGAGTTTGAAGGGGAGCGACAAACCTGGAACAAGTTCCTCGGATTCGATAACAACTCCTTCAATCCAGCGGTTGTGTGGTACTAACCGAACCCTACACAACATCACGACACAATCAATAAGCGGTTGGGATCTAGAGACCCGTTGCATATGGTCGAGCGCGATCGGAGTTAGGATTTTCGTATTACCTTGGATGATCCCGACTACGTATGATGAGCCGAGGTCCCGCTACAATGTCGTAACCTAAACAAAATCCACTCCGAATGATATCACAATCCGTTATAGAACAAAGTCCATAGGATAAGATTATTAGGGTAGTAAGATTACCTTGATATCGCTCGTTAGAACGGTGCTACTCTTTCTTGTGTGAGATCCGCCGCAGTCGAGTGCAAGGAAGGAGGAAGGAAAGGCGCAGTAGGGTTTTCGATAGTATGGATGCTTTTCTTTTTAAAGGAGAAGGGTTGTAGACTATTTTCGCTTTGTCACCCTTTAGTTCCCTCCATGACACAACTTGGTCCTAAAGAATTTAATCCTTCTATTTAGAAGAAAAAAAAAACTAAAGAGCCCCCCCCCCCCTCAACAAAGCCAAAATAAAAGTGTACAAACTCTACAAGACGAAACGCGAGTCCGGAAATCTACGGGTGTTACATTTGTTTAGAGAAGAAGATACTCGTATTTCACAAACGAAACGATATCACCAAGTTAGGAGTGACATACATACCTTGGTGATTAGTTTCACTCCTCTATATGTTATTTATCTTAGGAATATATCTTTGAGATAGGAGTGACATCCACACCTCAAAGAGTATTTCTTTCAAAAAGGAACTTAACCACTAATCTGGGAGTGATATCCTTAACTTAGTGATTGGTTTCATTCCACAATCGTTTTCAATTTTGAAATACATCTTTGAGTTAGGAGTGAAATCCAAATATCAAGGATCTATTTTTGCATCTCGTTTTTAATCTCGCTAAAGTTTTGGAATTCACTAGTGATGGGGCACGTGCAATCTGGAAGGGTGAGCGCCTGTATCCTGAGTTTTCTGTCTAGGCCTGGTATTTCGTATAAATCCCAATCAGACGAGGGGCCCGTATACCTACCTGGAAACTCTTGGGATGAGCATTCACTTATAGGCTAAAGTACGCCCCCACAAGTCACAAGGAAATTTCAAATACTTGAGTTGGTCAAAGTTTCCTATAGAAACAATTCCAATGTTTTATATCATTGATATTTATGTTTGTTTATCATTTGAAGATTCCATTTAAATCACTTGATGTTTCATATGCCATTATTCATTGATCATTCTCTTTTGAATCCCTTATCATCATTACTGAAACTTGTGTTCGATATATTATCGCATTAAAGCTTACACTATCTCACTTATGCTCTTGATTCTTACACTATAAGGTATTACTCGTTGTGCGTTAAAACATTTTTACCCACGACTTAAGTTTTAAACTCTGTGTTTAACTTTGATCACATCCTGATTTTAGGAATGTTCTGTCATCATACAGTTAAAAATGAACATGGTTTTTTCCAAACTTATTATTTCAACCTGTTTTATACCTTCATGTTTACAAACTTACTTGATCGAAGTCACAGTATATCCTCATATACCTAATACTAATATTGCTGCACCCAGTCTCCTAAGCCATAGCCAACTACCATTAGTTAGAACTTCTTAGTCAGACTAAACTCATACATAAATGCCTACCTACACGATACGCACTAGTACACTACTCTCTAAAATGATTAATTTGACAACTTATTCTATAAGTCTTTTCACAAAGCCTATTCGCCAAATTAGAACACACTTTTCATACACCTTGTGCCTTGAAACAAATAGCCCGCTATGAGCCCAAAGAGATGCCTTAACGATCCTGCAAATAAATGATCTTTCAATGTATAAATTTCGTAAAAGTTTGAAAATTTAAAAGGTTTCAAGTTTACCCAGTCTTAACGGGTAACACTTCGATTTTCTCAACATTTCATAACAATTAAAAATTTCCGACTTTTCAACCCACAAGTTAAAGAAATGTTTAAATACAGAAAATTTTATTTTCCAAAATTCATCAAGGCATCTGGGATCATTCACAACCTTCACATCATTTTAAATCTTGGTCTTTCGAAACACATTAGATTTACACACACTTCATGAAATGGTTTCATCTTGCATTTTATAAACTTGCATTGCATATTTTACAAATCAAACGTAAATCTGCATGTTTTCATATAACGTATCCAATATATGTTTTCGGGAGGAATTTGCAACTAATAATATACCTTATAACACTTTTCAAACTCGACTTCTCGTAAACACATGAAAATGTGTACCTACGAAATATTTTCAAGTGAACCTGTTTTGAAATTAAAACATTATTCGGTTTTTAAAAAGTTATCCTCATACCAGTAGACTATACGTCTGTTCTGTGCACTTTCATTTACAGTAAATTTCATTATTTTTTTTACACCATTCTATTTATAGTTACGTTCGTACATTATCTTATTATTTTTGTATTATTATTTTTTTGGTAGTTATTTTTACGCGTTATTCGCAACTATTCTCGCACTAGTTATTAGTAGTTATTCATACAACACTAGTTTTGAGCATTAATTTAACTCGTTTACTTTCATTTTGTGCAAATTGTGCGATTTACTCGATTTACATTATGCTATTTTTTCAATCGAAATTTTATGCTATACTTATATACTTACATGAACGCGTATTTGGTATGCATATTTTTTTTTGTTGTGAGCAAAACCCTGTTATACTTTACATTATTTTGTTCATCATCATGGCCAACAAACATACTAATTGATAGCTCATATGAGATCTAAGCCAGTTCCCATGTACGACTCGGTTCAGAGTATTCCTCTAACCCGAGGGGAATGGTGTAATCCTCGGAGTTTATCAATATGGTTGTTTAGAGCCCAATGATGTGAACAGAAATTTACCGGTTAAGGGTGAACCCGAAAGGTGAAGAACCCCTAATCATGTCTTATACTTGCACATTAATCTCATTACGGTTAAAGGGTGAACCTGAAAGGGGAAGAACCTCTAACCGCATCTTATACTTGAGCAGTATCTACTACTTAACACATTTTGGTTGCACGCATTGTTTCTTGTATTACTTATGTTAGTGTTATGGAAAATCATAACACCCTAGTGTAAGGTAAATCGATGATTACGGTCTAGAACGCAATCATGGATTTACTGGTACATGGGGGTGGTGTGTGATTCTACTTAGGCTATTGGTAGACAATCAGTACGAGTCCAAAGTATCAGTAGTGTGGTGGGTTAGCTGCGGTACACCCTATATATAAGCACGAGCGATGTGACATCCGTCACCCTCGTCTTTCATCTGAATTACAATAATAGTCCTTCAAAAAAAATTTCCATTATAGTCCCTGTAAGCTCGTCGTTTTCAAATTTAATTTTAGAGCGAAAAAAAATTATCATTGATATTTATTATGGATCGGGTATAAGTTTTAATCAAATACGTATCTTGAAACGTCTACGCAATGGATTTTATAAAAATCCAAATTTTATAAAGTTGTGTCAACATAACTAAATTTTATCTTATGTTTAAATTAAATATTTTATGAATAAATTTAAAATACTATTACTTAAAAATAAAAATGAAATGAAACGGTCCTTTCTTTTGCCAAACAATATGAATGTTAGCAACTATAGAGTTTCAATAATTCAAGGATGTTTCAATATGGTTTTGAAGGATATTTAAAAACTCATTAAATTGGAGCATATGACCCACAAATTCAATTAAACCATTCATGATTTCATTGATTGCTTTTATTATATATAAATAAATAATGTAACACCCAAATGGAAGAGGTTCATCTTCAACCTCATCCTCTCCATGAACTTATGGTGCCAATCAAGGGAATTCTATGTTAAACCCATGGCAAACACTTACATGTTCTTGCTTTTCTGACCAACTCCAACCGAAACGCCGATGCGCGATCGCTACCACCCGTTGCGTACCCTGCTTCGACCAACATGGAACGCGACATCGCTACAATCACCCTCGAATAGGTAACAACCCTAAGCTTACTTGTTTTTATCAATGCACAATAACGTAACCTTGATGCTCTTGGTCAAAGAAAAATAATATAATTTTGGTACAACAATTTCTAATCAACTAAACTACTGAACTACAAGATGGAACAATCCTTGTGGTTTAATTTATTTCAACATTATGGGTCATATGCATTATGCTTCTTTTAAATGCCTTACCAACGTCATACAATATATTACTCAAAACTTTACCCATCTTCGTTTTATATATGGACAACACTCTAACTGAAACTTTATAGATTTATTATTTTTTTTTTAGGCTACAAGGTATCTCCATTGTAATAACAAACTTTTATAGTATTTCTTAATTATACCACAATTTTTTGGATGATACTTTGACAAAATATTGTTGACTTTGCTTCTTTTTTTTTTAGCCAAATTAAACCCTTAGAACAAATATCATTTTTTTTTCTTGACTCTTATCTCTTAATTCATTTGCTTTGCCATGAACTCATAAGTCAGTAGTGGCTCATCCAAATCAAGGTTAAACCATTCTTTGAGCAAATTGTTTGACTCGTAAAATATCTTTCTTAAACTTATTAAAATATTTTGTTTCTCTAAATACTACAAATTTTGCAAATACATATGACATGTGGTTAGAAGTTAGGAAACTTATTTTGTTCTACAACTAGCTAACATAATTCATAGGTCTTGATAAAAAGGTGATTCATAAAGTTCGGTCAGAAACTTCTCTAAAGTAAGGGAAGCTACTATAACACTGCCCTGCCCTCACCAATTACATACTTTTCCCAAACCTTGCTCATTATAAACTCTTAATTCTCTAACCTTGGGTCAGAATTTAAGGATTTTCAAACTTTTATTTTGGGTATTAAACAACTACTTCAAACTTTGTCAACTCATGACAGATGCATTTCTTAAAATCTATTTGCCTTTTTACAAATGGCTTTTGTTTCATGGAAACCTTCACTTGAAAGTAATTTCGGGACAAAATTTTCTAAAGTAAGGGAGACTGTGACAACCTGCACCATTCACTTTTCATAAATGTGCATAATTGGTTCCTCAACTATTTCAAAATTTTCATTTTTAACCCTCGTATTTTAATAGGACCAAAATTCACAATTTAATAAAACTTATAATTTTTATAAGTAAAAGTATGCACGTTTTATACTCAAATCTACACCCGAGCACGTATGTTTCAGACCTTGATACTCAAAGCCCTTAATTTTCAGTCCTAAAACAACTTAGAAACAGAAGGAAACAAGTCTAGAACTTAAAATTGATTAAATTAGAAAAATTATATTTTTAGCCCTCGCGGTCCGCTGAGATAGTCAAACAGTCAAAGTCCTAGTCAAAGTCTCAGTCAAAATCCTAGTCAAAGTCCTAGTCAAATAGTCAATTCATCTTAAAACCTTACTTTATTGTGTTGACCATTTTTAAAGCCTAATTGAATCCAAAACTAGTATAAAAACCCACCTATGACCCATTACACTTTGCACCTCTAAATCGATTGTTTCAATTCGATTAAACTCTCCCCCATACCTTTCTTCTAGAGTATATTACTTCTACATTTGAAGCTTTGATTATAAGCTCTTGTAATTGGCGAATTGGAAGCTTGATATTTTTTTTCCTATTCGGTTTCTTTTCTTCTAAATTGGACTAGTTTCGTTGTTGAATCTTTGGATTGCTCGCATTTTCACGCTCGCTTAGTCATCTAGTCATTTGGCGAAAGTGAATATTTCCTATCCCCTTTTCGTCTCTATTCATTTTTGGGGTGTTACATGTACATTTATACAAAATACATACATGTTCACATTTTTACAATACAATTCTAGTACATTGTGCATTTGCTTACATACGTGCTTTATACTTAGACATTACATGTAGAATACATTTGTACTTAGTGAAATCATTAACCATGTACAAGCCGACCTTAACATTGGATAGCGCTATTGGATTGACAACCCACCTAGGTGATTCTCCCCCTTTTTTCATCGAGAATCCATGGTCATTGTTAAGTTATTATCCATTTATTGGATAAGTACACCGCCGTTCATTTTAGTACATTTATACAGTCACAGGATTGATTTCGCTCATTTGTATGATACATAGTTTACATAAATGCACCGTAGCTTTGCAATTGAATTGTATAACATTTTCCAACTTACTATATGTATTAAAACTAGGAATGCTCACCAACATTTCATATGTTGACAAAACTTATTTTGTACATGTTTCAGGTGCAGTTTGATATTAGTTCCATAGCATTGGATTTTAGTGCTTGCTTTTAATAATTTATTTCAAATTCCTGTTTTGTTCAGACTTTTGTATTTTAACCATTTCATCCATGTAAGACAATTTAAATTATTAAATAATATATTTACATTTTAGTACCATGTGCTTTTGAACAATCGTCACGAAGTGACACCTCGATGATTCCACCATCGGTTGGGGTGTTACACCTGCGAGCATTCCATCCTTTCCACAATTTCCGAGATCTATCTTGGATCGGGTCCTTGAAACCTCTTCATCATCCACAAAAGCTCACCTTAACATAAACACCACAATTAGTTTTTAACATGTCATGTGAGTTAATATTAAATTCTACCTTTGGACCTTGATCGAGTCTTGGATTGTATGGGTCACTGATTTCAAGAGCACACAAGTTTGAGTTCATGTACTTACTTCCTTGTACAAGATTTCACTCAAACAAAGGCTCTGATACCAACTTGTAACACCCTAAACCGTTTTACAGAAAATATACAGCGAAAATACGGACTAGAAATTTCTTTCTTTATAGCTAATTCTCAAATGTTTGGAAACCCTATCTAAGAGATATTTTGGTGTTACATATATTATTGTTTCTTATTACATTCAACATCACTCATCTTTATTAGGTTACGTGACCATGACAACATACAATATGTGTCCTTGCTCGATCTCCATCATTTCCTTACTTTATTAGGTAGACAAGACAACCTGCAATCACCACATAACCGTTTCGTTAGTTCATTAAGTGACTTCATGCAAATTACTCACAATGTGGAAATAACATCCAACAATACTCAATGACCCTGTACAAACGCCATTTTGCAAGTTCGGGTGTGATACCTGGATCCGAACCTCCAAGTCCCATGCATTCATACTTACATACCTGCATCTTCATTGCCATTCTCATAACAAAAAGGTTAATAACACTACAATACATACTTACGTGCAATTCCCATACACAAATTATCTTGACCCGTCGTACGATTCTTCCTTTATGTATTCTCTAGGATAAACATGACGTTTTCGATCCTATACTCAATCCACACATAATGACCAACCTTTACATACATAAAATTCTCACAAACCTAGGGTATAAGTACCCATACATACATCACATTACTAAATCTACAAAAGCATAACAAATCTACTTACCGTACTTGTAACCATATACACACACATATCAATTTAATTACATACACACGCATCATTCCACACTTATGTTATATTTGCATCCGACATTCCTTTTACTTGCTACACCCAAACCTAGCATTCACGAAGTCAAACAATGCTTACCGGTGCGTTAGACACGAATACGGATTGCGCGTATAAGCTAAACATCAAAATTCAAGAAAAACAGACAATAATCCAGTGAAGAGTGCATGCTGGTGCACACCAGCGAAAGGTGCGCTGGCCACCTTGCGCCTCTTGTCTAACCACATCAGAAGGTCAACGTAAGCTGACAAGGCACCAACGCAAGGTGCTATGACATGCTCTGACCTTACGCCCATGGCCGGTTTTGCTACTAACTTTGGGGATTTAGCACAACATCAAAGATATTGATACCCCAAAGCAATATACACTTAACCTTAGCCTTTTTGAAGCCTCAAAGGACAGATTTTTACCGTTCCATTCGGTTTCTGACATTCATATTTATTTAGCCATATATGCAAGTCCATTTCGACCCGTTAAGAGGTTTTAGGCACCACACCTAATGCCTTCCTATTCGCCTACTCATTTAACTTATGTTAAGTCAAAAACATCATCCAATATAAATTACCATGTCCCATTTGTCCCCTCTATATGCAACCAAGCATGGGTCTAGTCTATGATTGACTCATTACCACGTTTCTTACATTGGCACAACCATAAATTATTTGTTTCCTTCAAGATTCCCATACTACGTGAACATATAAATTTGATATCATAATGCAAGTTAAGTTCGAGAATCACTTACCTCATGTCCTCCCAGTTCATGCTTGTTTACTTGCCTCATCTTGACCCATTAGCCTCCCATGTTTGAGTCCATCGTTCCTATCCTTTCATGTCATCATGTTCACATCATTGTTAGCATAAAAGTTCATTTCTAAACCAGTCATATCCAACTCATATATTACATTGACTTGCATAGGTCAATTTATAACATGCATAAGACATAGCTTCACACCCTTTTTGATTCATAATTCAAGCAATTAAACTTAACATCGTATATGTCACATAACCAAGATAATGTGTCTCACACGGAATCTCCAATCTCTCATTCATGCTAGAAAACTTGCCATGTTAGTTGACTTTCCAGAAAGTCAACTTTCAATTATATAAACTTTCTTTTTACAAACATATGTACATATTGACATACTAGACCGTATGAAATTCACCATAAACATCATATTCACATATTGTAGGACACATACAACCATAAGATTACTTGCGTGCATACATACATACACACATACAATCCATTCTAATTTATACATGATTTTCATCAAAACACATCATTTATGTTAATTTACTAACAATCATCATATTCCATTCATATCCATCAATTACTTACATGCAAGTTCATCTACACATTTCATCAAACACTTGGTGGGCGTACCATATTTTGAGCACATTGTACAAGCTCCTACTACACACGCTCCACTAAAACACATAATCCCCTTCAATCATGATTAATTTCCACATGAATAGCATCAACTACACATTATTTCTACCATTAGATGGATTTACAACTAATTTAGCAACATCAAAGATACTAATGAAAACCTAAAATCATCATCTTTTGCAACCAAGCAACTTTTAGTAATTAGGTCATCTCTAAACCATTAGAGATGATCAATATCACTTACAATCAAACAATAATACGAATTTAACATCATTTTCCCAAAACCCACATATGGGTTTTGAAACATGGATGAGTTTTGTGCTAGGGTTCTTACCATAAGCTCCAAACTTTGTAGATAACCCTCAATTTGCAACCCCATCATGTCAATACTCAAACCCTTGCATCAATTCTTCCATTTTGGTGTGACTAGGGCTTGAATTTGGCTCAAGAGAGACCCTTTGGGGCTGATCCCCTTTTTTACCCAAAATGGGTGTTTTCTTGCCATTTTATTTGGCCAATTTACACTAATAGTCCCCCAATTATGTCCCAATATTATTTCTTTATAAAACTTAACTAACCAAGTTAGTTTTCTAGTGTATTTGTTCACTTAAATAGATAATAACACTAACAAGGTTATTTTCATAATATAACATAACCCACATTCTTATCATCCCATTTTATTATCCATAACGACTCGTTATACTATTTAATTCGTTTTTTCATTTCTTATTCACGCCTAATAGCATAATTAAGCGAAACGGATTTTCGGATGTTACAGTATTAATTTGGATCTTGGAGATCTGGTGATACTCGTTTAACTAGCCAATTTTAAGAATGAGGGCTACTTTGCAATGAAAAAACACATACGGAATTAAGGAGGACGATCAATCACTAATTAAATGCTTAAAAATCAGAGCACACAATGTACAATCAGCTTTGTAAAAGCAGGCACCTGGCCTTAAATATATGTCATCGTCAGCTTTAACATAAAACTCTGAATCATAGAGTGCATAAGCAGCTTAGAAGAAGGCCAGCCTAAAATAGACACACAAAGTAGTACGACTGTCAGTAAGTGAGCACCACTTCCTAATTTACTTAGCTCATTAACACTAACGTTTTGTATGGAAACTTACTATACTCCCCAACGATATCCAACATCAAGAAGTCATCATATTCCTCTACCTCTTTCCTAGGTTCTGCCATCTTTGATGCATCACCAGTTTTGCTAATGATAAACGTGAAAGCTAAGCATGTGGCCTCTTCCAATCTGCACACGGTGAACATCATAATTAGGGTTGCAGGTAAGCTGAGCCAGGAACAAAACTTGATGAGCTTAATAGCTCATAAAAAGCTCGATCGGATCTCCGGAGAGCTTTAAAGTATCAAACTGATTATGTATGATAAAGCAAAGATCAAAATATGAGCTTTATCAGCATATTGATAATCAGATAGGCTATAACCAGTAAGTAGTAACTACGCTTTAGAAGTTTTGGATTTATGTTCTTATAAACTAGAGTCCATTAGAACTTAGAAGTATACTCAATAAAGCAATAAAGCAAGCTCGATTAGAGGTAAAAGCTTTAAGTAAAGTACCAATCAGATCATGTATGATAAAGCCATGCTCAATTTATGTTTACCAATTAAAACTATACAACATACATTAACATATTCATAGGCCTATGAATACACTATATAGTATAGAAGTTCAGATTTAAATTCTTATAAACTAGAAAGTAGAAACTGACATAAATTTAAAACTATACATCATACATTAACATATTCACAGGCTTATAAATACACTGTACAAGTTTATATTCAAATTCTTATAAACTTGAAACCGACCTAAATTTAAAAGTTAAAACTATATAACATACGTTAACAACTCCGTATAACTTGAACCATATATAGGAACCAACAGTACTGAAGCTGTCAATCACAAATGAAAACAAATACCTTTTTTTGGTAAATTAAGCAAACATTGTAGAAAAGTAAAAAAGGAATATATCAGAGGAATTGAACAAAGATCATGGTGTTCATTAATTAACTACCATAGAAGAGTAAATACAAAGGATAAAAACAAGGGAATTACTCTCTAAAGGTGACTTTGAAAGCAACAACGGAACCCGTTTCAGCCTTGCGAAAATCTCTCCCTTTTTTCCGGGTCCTATCTTCAACCTGTAGAATCATGTTTTTTTGGCACATTATAGAACTTAAAACAAAACGGAATGCAACTGAGAAGTAGCATGCAAAGTGCCTACTTCTTGTAATCTGTATACAAGCACCATAATAGTCAGCAATACATATAATGTGTTATGATAAAAGAATAGAAATATGTAACCAAAATTATAATCCGAAAGTCAAACCACTGACCTGAAATAAAACAATTTTAGGTGGATCAAAGTGCATAAAATTAGAACAATTCATCATATTTTCCTTCAAAGAGTAAGCATGTGAAGAACATAAAACTATCAGAAAGTTACCTGCTTTCTTTTCGACAAAAAGAATAAAAAGAATAAAAGTTGTATGCGGTTCATACTTGTAGCATGGGTCCATTAGTATTTGCAGCTAATGCCATTGCCTTTTCAGCTTTCTCTTTGTGCTTGTTCAAATTTGTGACAACCGGCAAATTTCGTACAACGATTAACGTGATTCTAATCATGTTTTAGAAATAATTAACATGGTTTAAGGTTAATTATGGTTAGTTGAGCTAATATGAGTCCTACGATGTCCTTTTGAAAGTTCGTTGAAGTCTTGGTGCCTTTAAAGAAAGACTTCGCGTATTTAACGTAACGAACTGACATCAGTGAAAATTTGTCAAAGTGGACTAACATAAGGCTAATAAATGTAAATACGACATGTATTTACTATCGATGCGATCGAATGAGAAATCGGCGTGGTAAACGGTCTAAAACGCAGCGTTTTGGATAACGCGGAGAGGAACTGCCGTGGGATTCGAACGTCAAAACGTGTGGTTTTAACCGTTATCGAACTTTCGAAATAATTATTTATTATAAACAATTTCATTTATTTAGTTTCGAAAGTGAACAGGTCGCCTAAACGAAGTATAGCTCGACCGGATCGATTAACGCGATTTTAATGCGTGTTCCGTTTTCACGCGTCGAGTTATGAAAATAACATTTAAATTGCTCGGTTTAGTTATGTTTTTCATTTCGAATAAAACCGACTAGTTTTTGTAATTAATTATCGGGCCTAATAACAAAGCGAGATGATTTACGTTTAAAACGGGTTCGATACGCGGTACACAACCCACCAACCCTAACCCTAGGTATATAAAGGCAACTTCTTCTTCTTCCCTTCACTTTCAGCAGCCGCACCCTCTCTCTCTCTCTACTCTCTCTCTAAAACTCCCTCCCTCTACTCTCTCTCTCTCTAGCCGAACTCCCTCTCTCTCCCCTAAAGACAACCGGCCACCACCGTCCATGGTGGTGGCGGCGTCGTGTTCCAAGCCCAAGGCAAGGGCAGGCCGGGTGGAGATGGTGGTTGACGAGGGTCGGGTCCGGTGAGGATGGAGAGGGTACGGTGGAGATGGCTTTGGTCCGAGGAGTGCAGCGGGTGGTTTTCTTGGTGGTTTTGCGGCCCGATCTGTTCCGTTTTGGTCGGGTTTGGGGTGGTGACGGGGTAAAGTGGCTGATTTGGTGGTTTAGGTGGTCCGGTTGTGGTTGTTGCAGGTTTAATGGGGTACGATTGGTGGTGTTTTTAGGTGGTTCGGCTGTGGTAGTCCATTGGAAGCCGAAGGTGGCTGCGGGTGTTTGGTGACAGATTGTAGTGGTGGCCGAAGGTCGTGGTCCGGCAGATTAGGGTGGTTCAAGGCGTTGGGCACAAGGGTTTCAGGCCAAGGGATTAGTTCGAGTGTGGGGTTCGTGTTCGGGTCAGATCTGCCTCGGGTCAGATCTGGCTCGGTTCGCGTCTTGTTTTCGAGTTCTAGTCGAGGGCCAAGGATGGTAGTCTCGTGTCAGATCCGGGCCAGATCTGGTCAACCTTGCTCACGGATCAGATTTCGGGTACGGATAAACACGGGTCAACCCCGGTCAAACTGAGTCAACTCGGTCAGATCTGGTCACACCTGTCAAACCGTCAACTCGGGTGAGCTGGAATTCATTGTGGGTCTGGCCAACGCACGGTCAAATGCGCGGTCAACGGGTCAGATCTGGTCAAAGGTGTCGCTAGAACGAGGCGCGCGTACGACATGGTATAATTAGTTTTCGTATTTATTTCCTGATATTGTTTATAAACAAGTATATAATTTATAAATAATAAATACGAACGAAAATAGTGTTAACTCGCTAAACGAACCAAGTAATAATACACGAAATGTATAAATCAAGTGGTCGTCATTATTTATAAAGCGTGACTTTATGTCGTTGTCGGACTAAAATGTTGGACTATGCTATATGTACATATTGTTATATATATACTTATATAAATAAGTTTGGTATTTATATAAGTTATCGAAGCGTATGGTGTCTCGTTTTAATGGAATTGCGGATAAATGAAATTGTTGTCTTGTGATTTGGAGATTGATTTTGGGAAATTGTAGACAACTTGTGTTGTCTGGCTTATACAAAAACAGAGGAAACTCTGCCGAAATTTTTATAAAATCCGAAACGCGACAAGTGTGACATTATTGTGCGTTCTTATAAATAACTTTCCAAGCGTTTGACAAGTGTAGTCATATACAAAATCACGACGTTATGACAAATATTATTTGTAACAATAATAGTCTATTCCGAGAAATATTTCAAACCAATATATAGTCTTTTGTTACCAAGCGTCAAGTATGACGAGTTTATAAAGGTTACTTGGTAACTAAAATATGTTTGTTGTCGGATTAGAAGATGTATAAACGTTCGGTTTTAATTGGAAAACCTCTTTATAAAAAGCAGAGTCTTGAGATTTGTAAGATACTCGGATTCGGGAAAAGAAATAACAAATGTTATTGAAAGGATTTTAATAACTATATTATATTTCAGCAAGGTATATTTCCCGAAAATAACTATACAAGACGATTACATTTATCCGATTTACGAGACAAGCTATTACTCGGGATGAGTTATACGTTTCGTGGTGTTAGTCCAACATGGTTTACACACGCAGAGTAACAGGTGCGCGACTTGGGTACTATGCCGTATGTGAACACATGAATTATGGTAAGTCACGATCGGTTCGTCGAGTTAAAGCACTTAAAGACTCGGGTTAGTACACACGAGTCAAGATAGTTGGATAAACTATCTTTTAACCGGAAAAATAAGCTAGGTTTATATATGATAGACTTTAAGGTGTCCTTTATTGGTACTTAGGGCACGAGGAAGTCGGTCAAAGCTTTGGATTTTATTTGCTAGCTAAGCATGGAAATTAAGGTGAGTTTCACGGCCCCATTTTACTGTTTTAACTGGGGGAAAGATATGTTTGTCAAAAGTTATCACATATTGAAATGTTTTCAAAGGTTAAAATGTGGTAAGTGGCATGATGAGTACTTGAGTTTTTGGTCGCCACTCGGGGTTGGGTCCTCGCTACTGTAACCATTAATTCAGGTAAATGAAACCAAAGGAATATTTGGATAGTACTATCGGTGCCTGACGAGGCCCACCTCTGGTTGATAGCGTCAACCCGGTAAAGACAAGAGGTGCACGTATTCTGAACTTAAGTCGTTGGGTTCCGAGAAACGACTTGGAGCGGGGCATATTTATTAGTCTTGGTTTGGTTGTGGGACTCAGGGGATTGCTTATCATCAATATTTGTAGGAGCTAGCTACTCCATACAAAGGCCACGAAATGTGCTGGATTTGCACAGGATATAAAAATGTGCTGGATTTGCACAGGATGTAAAAATGTGCTGGATTTGCACAGGATGTAAAAATGTCGTATTTACGAAACTAAAACCTGTGAACTCACCAATATTTTATATATTGACGTCTTTTTAAACATATCTTTCAGGTAACTAAGTGCTGAACAGGTATGCGGCTAGTACGGTGGAATTTGGGATGTCGGACAATGGTTGGGGGTTTTCATCTATTGTTACCTTCGGGTTGGGACATAAACGGAAACACCCCACTTTAAAACTTAATGTTTGCGGTTTTAAGTAATGTTTGAAACCAGGTACTCCTTCCCGACATCTTAATATAATGATCTTTTCTAATTAAATATAGTTTGTGTTAATCTTGACTTTGATATGCTTTCGAGCGTCGCGCCACGTGTTTCCGCCATTGGCGTGGTGTGACAGAAGTGGTATCAGAGCCAAGGTTATAGCGAACTAGTATTTTTGAAAAATCTAGACTATAACCGGTTTTGGCTCGAAAACGAAGTTTTCAAAAATAAAACACAACGAAATATTTTTAGAAAAGAAAGAAAATTGTACATGGATTGTACAAGGGGAAATTCCGACCGACTAGCCATGTGCGTCAATATATAAAATGTTAGAAAATAAGGATATGAATGTTTAAATTGTGTAGAGATCCGATTTTCTGACTAGTGCTAGCTAATGCATATAAGTAGTACAGATAGCTTGCCTGTAAGGATACCGTCTCACACTTCACTTTAGTCCGCACTTTTGCATCGATTACCGATATCGACAAGCGGGAAGGACAAGCGGTAGTCTACGACGAACTCACTCGCTTACCTGCGGACGGGATGATCGGAAGGGCTAACCTTTATCGTGCTAAGTGGACGTTGTCGTGTTGCTGATGTTGTGAAGGCGAAGCTAGTCTAGGTCCTTTATTGCGTGAAATCTTTGTTTTGGATCAGGAAGCTCGGAACTAGCGGGCACCAAAATTACCTGGCAACACCGATTATCATTACGGGTGCACACGTAATAATAACTTGTGGTGCACGGTAACCTTGGTGGGCGCTAGGGCCGGGGTTGGTGATCACTCCTTGTCTGGTCTATTCTTGTACTGTAGGTTCAGCCTTAGCTTTTGATTGGCCAATGAGTTAAAGGGGAGGTCTTGTTGATATCCTTGATTTCGATCCTCGCAAACTGAATGAGCTTTCTTCAGCATTACCTCTAAGGTACGAACACGGAAGAGCTCAAACTTCTATTCATATGAGTAATCTGACGAAAACCCTCGCATCGGATAAGGACAGGAGACGAAAACTTCCTTGTATAGGAGTTTCATGCCTCCGCACGGAGTTCTTCGATGGAGCGGACGTACGAGGATGCACTGCCTACCGAAGAGATGAATGCTTGGTACGATGCGTGGAACGCTAAACTTGGAAACCAGTGAAGACCGAGGGTGCGTCCCTGCAAAACCAGTGCGTTTTGAGCACGGGACCCTGTGTGGATCAGTATTGAGATTAGTTGCCCGTGTGCTGCTATATCATTACTGTGAGTAAGTCATGCTTGATCTAACACATGCCCAAGTTGTCTTCGAGGGTCAGGCGTTCCTTCCCCTATTGGAGGGCAGAATCGTCCTTGCTGAGTTAATAGGCTTGATCATCCTTATCTAGAAGGCATGATAGCCCCCAGCTAAATCAACAATGTCGAATCGGCAAGATCCTAGTATATTTATTTAATGGGAAAATAAATATATGGTAAAGTGAGCCGAGTCGGGTGTTGAAAACGAAATATCGATCGGCAAAATCCTAGTATATTTATTTAATGGGAAAATAAATATATGGTAAAGTGAGCCGAGTCGGGTGTTGAAAACGAAATATCGATCGGCAAAATCCTAGTATATTTATTTAATGGGAAAATAAATATATGGTAAAGTGAGCCGAGTCGGGTGTTGAAAACGAAATATCGATCGGCAAAATCCTAGTATATTTATTTAATGGGAAAATAAATATATGGTAAAGTGAGCCGAGTCGGGTGTTGAAAACGAAAGGTCGAATCGACAAGACCCTAGTATGATTATTTAATGGGAAAATAATCATACGGTAAAGTGAGTCGAGTCGATGGTCGTAAAATACAATGTCGAAGCGACAAGATCCTAGTATAATTATTTAATGGGAAAATAATTATACGGTAAAGTGAGTCGAGTCGATGATTGTAAAAGGTAGTGTCGAATCGACAAGATCCTAGTATAATTATTTAATGGGAAAATAATTATACGGTAAAGTGAGTCGAGTCGATGGTTGTAAATGTAGTGTCGAATCGACAAGATCCTAGTATAATTATTTAATGGGAAAATAATTATACGGTAAAGTGAGTCGAGTCGATGGTGGTAAAACGAAATGTCAAATCGACAAGATCCTAGTATAATTATTTAATGGGAAAATAATTATACGGTAAGGTGAGTCGAGTTGATGGTTGAAAAATGTAATATCGAATCGACAAGATCATAGTATATTTATTTAATGGGAAAATAAATATATGGAAAGGTGAGTCGAGTCGATTACGGGAAAAATGAAATCTCGACTGACAAGATCCTAGTATGACTACTTAATGGGAAAGTAGTTATATGGTAAAGTGAGTCGAGTCGGAGATAATTTTATCCAAGTCAGTTAATATATATGGAGACATACATATATATTGAATATAGGATCACGACGTGTGTTTTGCGTCTGAATCCGTCATAATACTCGGGGAGTGAAACCACATTTCGGGAGCCGAAATCGTAAAGCGTGTGACTCGTAATTGTCAAGTGTCACGGAACGCTCTGGCTGACATCGAAATTCCCCTCGAAAATCAAATGACGGACTACTGGAAGTGGTCACGTTATTCTGTCAACTAAACTTACCCATGGGACAGCAATTCCATTGCTCATGTTGCAATATTGAACGTCTACTACCCTCGTCAGGACGACGAGACTGGTTGTCTATTTGGGGTGGCAAATGATGCGAAGTGTTTTCCATCAATCCCCATAGGTATTGAGACGTTGCGTCCCTTTGTCACGGTGTTTTATAAACTAAGGTTGCGAGATCCATTCGTTATGGACAATGTGACTTGTCTAATCTCTTGTCGTATTCCGATACTCTCACTGCGTGGCCTACCAGGAAGAAAGTTCACTGGCCTCGCTTAGGCGTCGGAGAGGCATTTCAGTTGATGACTATCGGTGCTAGGGCCAAAATAACATGCAAGAGGACCCTAATGGGAAGGATGACTCGGCTGAATTGCCAGAGTCTGTACCGTTTTTATTTTATCGTGGTGTCTCGATAAATCATGATCCTTCTACCTCTACTATTCTCGTTGTGACCAATGTTTTGATACTGGAAAAGATGTTGGTTGGTTTCTAGGTCCTATGGATACTATTTACCACACATCTAATAGCTACGACGGGTCTAGGGTTTCTGCTGAGCCGCTGTTGTTGCTGCTATCATTGTCCTATGGCCCAAGCGAATCATGTCGTCGTTGCTGAGAGTGTAGCTCATACTGAGTGTGTTGAGGATGTTTCTATGGCTTTTGTCAAGTTTGATGTTGCTGTTGTTTCGAAGGCTCCTGCTAAGATCACTGTCATTGACATGGACATCTCTAAGACCCTTGCCAAGCCGCTATGACCATGCTCGTGTCACGATGGAGTTCGTTGCTGTTAACTCCATTTTCTTCGAGGTTTTTCGTTGAACCGCTCGTTATCATTCCCTGGCTCCTGCCAAGACTAATGTTGGCGATGGTTCTCAGGCATGGTTGAGTCTGTCAATGCTACAGTTGCTATTATTCGAGTGACTTATATCGAGTATACAGTCATTCTCTCTAGGAACGATATCGTCCTAATAAGTCTACTAAATTAGGTGGAACCCATTGTTCCCATTTCCGTTGTGATGGCGGATGCCTTTGGTGACCCAACCGTTCCTACTAATGAGCCTATGGAGTATAGGTTTGTGGCTGAGGATATGAATAAGGATTCTATCACCATAAGTGAGCTGAAACGCACCGGGGTGCGTGCTCACCGTAATAGAGCTTCTTGTAGTTAGGTATAGTGGACTCGCTAGGTTGTGTGTCATCCTGCTGTCTTGAATTCATGTTGTGGTGTTACCCCTAGCGATTGTACATCCTTGCAGTTGCACAGTTTTGCCGACTGCATATCCATGTGGTTGCGTTTCGTTGTCGATGATGCACCTCCGTGGTTGTGTTGCTCCTGATGCGGTATTCCGTTGATAATGCGTTTCGCGGACGTGTTGCGATCATTGTCGTGTTGTCTGTACTGCCGTATTGCACCGTGAAAGTATTGCCACAATTATTGGATTGACTTGATGATGTGATAACTTGTCGTTTGAATCACTCTTGGTTCCCTTGGGATAAAGACATTACCCCAAACCCACGTAACCGTTGTTATGTTGCTGAATGGTTGTGTAGTGATGCCATCGATAATGTGGGAATTCGGGTGTCTAACGGACTTTCCAGTAGTCGTACTAAGACACTCTGGTCCTAGTGTTAGCACATGTATCCCTCTAAAGTTCGAACCTCGTAGTTTGAGTAATTGACCGAATCATGTGTCGACCTCTTTATATGTGTAACACCCCAACCGATGGCGGAATCATCGAGGTGCCACGTAGTGACGATTGTTCAAAAGCTCATGGTACTAAAATGTAAATATATGATTATTGAATATTGTTTTACAACATGTGAAATTAAATACAAGACAACAAGATAAAGATAGTTGATTGATTTAATCTAAGTCCAAAGTCCTATGTGAAGCGTCAAGCAGCTTATCCTGAAACATGCACGAAAATAATTTTGTCAACATATGATGTTGGTGAGTACTACTTAGCTTTGTACATATAATATAAGTTTGAAAAGGTAGTACAATTCATGCGTCTAGCATCACTAAGGCATTATGTAAACACGCAAGTAACCAAACAAGACAAAGATCAAATGTAAAGTTTGTACAATGAACTTGATAATGAGCACCTCAACACGTGTGAGTCTAAAAGAGCACCATAACATAAGTTATGTCTAAATGAGCACCGTAACATAAGTTACGTCTGTATGTAAAGAGCACCATAACATAAGTTATGTCTAAATGAGCACCGTAACATAAGTTACGTCTGTATGTAAAGAGCACCATAACATAAGTTATGTCTAGATGTATGATTTTGTATGTAAGCTACGTTCATGTTCAAACATAAGCACAAAGATAAACAAGACACGTATATGAATTGTAAATGAATAAAAATGTATGTGTAAATGAATATGAAAGTTTTGTATACTTGTGCATGAATCACCCCAAAAGTTGTAAAAGCGGAAAAAGGGGATAAGTAATACTCACCTTTAGCAAGGTGGTAAGTCTTGTGTAATTGATAAAGTGTAATCCAACGTTTGTCGAGTATCACCAAACACTAATTCGTGTATGATGCTCGGTCAAACAAAAAGTCAACGGGTCTTGAAATCGTGAATTAAAGCTTGGACAGAAAGATTTGAGAGAAGGGAAATGATTTTTTTGGCACATTTAGTTGGTTGTGGATCCCTCAATTTATACTATGTGGCTCGGGTTGGTGAAATGGAAGGTTTTGAAGTCTTGACCAAAGTCGGTCAAAACCGAGTCAAGGATGATTAATTCAAGCTGAAATCATGGATTATATTTATGAGGGTATGTTAGTCGGTCAAAGGGAGTTAAAATTCTACCAAAAACAAGGCTCGTAATTGTGGAAAGTGACTGGGTGTTGACCACAGTCTTCGGGTCGGGTCTGGGTTCCGAAAAAAAAAAGACAAGGTTTTTGGGTTATGGTTAGGCTTTAGTGTTTTGGGTATAAGTTTGGTTATGGTTTAGAGGTGGTAAAATATAATGACTAACTTTATTATTATTATTATTATTATTATTATTATTATTATTATTATTATTATGAGGATAAAATGTGGCGTACAAGATAGGAGGTGCGAAATAAAAAAATGTATATATATATATAATAATAATAGTGATAAAAGTGACGGATGTCACAACATCCCCTACTTTTAGAAACTTCGTCCCGAAGTTATTAGAAACATAGGGTTATGGATGTTCTGGGAAAAATGATTTGGATAAGAGGTTTGATAGGTGTGAGTTAAGGATTGGATTAGGTTTGTCTCGAATAATAAGGAGAATAAGAATCTAGTAACACTAAACTTCAAGTTTTAGGAATCCTAAAATAATTGCATGAGTTGATTGACTACAGAAAGACTAAATGAACTACCAAGTAACTAGAGTTTGTTCCTGGTCCGACTTACAGTCTCACTTTCAATGCATCATTAGTGTTTGTATACAGGGTGTACCGCAGCTAACCCACCACACCTTTGATACCTTGAAAACGTACTGGACGCCTACCAAAAACTCTAATAGAATTTCACACTACCCCAACGCACCTGTAAATTCATGATTACGTTCCGGACCGGAATCATCAATTTACCTTACATTAGGGTTTTATGTCCTTCTATGATCCTAATCTAACACACAATACAGCAAATAAGTTTCACAAGAAGGTGACATAACAAACACGTTGAGTTACAATGAGATGTTATCAATGAAATGAGGCCATGTAATAATGAGGTCAATTGCATTGGTTTGCAATGACTTGTAAGCATAACTGTATTTAAGTATGGGCTACCACTCGTCCGAGGAGCCCTTTAAATGAAATGTTTATCAGAGTTGCGTGGATAATACACACGTGCAAGCAAGTTTGTAAGTACTGCAACCATTAAGTGTAAGTGTTATCTTAGTGGCCTATAGAAATAGATTACGAGTATCATGAATAATTAAATGTCTAGTGAATAGTCAAATTAAGAGGAAATCAAGTTTCATAAACAATGATGTTTTGGAAAAATCCTGTAGAATCAAGTATCAGGTTTTTAGTAGTTTGATTATCATGGGTAACTAGTTCATGTGTGAGAAGGTGAAGGATATGAATTTAGTTCTTGAGAGGATGATGAAAAATCTTGAAGCAGAATCAAGGTTGTGAGCGATAGTGAATGTGAAGATAGTTGATAAAGAGTTTATTTTATAGTAAGGAGATTATGTAGCAGTGTAAATTTTGGGGTTTGGATCAAAGGTTATAATCAAGTGTATAGGAAAACATGATTGTGGTATATGCCAAATATTGTAAAAATTTGAACAAGTTGAAAATGAGTGAGTGTCGATGGAGAATCTAGAAGTTAGATATTATTCCTATGAAAAAAAAATTATTTTCAAAATTGGTATTGTACATAAGGCAAAAGTTGTTAAATAGTACAAGCTAAGTAGGCTTTGAAAAATATTCCTGTTAGTTGGAGATTTCAAACATGACATTAAGTTTTGAAGATCAAGGTTTTATTAGTGATTTTTTTAATAGTTTAAAGCATTATATAGAAAATCGTTTGTTACGTCAATAAATAAACAATTGAATTTAAGTTCGAGGAAAATATGTACTTTGTAAAGTTACTAGGTAATACAACAAGTTTTAGAAATCTTTAGTTTGTGCTAAAGTATGAGGTTATAGTTTTTAAAATAAATAACATGTGGAGAAATGAAATAATATGATTTGGGTAGGGTGTTGAATATTTAAAAAAAATGGCTAAGATGGTAAGGTGAAGTGCGATTGTGAAATCCATAGATGGTTATGAAAGTATGAACTTGTAAGCAATATATGAAAATCGTGAAATACAAAATATTGTATATGAATCGAGAGAGTATTTTTGAAAAAAAAAGCTTGCATAAAATGCTTGGAGTGCCCTTGTCTAGCTGTAAAGCCCAACAAGAACGTTGACTTTTCAAAGAAATTGAACCCAACGGTGATCAAAGAAGACATGCTTTAGCCTATAAGTGGACACTCACTCCAGGAATCCCCAGGTAAGCATAACAGGTCCGTAAATGGATTTATGCGCTATGCTTGCCTATGCCAGAAAACCCAGTGTACAGGCATCCACCCTTCCAGATTGCACGTGTCCTCATCACACTCATTAAAGTTCAACAACTTTGAAGGAGCAAAAATAAGAATAGGCATTATGCCTAAGAGTGTCATCATGAAAGGTACTGCTCCCGCTCCATGATGATGTAGACTTTCCACTCCTTGTAGGACACCATCCCTATGCACCATGATGAAAGATGAGGAGAAATGGAGAAGAAGAGAAGATAGAGGAAGGAAAGTAGAGGGAAATGCGGGGAATGATAAATTAGGAAATGTTGTACCTGAAAGTTGAAATTCGGTTATAGTCTAGGCTAAAAGGCATTCTAATAACCTAGTTCCCTATAACCATGGCTCTGATACCAATCTGTAACACCCCAACCGATGGCGGAATCATCGAGGTGCCACGTAGTGACGATTGTTCAAAAGCTCATGGTACTAAAATGTAAATATATGATTATTGAATATTGTTTTACAACATGTGAAATTAAATACAAGACAACAAGATAAAGATAGTTGATTGATTTAATCTAAGTCCAAAGTCCTATGTGAAGCGTCAAGCAGCTTATCCTGAAACATGCACGAAAATAATTTTGTCAACATATGATGTTGGTGAGTACTACTTAGCTTTGTACATATAATATAAGTTTGAAAAGGTAGTACAATTCATGCGTCTAGCATCACTAAGGCATTATGTAAACACGCAAGTAACCAAACAAGACAAAGATCAAATGTAAAGTTTGTACAATGAACTTGATAATGAGCACCTCAACACGTGTGAGTCTAAAAGAGCACCATAACATAAGTTATGTCTAAATGAGCACCGTAACATAAGTTACGTCTGTATGTAAAGAGCACCATAACATAAGTTATGTCTAAATGAGCACCGTAACATAAGTTACGTCTGTATGTAAAGAGCACCATAACATAAGTTATGTCTAGATGTATGATTTTGTATGTAAGCTACGTTCATGTTCAAACATAAGCACAAAGATAAACAAGACACGTATATGAATTGTAAATGAATAAAAATGTATGTGTAAATGAATATGAAAGTTTTGTATACTTGTGCATGAATCACCCCAAAAGTTGTAAAAGCGGAAAAAGGGGATAAGTAATACTCACCTTTAGCAAGTGGTAAGTCTTGTGTAATTGATAAAGTGTAATCCAACGTTTGTCGAGTATCACCAAACACTAATTCGTGTATGATGCTCGGTCAAACAAAAAGTCAACGGGTCTTGAAATCGTGAATTAAAGCTTGGACAGAAAGATTTGAGAGAAGGGAAATGATTTTTTTGGCACATTTAGTTGGTTGTGGATCCCTCAATTTATACTATGTGGCTCGGGTTGGTGAAATGGAAGGTTTTGAAGTCTTGACCAAAGTCGGTCAAAACCGAGTCAAGGATGATTAATTCAAGCTGAAATCATGGATTATATTTATGAGGGTATGTTAGTCGGTCAAAGGGAGTTAAAATTCTACCAAAAACAAGGCTCGTAATTGTGGAAAGTGACTGGGTGTTGACCACAGTCTTCGGGTCGGGTCTGGGTTCCGAAAAAAAAAAGACAAGGTTTTTGGGTTATGGTTAGGCTTTAGTGTTTTGGGTATAAGTTTGGTTATGGTTTAGAGGTGGTAAAATATAATGACTAACTTTATTATTATTATTATTATTATTATTATTATTATTATTATTATTATGAGGATAAAATGTGGCGTACAAGATAGGAGGTGCGAAATAAAAAAATGTATATATATATATAATAATAATAGTGATAAAAGTGACGGATGTCACAATATGCTCGCGTGTCTCGTGAGCATTACCTCTTCAAAATCCAAGGCATCAGTGACGCCATGCCCAGCCTTAACCTTTTACGCGCATTTTGGTCGACTAACCACTCTCGAATCATGTCGGAAGGAAATCCCATGATTCGCACGTGACGAGGCGAGGTTCGTAATAAGGGATTTCAAATACATCTCGAACCTGAAGGGATCGAGTAAATGTGAGCGATATTATGACCCCTACCTTTGGGCTAGTAAGAGTTGAAAGACTCAATTTATTATTGCTCATCCCAGTGGATTGTTTGACATCATGCCTGCCAACGTGTCATGCCGATGATTACGGGCATAACAGTGTGGACCCACCCATGGCGAGTGCATTGGTGGAGTCCCCGGTACGTGATTCGGAGGTCTTATGAAACCCTGAATCTAGAAGGGCATGTAGCATTGTCTACTCTATAAGGGTGCTACCCTACCATGATGAGATCTTCGATCAACTCAGCCCTTCGATTGATGTTATCCTGCTAATGGTAGGTTTATCTTGTCTTGGTGTCGTTACGCAGATTCTCGGGATAGTGGAACCCTTCGACCTGGGTCAATACAGGTGTTCCCAGTTATTTTTCAGTAGCATCGCTCGCGCTAGAACAAAAATCCCCTGTCCTTGACAGACACTGTTAGAGACACCATAGTGATATGAGCTGCCAGGTCAGTGCGTTAGTACCTGACTAATCAAGATGAGATCGAAAGCTTACATGTTGCACCCATGCGTGTGACTACCTGAGTCGTTGAATGGGATGCCTTATTGGAAGGCTCAAGACTACTTTTTGTAGGGCGATCTCGGTCGTTTGTTGTTTTAAGTAACGATTTTGGCGCATGAAGCCGTCAAGCCCAAACGTGAGATCTATGCCAGATGCATTCATCTATGACTCAATTTCACCTCTTACCTCGAAAGATCCCGGAAGATGGAATATTCAGCGAGTGAGGATTCCGGGTCAGGACTCCTTTCACTCAGATCTCTGCATAGGATCTGAAAGTCAATTTAAGGGCGTGTGTCCTGTATTGTTCAGAATTGACTTACTAGGTTGCTAATAACGATAGGACACCAGTGCTCGTGAGGCACCTATAGCAGGACAAGCACTGGGTACCCTTGTTTTGGGTGGTTACCAATGCTCTGCTTACCGTTTCGAGGAAACCAACGTGTTGAGATGTTGTCGAGACCTTATTCTTTGTTTGTTGCTGCAACCATATCATGATGATTCATATACATCATTCCCGTATTGACCAACGTGATGAGTTGATGTGAGCCTCTAGACATTTGTGTTTAAGTCGGCTTAAATCCTCGCGTATTGTGGAATTGTACGGCTGTGTGTTGAATATACACTGTCTACTGCCTGGGGAACTGAGGGGTGGAAGTGACGCAAAAACTTTCGACCTCCATCAGTCCATATTAGGCGTCCTAGTACCACTAACCATAATCGCTCATACGAAAAGGTTGTAAGTGGATGCATAGTGAATTTCGGTCCATGTGAGGACACAGGATTACCATCCGCTACTATAAACAACCTCGAGCGTCCTCGAGAATGTCGACTGCTTTGTGATCTGGTAAGGTCACCCGATTAGTGAAATTCAACGAGCGAACCTAATGGTTTTGTCGCCTGAGGTGTCCAGTGGCTGTGATGAGACACAGGGAAAGATCGATTGCTGCTTGGAACCTTCTCATCCCCTACTCGTTTGTGGTTATAATATGAGGCATACGGATAGCCACCTATACTCTTGGAGAGTTGTGGCTAGACACTAGGTGTCAACTTTCACAATATCGGACTTTAGTAGTTATCCTACCTCAGGGTTCGCCGAACCTTGAACGCAAGTCTGGGATACTCAATTTGAGATGAGTATGGATTACCATTCTCGAACGAGTGAATTATTGTCCTAGACGGAAGTGTCCTGTGTGATACGATTGGTGTCGGTGGCAAATCAAATTCGTATACTTCATCGCCAGAATTTCCTATGTGATAGGAATTATCACTCTAGTGTTCGGGGTGTACTGCTCGAAGTCCTCTGGAGTGCATATGTGTACGTCTCTAGTACATTGAATGACAGATAGAGATACACACATGATCTGGCTTGAGTTCAAGAGATGACCGACGAATTTGGTAGATTCAAATCTGCTTGAATAAGTGGCCAAACCGATCAGGAAGTTGTACTAACAAGGCGTTAGCCTTAGGAACTTCGAATCGGTATAGGACTTTGATGAGTGTTATACACTGAAAGGGGTGTTGTTTAGCACGAAAACGGTAATGGAATGACTTCGCTTAGTACTCCAGTGACTCGGATATGTCAGTTAAAATTGGCCTTGCAACGAACAAGCTCGAACTATCGCAAGAGCTTAGTGAGACTCTTGATGAATCCCGCAAGTCTGGCTTGAGGCAGCATTGGCAATTCCTCGACCGACGGAATTCAGGTTGACGCAAAGCCCTACTATTTCGGGAAAACCGATATTTGTACCGGATTGCGATACCCAAGAGCACGGCCGTAGCCGACTCATGACATTGTGTTCGTTAGAACGCTAAGCGTGAACTGGGGTTCACGAAGAAAAGGGGTAATCGTGTGAGTCGCAAACATCCCGCCCTGTTCAAGGATACTAACGTATCGGATGACTTGAACTGAATTCCGGGACGGAATTCTTTTAACGAGGGGAGAATGTGACAACCGGCAAATTTCGTACAACGATTAACGTGATTCTAATCATGTTTTAGAAATAATTAACATGGTTTAAGGTTAATTATGGTTAGTTGAGCTAATATGAGTCCTACGATGTCCTTTTGAAAGTTCGTTGAAGTCTTGGTGCCTTTAAAGAAAGACTTCGCGTATTTAACGTAACGAACTGACATCAGTGAAAATTTGTCAAAGTGGACTAACATAAGGCTAATAAATGTAAATACGACATGTATTTACTATCGATGCGATCGAATGAGAAATCGGCGTGGTAAACGGTCTAAAACGCAGCGTTTTGGATAACGCGGAGAGGAACTGCCGTGGGATTCGAACGTCAAAACGTGTGGTTTTAACCGTTATCGAACTTTCGAAATAATTATTTATTATAAACAATTTCATTTATTTAGTTTCGAAAGTGAACAGGTCGCCTAAACGAAGTATAGCTCGACCGGATCGATTAACGCGATTTTAACGCGTGTTCCGTTTTCACGCGTCGAGTTATGAAAATAACATTTAAATTGCTCGGTTTAGTTATGTTTTTCATTTCGAATAAAACCGACTAGTTTTTGTAATTAATTATCGGGCCTAATAACAAAGCGAGATGATTTACGTTTAAACGGGTTCGATACGCGGTACACAACCCACCAACCCTAACCCTAGGTATATAAAGGCAACTTCTTCTTCTTCCCTTCACTTTCAGCAGCCGCACCCTCTCTCTCTCTCTACTCTCTCTCTAAAACTCCCTCCCTCTACTCTCTCTCTCTAGCCGAACTCCCTCTCTCTCCCCTAAAGACAACCGGCCACCACCGTCCATGGTGGTGGCGGCGTCGTGTTCCAAGACCAAGGCAAGGGCAGGCCGGGTGGAGATGGTGGTTGACGAGGGTCGGGTCCGGTGAGGATGGAGAGGGTACGGTGGAGATGGCTTTGGTCCGAGGAGTGCAGCGGGTGGTTTTCTTGGTGGTTTTGCGGCCCGATCTGTTCCGTTTTGGTCGGGTTTGGGGTGGTGACGGGGTAAAGTGGCTGATTTGGTGGTTTAGGTGGTCCGGTTGTGGTTGTTGCAGGTTTAATGGGGTACGATTGGTGGTGTTTTTAGGTGGTTCGGCTGTGGTAGTCCATTGGAAGCCGAAGGTGGCTGCGGGTGTTTGGTGACAGATTGTAGTGGTGGCCGAAGGTCGTGGTCCGGCAGATTAGGGTGGTTCAAGGCGTTGGGCACAAGGGTTTCAGGCCAAGGGATTAGTTCGAGTGTGGGGTTCGTGTTCGGGTCAGATCTGCCTCGGGTCAGATCTGGCTCGGTTCGCGTCTTGTTTTCGAGTTCTAGTCGAGGGCCAAGGATGGTAGTCTCGTGTCAGATCCGGGCCAGATCTGGTCAACCTTGCTCACGGATCAGATTTCGGGTACGGATAAACACGGGTCAACCCCGGTCAAACTGAGTCAACTCGGTCAGATCTGGTCACACCTGTCAAACCGTCAACTCGGGTGAGCTGGAATTCATTGTGGGTCTGGCCAACGCACGGTCAAATGCGCGGTCAACGGGTCAGATCTGGTCAAAGGTGTCGCTAGAACGAGGCGCGCGTACGACATGGTATAATTAGTTTTCGTATTTATTTCCTGATATTGTTTATAAACAAGTATATAATTTATAAATAATAAATACGAACGAAAATAGTGTTAACTCGCTAAACGAACCAAGTAATAATACACGAAATGTATAAATCAAGTGGTCGTCATTATTTATAAAGCGTGACTTTATGTCGTTGTCGGACTAAAATGTTGGACTATGCTATATGTACATATTGTTATATATATACTTATATAAATAAGTTTGGTATTTATATAAGTTATCGAAGCGTATGGTGTCTCGTTTTAATGGAATTGCGGATAAATGAAATTGTTGTCTTGTGATTTGGAGATTGATTTTGGGAAATTGTAGACAACTTGTGTTGTCTGGCTTATACAAAAACAGAGGAAACTCTGCCGAAATTTTTATAAAATCCGAAACGCGACAAGTGTGACATTATTGTGCGTTCTTATAAATAACTTTCCAAGCGTTTGACAAGTGTAGTCATATACAAAATCACGACGTTATGACAAATATTATTTGTAACAATAATAGTCTATTCCGAGAAATATTTCAAACCAATATATAGTCTTTTGTTACCAAGCGTCAAGTATGACGAGTTTATAAAGGTTACTTGGTAACTAAAATATGTTTGTTGTCGGATTAAAAGATGTATAAACGTTCGGTTTTAATTGGAAAACCTCTTTATAAAAAGCAGAGTCTTGAGATTTGTAAGATACTCGGATTCGGGAAAAGAAATAACAAATGTTATTGAAAGGATTTTAATAACTATATTATATTTCAGCAAGGTATATTTCCCGAAAATAACTATACAAGACGATTACATTTATCCGATTTACGAGACAAGCTATTACTCGGGATGAGTTATACGTTTCGTGGTGTTAGTCCAACATGGTTTACACACGCAGAGTAACAGGTGCGCGACTTGGGTACTATGCCGTATGTGAACACATGAATTATGGTAAGTCACGATCGGTTCGTCGAGTTAAAGCACTTAAAGACTCGGGTTAGTACACACGAGTCAAGATAGTTGGATAAACTATCTTTTAACCGGAAAAATAAGCTAGGTTTATATATGATAGACTTTAAGGTGTCCTTTATTGGTACTTAGGGCACGAGGAAGTCGGTCAAAGCTTTGGATTTTATTTGCTAGCTAAGCATGGAAATTAAGGTGAGTTTCACGGCCCCATTTTACTGTTTTAACTGGGGGAAAGATATGTTTGTCAAAAGTTATCACATATTGAAATGTTTTCAAAGGTTAAAATGTGGTAAGTGGCATGATGAGTACTTGAGTTTTTGGTCGCCACTCGGGGTTGGGTCCTCGCTACTGTAACCATTAATTCAGGTAAATGAAACCAAAGGAATATTTGGATAGTACTATCGGTGCCTGACGAGGCCCACCTCTGGTTGATAGCGTCAACCCGGTAAAGACAAGAGGTGCACGTATTCTGAACTTAAGTCGTTGGGTTCCGAGAAACGACTTGGAGCGGGGCATATTTATTAGTCTTGGTTTGGTTATGGGACTCAGGGGATTGCTTATCATCAATATTTGTAGGAGCTAGCTACTCCATACAAAGGCCACGAAATGTGCTGGATTTGCACAGGATATAAAAATGTGCTGGATTTGCACAGGATGTAAAAATGTGCTGGATTTGCACAGGATGTAAAAATGTCGTATTTACGAAACTAAAACCTGTGAACTCACCAATATTTTATATATTGACGTCTTTTTAAACATATCTTTCAGGTAACTAAGTGCTGAACAGGTATGCGGCTAGTACGGTGGAATTTGGGATGTCGGACAATGGTTGGGGGTTTTCATCTATTGTTACCTTCGGGTTGGGACATAAACGGAAACACCCCACTTTAAAACTTAATGTTTGCGGTTTTAAGTAATGTTTGAAACCAGGTACTCCTTCCCGACATCTTAATATAATGATCTTTTCTAATTAAATATAGTTTGTGTTAATCTTGACTTTGATATGCTTTCGAGCGTCGCGCCACGTGTTTCCGCCATTGGCGTGGTGTGACAAAATTCTTCCTGTAAATTCATGACGAATCTATCAAGTTCCTATAGCGTTTACTACCAAATTAAAAAAACACACTCGTATGCCTTTGGCTTATGTCACAAGACACAATCATACAGTACCACTTCACCTTTGCTTCTCCAACAAAGCAACCCCCCCCCCCTCTTTCTAATAAATAGCCAATTAAGTTTAGTCATTCTTTGAATAGAGTGATGAACGAGTGACACTTAAAAAGTTGTTTATGCTTCCTAAATAAGATTATGCATAATCTCAAAGTAGACTTAATCAACCACCAACATTGACATTATATCTTTATAAACCTTCTTAGGTTGAGCCTTGAGAATTCATTGTGCTAAAGGAACATACAAGTCTTCATATTCAGTACCAGAAACCGGAACAAGTAACAAAGACAAAAGGAGATCTGCAAAATCAATTAACAGATATCATACACAAATTTAGAAAGCCAAAGCTTTTGTCATATCTGTTATGAGGGAATTACTATCAACAAAAAAGATACACAGAAAATTACTAAAAAAATAGAAAAACTGCTTCACATCATCATCATCTATATTCAATTAGACCAATGCTTATTTGATAAAGTATTGTGTACATTTTAAAGCTACATGACAACAGATTGAAGCAGATAACCCAGATCTAAACAGTAAATAACAATCAAAATTATAACCATGATTGAAGATCTAAACAGTAAATAACAATTCTCTACAGAATTAGGTAATGAACTATAGAGAAGAATATGAAGAAATCAACTGATACATTAATATCGATCATATTCAAACACCAAACCTTATTCCACAACAAACAGACTCGAACAAAATAATCAAACTAAAAAAATGCAATAATCTAATCATTTCAATAACAAATCAGGTCAAATAAGTAGATAAATCGAACTAAAATAAATGCAATAATCAAATCAATTAACAAATTAGGTCAAATGATAGTACCAAAATATGTGCGATGCTTCAATGGACAGATACTCAATACAGACGATGCTTCTGATCGAGAATTAATAGAGACGCCACATCTGATCGAGAATCAATAGAGATGAACAAAAGATCGGACTACGATAATGCTACGGTGGACAATCGGACTACGGTATGCTACCGTGATGCTCGGTACAACGATTAATGTGGTGCTACAGCGGTGATTGAGGCGGTGCTACAGCGGTGATTGAGGCGGTGCTACAGCGGTGATTGAGGCAGTGCTACTATGGTGGCGAGGTGTGTGTGTTTAAGGCAAAGGACAGGTGTGTGTTTTAGGACAGAGGTGTGTGTTTTAACTTTTAAGGCTATAAATTACTCTTCTATTTTGGTTTTAGTTGCAAAACATTGCTTTAGTTAAAAATCCTTACCAAATTTGCTACTGTGTTTTTTGGTAGCAAATTTTGGTGGCAATTGCTTAGTTTTGTAGTGGTGGAATGGACGTCCCTATATGTCGTCCAGCCTATGCTTGGATCAGTCTAAACCTGCAAGCAACAATTCTAACGGAGAAAAACACATATATAGTAATTTTAAAACTATATTATCTGTACTACTATATAATGGGTGCTGGAGGGGTAAAGTTGTCATTTCATATTTAATTCCATTAAAATGACAAAACAAATTTAATACAACAATTTAATTCTATTGATTAATACTTAGTTTAAAGAAAAAGACAAAAAAAATTAGTGATTATTAATACAACAATTAAATTTTATTGATTAATAGTTGAAGTTTAAAGAATCTATATTACTATATATATATAGGTTTAGGATCATGTGAAAAACTTAATTTGTGTGAGAAGTGTGAGAACCAATAACATGAAGGCATATTATATTACATAAAAGGGTAAGATTGTAAATTGGCTTGATAATCTTATTTTAGGAGATAATATCTCATTTAATTCGTGATTAATACCGAGCATTATTAGGGATTCTTGTTTTCACATCCTCTACATTATTTTACAGATTTTTTGTTAACATTCAACACAATATCATTCATTCTCTGTATTATTCATGATCATATTGGTGTGTTTTATTCGAATCAATTCATATTAATGTGTTTTATATTTTTTTCAAAACTGTTCGTACTGTGTTTTAGTTTTTATATTAAGATACATATCATCGTTTTCTAATGTAGTGTAGTGTTTGACGAAACAGCAGTGTTTTTATGTTTTTTGTGATTTTTTTACAGCAGTGTAGTATAGTGTTTTACGAAACAGCAGTGTTTTTATGTTTTTTTGTGATTTTACAGTAGTGTAGTATAGTGTTTTACGATACAGCAGTGTAGTATAGTGTTTTACGATACAACAGTGTTTTCTTAGTCTTTTTTTGATCTGTAATTATTGATGAGAGAGAGGAGGAAAGGGAGAGAATCATAATAAATAGGAGGTGAGAGGTGAGAGATGAGTTTTTAATGATGCAATTAATTAGAGTGTGTATTTTACTATCTTACCCTTAATGGTATAATCAAATAATAAAATTATAATATTAATTACAAAAATGCCATCCAATTAATCCACACCATAGATTAAGATGATCTAATGGTCCAAAACACTTCTTACCCTTCTCACACAAAACACACTTTGCACAGGATCTCGACCTTATATATATATATATATAGTATATATATATATATACTATATAATGAGTGTTGGACGGGTAAAGTTATCATATCATATTTATATATAAGGGCAAATTTGTAATTCCATTAAAATGACAAAACAAATTTAATACAACAATTTAATTCTATTGACTAAGAGCAACTATATAATGGGTGCTGGAGGGGTAAAGTTGTCATTTCATATTTAATTTCATTAAAATAACAAAACAAAATTAATACAACAATTTAATTCTATTGATTAATACTTAGTTCAAAGAAAAAGACAAAAAAAATTAGTGATTATTAATACAACAATTAAATTTTATTGACTAATAGTTGAAGTTGAAAGAATCTATATTATTATATATATAATGGGTGTTGGACGGGTAAAGTTATCATATCATAATATAAGGGCAAATTTGTAATTTCATTAAAATGACAAAACAAATTTAATACAACAATTTAATTCTATTGACTAAGAGCATTCACATCAGCATCCCCATCTCCCATCCCCTCACAACCAATCACAATCATATATTACATTAAAAATCATTACAGTTTCTCTCTCCTTCACTCACAGCCACTTTCAACAAATATTAAAAAATAAATACAGTTTCCTGTACGTTTTCCCCAAAAAAATTCCCAAATAACCCCCATTTTACCGATAAACAATAGATACCCCATTTTTCTTTACTCACAACCCCTCAAAACCACCCCATATAATTTGGGGAATACACTCACAAAAAAAAATGGGGGGGGGGGGGGAAATGTGAATGCTCTAATACTTAGTTCAAAGAAAAAGACAAAAAAAAATCAGTGATTATTAATACAACAATTAAATTCTATTGATTAATAGTTGAAGTTTAAAGAAAAAGACAAAAACAAGAAAAAAAATAGTTTGTATAATATTACACTATTCACAATTTTAACACCCCCTCTTTAAAAAAAAGATGTTAATTTTGAAAATAGATCGACACCTTTAGTAGAATGCGTATATATTTTGTACATCTTGTCTACAATAAATTAACCGCAAACAAACACACACATTCATTATATAATTCTTGGAATTAGCCTATGGATATTGACAAACAACTAGCAAGAAGACACTTTATCCATCATGCTTCTGGGTAACAACATAATATTCTTTTTTACCAATAATAAAGGAAACTTTTGATCCAGTTATAAGTTGATTTGAATCTCTATAATATAACAGGTAAAAGCAACAGGTGGAATACTTGATCCAGTTATAAGTTGATTTGGATCGAGCTATATAAACAAATTATATATATATATATACTTTCTATAAAAGAAATTCACGTTATATAATTCAATTTGAATTTTCAGGTTGAAGCGGGTCAAAAATCATAAATTTAAACGCAACATTCAAACACTGTGTAGCCACGCCACAACGCGCGGATTTCTGCTAGTATCTTTAACACAAATATGTAACAATATTCTTTTTCACCATCTCTTGAAAAAAGGCTCTATAATGTCAAAAAAAAAATGACATGAGTTTTATATCGATAAAAACCTATAAAAATAAATAGTAAAGGGTGAGACAGCTTTAGTTGCATGTAAATTTGTGTTTTATAAATTCCTAAATAAAACTTGGTTTTTAACAAAATTTATGTTAAGATGTAGATAAATATATGCACGTCAATAACACACTTGAAGCTATATAAAACATTGATGCGTTAAAAAGCTATAAGAGAACAACATTATTCTCAAAATAACTAAAATACTAATAAACAAAATTGACGGACATTTCAAATTGCTATAGTATTGTATATAACAACAATTTGTAACGTCGGTGTGACTTTTGTTAATGTAACGTGATCTGTTAATACATATAGTCGTCAAGATATGTCATTTTACTAATTATAACGTTTTACTTTGTTTTTCTTATTTATTGTTACGTAGACTCTATGTAGTATACATTGTTGAATTAATAAAAATCAAAATGTTACTAATAAACGAAAAAAATAAAATAAATAGTTAAGAAGAAAATTAAATAGATAAGAGAAAAATGAAAAAACTATGATTTAATGTTTTTATTTAATAAGAGATAGAAATATAAATAATATAATTATTTTTTAATAGAAAAGAAAATTATGATTTAATACTGTTATTTAATAGAAGAGAATAAAATAGAGGCGTGCAGTAATTATTTATTATACACTAAATAAATAAAAATTAAAAAAGATAAATTTAAAAATATTAATTAGCATATTTAAAATTTTAAAATAATAGTAAACAATATAATACTTATCATTATTTAAAAAAGAATAACTATCAATAAAACATCTATTCAAAATCAAGACAAACTAACCGATATCGTCTGATCAAAATTGGTACCGTATTCATTTTTATGGTTTTATCGTCATTTTGACATAAATTACATTAAAAACGGAGTTGTATACGTAGCGAAGTATTTTTTTTTTCTTTTATTTTCTTTTTGCGTTTTGTATTATAAGTTATACCAAAAGTCGATTATCTATATATATATATATATATTGCAAAGGGATTAATCCTACATGTCATACTCTTATGCAATCTCTCCTTTGAGAGATGCCACATAGGATGTGATGTGGCAACTCTAAACCAATTAAAAAAAAGAAATAAATATGATTTAACCTAATCTATTATAATCTTTAACCTAATCTATTAAATACCTAATCTACTAAATTTAAATATTAAACCTTTATTATTTTATCTCTTATGTTTCCTCCCATAACTTTTAAACGTTAATATCTTTTATATACAAGATTTTTTAAAGAAAAAAATTACACCAAATTAACGAGCGTTTTATTATCTTTCCAACGAGTACCATAGTGCTATATAAAAATCGGAGAAAAAAATGACTATTTTTTGTAACCCGACACGTATTGTGTCGGATTTGGGATTAGTTTTAAAAAAATTGTGGGTTTGGGTCGGGTCTGGGATTAGGTGATACCCGACCCGATTACCCGAAACAACATACCCAAATACCTGAACTACATACCCGATCATATACCCATGATTTTTTTAACGCATCACATAACCCTTAGACTAATGCGTTTGATATTTCAATAATTAACTTTATTTTTCTTATTTCATGTTAGTTCTTTTTAGAATGATCGATTACAAACTTCCGAATTCATTTGTAATGGCACTAGATTTATACCCGGCGCAAAGATTCGTTTTTTTATATATTTGAATATGATAACTTATGGCAGAGATTTGTTTAAAATAATAATAATAATAATAATATATTTTATTATGTTATATTAGATATTTCAACCCGGGAAATATCTAATATAACATAATAAAATATATTATTATTATTATTATTATTATTATTATTTTAAACAAATCTCTGTCATAAGTTATCATATTCAAATATAAAAAAAACGAATCTCTGCGTCGGGGTATAAATCTAGTGCCATTACAAATGAATTCGTAAGTTTGTAATCGATCGATTTTAAAAAGAACTAACATGAAATAAGGAAAAAAAAAGTTAATAACTAATACCGTTCAAAGAACACCAATATTTGTACCGCAATACATTTTATAAATTTTGAATTTTTTGAAACAATAAGTTGTATACGACTCTTAAGGTGATTATGATAAACAAAAAAAAAAAAAAAAAAAAAAAAAAAAAACTATTTTATATATATCTATAAAACAATATGAGGGTGATCCATTAAATTCAAATTATAGTTATAAGATAATACTCATGTCTTATAAATACTCCCTTCACCATCATATCACAACCATCTCATCTCATCTCTCCCAACAAAACAACATGAAGAAGTTTCTCTCATTAACTTGCCGGAAAGTTCTTCGCCTTCTCTTACTCCTCCTCATAATTATCACCGCCACCGCTACCGCTACCGCTACCGCTACCGCCACCAATTCCTTGAAAACTTCCTTCCACCACCATGATCAACACTTCGAATTCCACAGAGTCCACCTTCTCCGGCCACCATCACCGCCGTCACCGGATGAAATCGACCCAAGATATGGCGTAGCAAAAAGATTAGTCCCATCTGGTCCAAACCCTCTTCACAACTGATAATTCTTAATCTTTTTTACTACACATGGTTTCAACATCATCCCATGTTTCTTCATGATCCAAGATTTTACAATTACGTTTTTTTTTTTTTTCTAATTATTATTATTATTAATATTAATATTAATTTTGCCGTTTTCTAGCTTTTCCTTTATTTTATGAATGTAATCTGAGAATCAGTATTTCCATCCCTGTTCTTGAATTTGAATTCCTGTAAATCTGCAACATGTTTTTGGTTTGGAAGCAGCAAAAACAAGTATGGAAATAATAGGTTAAGAATAAAGATAGATGATAAAAGGTAGTTGTACAAACGGCAATAATAGTTGTACTTTTTATTATATCTTTATAGGTTGAATATGGTATCAAGTGAAGTCCATGAGTTCATTAAATTTACAGGCTTTTTTCTCATGAGGAAGATGGTGGTTTAATTCAATGGGGGTGGTGGGGAAGGGGTCAATATTTAGTACTTTTGCTTATTCTGTATTGCTCAATGTTTGTTGACTTTGTAAATGTAAATAGTTATTTATTATCATGTGTTTGCCCACTTTATTACTATGATTTTAATGATTTTACATGCAACCCATTTAATAAAAATGGGTCATGTTTTTATTAGAATTTTAAAAGAGATAAAAAATTTAGTATATAAAGTCGAGCACAACTCGTTTTATTAATCCTTTTAGTCGTTTATAGTTGTATTACATTTAATTTATAAACCATTAATTGGTTTGATAGTTAATTTTAACGAATTTATAACTTGAGTTAACGAATTTATAACTTGATCACAACTCAGTTATAACATGCACATCATTTTTTTAATATGTTAGCCTGTCTCGAGTAAACTTAGTTTTGTAATTAAATAAAAGTTAATCTAGAAAGCAAATAATATAATTCCGTTGAAATTAATCTTTAATACAAATAAATATATAGGAAATATGTAAGCATTATAAACTTCATCCCGCCAAAACTTCACGCATAGTTTTCACTTGATTAATTTCCTTGTTTTTTTCTTTTCGTACCTTCATGCCAATAAATGAAAAATAGTTACAAATTTATTGGAAGAGCATGAAACCCATGATAGATATCCGTATACTTCATTTATTTATTTAAATCATAAAAGAGATGTGATTTTTAATCTGATGATCTTATTATTTATTTTATTCATAAGCTAGTACAAATGTTTAATCATATACAAGGCTAACATATAAAATCATAATTGCAAATGTTTAACTTAACATCTACATTCTGTTCGTGTTAGCATTTAAAATAACATGATATTAAAGGACGTGGATAAAAATAACGAGAGTATTGGAGTAACACAATATAGTTCTATCTATTTGTTTCGTATTTGGGACCATTTATGTTATGTTTCAATTGTTATCAAGAGTTTTAAAAATATTTAAAAATTTTACAAGACATTTTCTACTTTGTAAGGTTTCTATTGACTAAAGATGAACACAACCAAAACTATAACATATTTTGAACATGTAACTTAACTAAAACGCTAACTTGTTGTGGTGTCTAGCAACTATGTGATAAATTCGTATGAATTGTCGTTCAAGATTAATCTTCTGAAATTAGAAGGTATTTGCAAAACCGAAATCGAAATAAGAGCAAAAATATCAAGAAGACATCGAATGGAAGATTGTATTATGCATCTCATAGTTAATAAATATACTTATTAAATAAATAAAATCTTTTGTGGGACGCAGATGTTGAGCACATCGCGCGATGTCTATGTTGTTTTTCCGCTCATTTTTTTGAATCTATTATTTCTGTCACGCCTCCATTTGTAATGGGTATTCCGTTTTAAACATAATTTCCGATATTTAAACTATCTATAATCAGATATGTATTTGTTAGCAAAATTCCTATTATCTAGCAGTTTCAAATTTTAAGATTAATATATTTCTTAAAGAAATTAGCTGTTCATCATGATTGTATAATCTTCCATGAATAATTTTGATGTTAGATACATGAAATGAATGATTGAAATGTGTTTTGGAATGATAAAATCCGTCCAAGAATGATCCAAGACGGCTAGGGTTGAAGAAGATCTCGTTTTTGGGGTGAAAAGTCCTTAAATATGGTCAAGACCCGAAAGTTTGCGTGCACACTCTGATACCGGCGCAAGCTTGCGCCGACGGAAGCATGGGGGCGCCCTCCTAAGGGCGTACATCAGGCGTTGTTTCCTTAGGGCGTAAGCTTGCGCCTAGATAGGTAAGAGGCGCCCTTCTCTAACACTTGGGGGGCACCCTTGAGCAATGTTTCGCTTATCTTCATGTTTTCATTCTCAGTGCTCTCGAGTGACTTCCAATCCCTGGTAACTTCTCCCGAAACCCTCAATTATGCTCCGCTTAATGCTTTTAAACACTGTGCACCTGCAATTCACAAACATTCTCAAAGTACTATGTTCTATGTAATAAATCAAATAAAACCACACATTTAACCACATTTAAACACAGTAAAACACTCACTCATCAATTCTCTATATTCTAATAAAATTCATGTACCTCGATTATTTAAGTTTACGCGAAATCTCAATAACTTATACCTTAAAAGTTTATACAAATTTTATTTATTACATCCGTGTATCACACGAAGCCATGACCTAGTAACAAATATATAAACTCATACAAATATATAAGGGGTATAATTAGAGATGCGAGAAAAAGAAAACATTGCTCTCACAGAATCGTAATAAGTGGTGCAATAATCTATCTATCTATATAATAAATGAGTAACCTCGGGTCGAATAGAAGCCTTAGAGAGGGCCAATTTAGGATCCAACAACCAATATGGAGCTCCGAAATTATGACTATAAAAACCGTTTTCTTTTATTTATTTTTTCATTCTCCATATCAAAACTCTCCTATTTTTCCTAATTCCTAACAAATCTTTCAATCTTTCTTCTTCATCTTGCATCATTTGTTGATTATCCACAACCGATTAAAGGTAAACATCCATACTACTCTTCTAATGTTGATTCATATTATTATTTTGACTTTTTTTTATTGTTAACATTATTAAGAACAAATCAAACCGAATGAAAATTCTTATTCTTTTACGTGGAAATCATTCTTCTTAAACACATGTTCTAATGAAACGGATTTATGATAAACACATATTCAATCGGATTTATTATAAAGTGATAACAAAGATTCTATCGATTCCTATTGTTATTGTTTTTATTCTTTTCAATATTTCCTAATCTAATAACCATTTGAAATCATTCTGGTGTTTATCACATGTTCTAATGAAACGGATTTGTGATAAACGAATTTGTGATAAACGAATTTGTGATAAACAGATATTCAATCGGATTTGTGATAAACAGATATTCAATCGGATTTGTTATAAAGGGATAACAAAGATACTATCGATTCCAATTGTTATTTTTTTATTCTTTTTAATATTTCCTAATCTAATTACCATTTGAAATCATTCTTGTGTTTATCACATGTTCTAATGAAACGGATTTGTGATGAACGTATTTGTGATAAACACATATTCAATCGGATTTGTGATAAATGGATAATAAGGATTGCGTTCAATCGGATTTATGTTAATTTTATTATTGTCATCACGGTTTTTTAGAAATACATTGAATCGGATTTACTATTCGATCGGATTTAGTAATGCTATGTTTTAACATTTGAAAAACAGGATTTGATCCGAAAACACAAACGCTATTATGTCTTATCCTAATGGTTCTCAATTCTTCAAAGTACTACATGACCCTTCGGCAACAGTTTTGGTATGTTTGTTATTTTCAATTACATATGCCTATTTAATTTTCAAAAATGATTCTTTATTTTTTAATGTTGTTTTTTAACGTGTCAATCTAGACTGTGCTGAAGGCAATGAACAAATTTCTATTGTCTAAAAACATACACAACAGGAACGTTACAGTTGCCACATACGAAGGACAATCTTGGTTGGTACGATTGTTAATGTTTTTAATGTAATTTATTTGAATTACTGTTTTTCGAATTTATGTTTAATATTATTGTAATAATTGACTATTTTTTGAAATTTTGTTTAATCACATTTATTTATATTACTGTTTTTCGAAATTATGTTTAATATTATTGTAATATAAGACCGAATTTAACGTCATTAATTCTAAATTATTGTTATTTATTTACATTAATAATAATTGACTGAATTTAATGTCATTTAATCTGAAATTTGAATCTGAATGATTGTTATTTATTTACATTAATAATAATTGACCGAATTTAATGTTATTTATTACTATCTTTTAATAATTGACCGAATTTATATTAGTATTAAGACGAATTTCAGTTACCATAATAAGCCTCATTTATTTTTTATTATGAATGATTGATTATTAATCAATTTAACCTTCATTTATGAACGAAATAACTCTCATTTATTTTTAATTTTTAGATTTTAGATATCATTAAATCTAAATAATTATTAACATCATTTAATTTCGAAATAACTGTCATTTATTTTTAATTTTTAATGTCATTGATTATTAGTCAATTTAACCTTTATTTATTTTCGAAATAACTCTCATTTCTTTTAATTTTTTATTTTTATTCTAACCCTCATTTATTCTCGAAATATCTCTCATTTATGTACCGTAATAAGTTTCATTTATATTTGATCATGAATGATTTATTATTAATCAATTTAACCCTTATTTATTTTTGAAATAACTCTCATAGATTTTTAATTTTTAATCTCATTAATTTATATGAATATGAATTTCAGTTTACCATAATAACTCTCATTTAGTTCAAAATTAATTTATATTCATTGAACAAATTTTATATCATTTAATTTGAATGATTGTTATTTATTTAAATTAATAATAATTGACCGAATTTAATGTCATTGAATCTGAAATTTGAATCTGAATGATTGTTATTTATTTACATTAATAAATAATTGACCGAATTTAATTTTATTTATTACTATATTTTAATTTTTAATCTCATTAATTTATATTAATATTAATACGAATTTCGGTTTACCATAATAACTCTCATCTATTTTTTTATGAATGATTGATTAATAATCAATTTAACCTTCATTTATTTTTGAAATAACTCTCATTTATTTTAAATTTTTAGATGTCATTGAATGTGAATGATTATTAACGTCATTTATTTTCGAAATAGATCTCATTTATTTTTAATTGTTAATGTCATTGATTATTAGTCAATTTAACCCTTATTTATTTTCGAAATAACTCTCATTTATTTTAATTTTTTATTTCTAATTTAACCCTCATTTATTTTTGAAATAACTCTCATTTATTTACCATAATAACTCTCATTTATTTTTTTATTATGAATGATTGATTATTAATCAATTTCACCCTCATTTATTTTCGAAACAACTCTCATTTATTTTTAATTTTTAATCTCATTAATTTATATTAAGATTAATATGAATTTCAGTTTACCAAAATAATTCTAATTTATTTTTAATCTCATTAATTAATATTAACATTAATACGAATTTCAGTTTACAATAGTAACTCTCATTTAGTTCGAAATTATGCTTCATATTAGTGTAATAGTTGACCGAATTTAATGTCATTTAATCTGAATGATTGTTATTTATTTACATGAATAATAATTGACCGAATTTATTGTCACACCCTCAAAATCCACTTGCGGAGTTTTACCGCGAGGCGCATGACAAACCAGGATCCAAGTCAACGATCACAATAAACAATCTTAATGAACATATGCAATTTCAAAAACATAGTTTAAAATTCCCAAATACAGCGGAAGCTTATTCTCAAAATATAATCCAAAAGTAACCAAAATATTCAATGTTTGAAAACCATGCAATCCTAACTAGACGTCGTGCAGACGCGTGCGCCCTAGTTCCGTAGTGCTACCTTAGCGACCTGAGAAAACATGTAAGAGTTACGTCAGCACAAAAATGCTAGTGAGTTCACAGGTTTTGTAATCAAAGTATCAAGTTCAACCTGTCCATACTATATCAATTTGTAAACCAAGTACGCTAGCTAGGCGTATGTTTTGTTACTACAACGATTGGAAAACCATTACTAACTCGCAAACCAGATGTCGTGCCCGAATAGTAAACCTGTTCCTGTTTGAGACAATATGCACTCGCCGACCCTCCAAGCCGACGAGCGGGGTTGGTCACTCCCAATAGACCTATTCACATTTCCCCGTTGTGCTAACCCGCACATTCATGGTTTCCCCTGGGACTTCCAAAGATCGTATAGTAAACCATAGAAACCCATAGTATGATAGTTGTTACCAAAACATAAGTTTAACACATGTTTTCTCCCCCAAAAAGTGAAACCAGTTAAAAGAGGGGCCGTAAACTCACCTTAGGTTGCGTTACTTCGTAATACGAATAAAATCAGCAAGCTATGTTAGCCCCGTAAGGCGGCGACCTAACATATGACAGTTACAAGTAATTAGACTAATAACCCGTAGGTTAGTTAGTCCCTAGATGTCCAGACCATAACCAAGTTCGTTTGAAAACACTGTGACTGTTAAATTAACTCAATGTAAAGACTCGACATCCCATTGGTGACCCGAGACTCCCCGTGTTATACTTGCACTCTCAAACATACAATCATGCAATCACACTTAACATGCGTTAATGTCCAACAAGTTATAGCACGTAGTTTAAGTATCACATAATTAAGTCCGAGCACATGTTACCAAGTTATTAGGTATGTTACGGGGTTCCTAGCATGTTCCTAGGTGTCAAATCGGGTCTCAGAATGTCAACATACACTTACAGCAGCAGTACAGGCGATTAGGAAAAGTCAACTAGTGATTATATGGGTCAACAGGCATTTAGGAAGGCTAATCGCCTATACTATAGGCGATTAGGGTCATGCGGTATGCAAATCATGAGTTTATAGGCGATTAGGTCGTAAGGCATGCAATTCAGGGCTTAACTAGCAATTAGGATCGTAATCGCATGAAGTAAAGGCATTTAGGCCCCTACTCGCCTATACTATAGGCGAATAGGATCCCATATCAGGCGAATAGCCTCCTATTCGCCTATAGCATAGGCGAATAGGATCCCTACTCGCCTTTAGCCCAGCTGTTCCAGTTTTTCGCGCGTTTAACACTCCAAATCAGATCCAGAACGTGTGTAAACATCAAATATCAATCAAACAACCATACCAAACCTATTTCAATCAAAATCCTTCGTTTAACCTCGTTCTATCAGCCCTGCATGCAACCATGTATCCCAAAAACAATACACATAGCATGAAACATCACATTAACATGTATAACCGTAACCCTAATGAACAATTACTCAGATTTCATCAACATGCTATCATCATCAATCTGTAACTACCTTAATATCATGCTAACAATCGTTCTTGAATCACAAAAACCCTATCTTTTAATTATAAACACACATACAACATGCATAATAGTTAGAATCCAATTAACAACGATTATTAACGAATTTCAGAAGACACATACGTTTATAAACAGGTCTGGACCATTAGGGATTCAATAAAACATTATTAAAGGTTGCATGAATGAAAACCACACCTTAGATTTATGATAGATTGATGTAATAGGCTTGAAATCTTGTGTTTTGATCCAAAATCGTGTTCCAGAGGTTGTGTGTGTGTTGGGGCGAGTTGTGGGACGACTAGGGTTGTTATAATGAAGTTTAGGAGGTCAAGTATTGTATTTATAGTCGTTTTTAGTCGTCCAGCACGTTATAGGCGAGTATGCAGCAGCATCAGGCGAATAGGGCTCCTAATCGCCTATAGTAGGGGCGATTAGGGCCTACTCGCCCAAAGGGAAACCCTACTCGCCTCCCCTATAGGCGATTACAGCTGCTAATCGCCTATAGGGTCTGGTTCAGCGTATTTGGCGCGTTAAACTCTGTTTTAACATATGTTAACACATTTTCACATACCGACAAGTCACATAATGATTGTAAACACATAATACTTGCAAACAAACACATTCCCACTCGATCACCAATTCCCGGGACTCGAGACTTGTATGTTCCCTATGCTCTGACGATTCTACGAATCGTCACCCCTTGTACACTTGGTTAAGGACTGACATCTAATGATCCTCTATACTAAACTAACAGTTCCCGAACCGTAACACGACTCAACTAACCCAGTTAAGTATAATATACGCGTGACTCGCTAAGGTAGACTTTAATCTAGACAGCGTTGTTAACCGGAATTTGCCGGGTGTCACATTTATTGTTATATATTACGATTTTTAAGCTCATTTATTTATTATTGACCGAATTAATTTACGAATATATTATTAATGCTAATACTAATATTACGATTTTTAATTTTAATGTCATTTATTTCTTATTAACCGAATTAAATTATGAATATATTACTAATACTAAAACTAATATTACGATTTTTAATTTTAATCCCATTTATATCTTATTGACCGAATTAAAATTTTCTATTACTATTTTTACGAACATATTACTAATTACTAATAACAAGTTGACGTTAGCCCGCACGTTGTAGCGGGATGTTGATTATGAGTGTTTTTAGTATTACTATATGATATGCAAAAGTTGTAAGTTTATGTAAAACATTCTTTCTTTTTTACTACCTCCCATGCCAAAGCATTTTACTCTAAAACATTCTTTTCATTTGGACATATGCTCAAGAAACGACGTGTCAACTGTTGTGACACCGGACGCTGTGGTTAAGGTCGACTACTTGACCGTTGTCAGCCCCTTGGCTCTCCCAAATGCACGGAAATCCGACCTCCACCCGTCCGAAGGCATGACAGTGAACATCCAAATCGAATCGACGCCACCCGTGTTCGCTCTTCACCTGGATGCGTCCAAAAATATTAACCGTGCATTTGTCACATTTGTCACATTTGTCATATTAAAAACTAAATTTCAATACCCTTAACAATTAATTTTCATTAATTTTCTCATTTGACCAAACTGTTAGAAATAACTTTTACCCACCTGAATTTATATTAGAAATAAATAAAAAAAAATCTTGTGCAAATAACTAACGATCAAATGCATTAAAAAAAAATCAAATTCCACAAATAAGGTGCATAAGTTAAGATTGTATGCGAGGCATATAAAATAAGAGGGTTAATATTGGAAAACCTTCTCACTCTATCTCTCTGTATGCATATAAACTGGAAGTGGAAGGATGTCCCAATAATAAATAACTAGTGAGATACCCGTCCGTTGGGACGGGTTTTTGAACGGGGATTAGAAAAGCGTGAAAGTATATTTGGGTTGATGTTATTATTTTGAGTAAGCGAATGTCAATAACTAATCTCTATATAATCTTAAAGTATATCAATTTTAAAAGTTTTGTTAATATATATTAGTTATGAAAGCGTGAAAGTTTATTAATTCATGTATATGATATCTCAAATTTAGTGAGACCCTCGGCTCGAAAATAGTTTTGCATCAAGCTTTAGATACAAGACACCTAACACTCAACAATCGGCACAAGCCCGATTGGTACATATACTCCCTTGTCTTTCGGCTATCAAAGTCACCACATGATGCATGATTAACCGTCAACCACTTTTAACGTTATTTTCATGAAATTAGTACCAAACGTTAAGATTAGTGACATTTTACATTTGCCCTTGATGGCCAACACATATACATTAAACGCGCACACCGCAAGCGAAGCTTACATCTTTGAATTACAAATTCATGAAACAAAGCCAACAAAAAACCATAAAACAATTGGAATACACAACTTCGCTTTACTAAAAACTGGTGACGACATATAAAGAACATATTAGTATTTAAAATTTTTTAACATCTTATGACGTCATATGCACTGATATACAAGGAAATGAATAATAACAGCATAAAAAAGTTAAAAGTATAATGAAAACATACTATAAAGAACAAATGTGATAAACTAAACACTTGCTTCAACTTCTAAACACATTATATCATTAGCCATGCACCACAATATAGTTAAGTAACAATAAATCTAGAACCCAGTTCACACATGGCCACCATGTCCATCAACATCACCGCCAATATCATCACAACATGACCATCTTTTTTTGGTCCAACCGTCTAACTAACATGGATGAGATTAAATCTTGAGGCCTTTAAAGTCTGTTTAGCTTCTTTTGAACGACTAAGATTGAAATGGACCGAAAGTTGACTTACCGTAGTTTGAATATAATAAAATTTTCATATTACAAAATGTATCTCCGATATTTATATAATAGATTAATAAAATATATTATTAGAATGCATATTTCATGATTCCTTGACATTATATTAAATGGCAATAAAAAAAAAATTGAAGTGAAAAAGAAATACAACTTGCAACAACCACCAAAACAATTGACTTGGAACCCTTCATATTAACTGGTCTCATTTGAGTGGAGATCTTAACAAATAACAATGACACACATTAGTCCCACTCAACACGGCTAAATTCTACAAAATTCGCAATTATATAATACTGAAAAAAAAAAGTGAACATGAGATGAAATATGTTGTTCTAGCCTTCGTAAATTTACCAAAAGGTTCGAGTGAATGCCTTCTTCTCCATGCCATAAATGTAGAAATCATACCAGTGGGGAGTAGCAATTAATCGGTTCAATATCGGAACAAAAAAAATTATTGGAACAAATGGTTTATGATTACTTAGATAGCTGAAAAGAAACTGATCACATACCTGTTTACTCACATTGAAACCGAATATGTTATATAATCTTTCAAAATTAATCGAGTCACTGGCCAGGAGAAAACCACTCATTGTGCTGTCAAATATGAGAAGTCTTCCAATACCCTTAAGGTCTATAACTTCATCAAGCAGGCCTTTAATCTGCATCAGCAAGATTTAAAATAGGCGGGGTGAGTAAATAAAGTTTTTAAAAATTATTTATTTTTTGTGCATGAATATGTACACAAACAGCAGTTATAAACTGTCACTAAGATAAACCGACACACACTATCACCAAGCCCCGTCAAACCAACCTTTCTACTAACATGTTGTACTGCATCTATTGCACCATGTCTAAATTGGTTACTGGTTAGAGACCCAAGAGTGAAAGAAGAAAGGTTCTCTAATTGCCTGATGTCTCGGAGTGGAGAACCTCGTTCGAAGTTTTAGAGTACGTGTTATGGTATTCGGCTTTTATATACTGCATATCCATCTCCACCCTTGTCACAATTACTCTTATCAGTGTCGTATCATCAGTTCCCAAGCCTTTCCTTTCGTTGCCTTTCGCAGTACCTATATTATTGAATGATGTATGTTAACATTTTACCTTCAGTTGGAACACACATACAATACAATACCTTGGATAACAGGTTCAGGTGAAAATAGATATTTTTTTGTTGTTGGTTAGATACTTAGATCCAGATGACTTCTCAATCACTTTTAGTAATATAGTTTTCAATTTGTAAGAATTTTATTACAATTTTGGAAACTTTCGACACCTTTGACAATCTACCATTTCCTTTAACTTTAAATGTTTGACTTCATTAGAAACTAAATACTGTATAACCCAAATGGACACTGGACAGTTTTTTGTTTTTGGTACATAAGTTTTACTGATGCCTCTATATAGTGAAAAGGGCTAGCAAGGTCAGTCACGAGATTATTCATGGTCCGATTCAGTTGGTTTTGGAGAAAATTATGAGCCAGACTACTAGCTATGGTTACCGAAGCTGGCAAACCAGACTGGCTAGTTGGGTCGGCCGGATAGCCAAACGGATCAAAACGATTGGTTTGGCAATTTTACCTGTTTTTTTCTCTTTTGCAAAATCATTAGTTTGTATTAGTTCTTTAAAATGATAAAAAAAATATTCATGGATGTTATACATATGTATATAACTGCATATTCCAAAAACAGAATAAGGGATAGACATTTGTTTATTTACATCACCATTTCCATGTTCCAAACCCTCATCCAACCCGTTGAACCCGATTTTTGTAACCATGAACTGACCCATTGCCATCTTTATGACAAAGGGTCTATCAGCGAGGGAAACACGAAAACATGATAATCAATGGGATAGATACCTTGGCAAAGTGTTTCTCGGGATTTTCAGCACATTGCAAAATAGTGATGAGAGCATCCTTAAAGAGCCCAGAGGTTTCATGGTTTATAGCCTGCAATAACATATGTCGGGGTTACATTAAATTACCCATCTCTTGCTCCACTTGTTTGCAGTTAACAACAAAAACAAATAATTTTTAATCAAACCAATAACCTAACTCAAACAAAGGGCCTGATCAATACAAAACAACCAAAAGAAGAACTTATATATGCACACATATGACTGCACGAAGCAATATTAGCATCCCCAAAATAAAAAATTTAGAATTCTTGATTAAATCATTGAATCAATGTCAAAATTTGAATAAAAAAACGTAATACCTGTACTCAATCGTATATGACTGATCAAAAATGACGAAAAACATAATAAGTATGCCGACCTGAGACAATGGTAGCAAAGGAGAGTAAGAGTGGCACAGAAGGCCTAGATATTACAGGTTAAAAAGATGCAAAATCAACTAAGAATTCATATATATGTATAACCAATGGTGTGATTTGGTGACGTCGCTAGTGGAGATGATGATGATTGCGAGTTTCACTCCGGTGAGTAGTCGTCGGTGTTATCATCGGCAGATTTGGTGGGTAATAAGAAGGGAGAGGACTTTGGTTTGCTATTTTAACAGCATTTTATAACAAAGATGTCGACATGTGGCTGTTGGATTTAGGAATATAATCCTCTGTATGTGAAACACTAACTAAATTATATAAACAATATGACATCACTAATCCATCTTTGTATTCACTTGTTAGCTAAAAAAACACTTTGTTAATTTATAAGAAAGTTCATTAAATTTGTTACCTTAAAAGAAGATTAGAAGGTATTACGATCTCCTTTATGGCCTGTGAGAGTATGACGAACCCAACCCAAATTCGCATCCCAAACGTACAGATTGTCGAAGACTCTAGCTGCTTTAATGAACCTGTTATCATGGGTAAGGGAGAGATCAAGGACCGACCCTAAACAACCCTTGAGATTCAGGTTAGATGGCCATTAGTTGAGTCTCGCATTTTTTACCGTATGGTCCTGACCACCACTGACTAGTTTACCATAACTGTTTTCAAAAACTACAGAAGCATAACCTCCATCATGAGCTGGGATCATGTGCTTGCAGGTCTTTAGCATTAACCAATCAAATTTAACCTTTGTTAACCTTCAGTCCAGCCAGGTGACTGCATCAAATGGTTTCTCCCAAACTTTAGACAAAAGTTGCACATATTATATGAGAAAAATTTAGTCATAGACATATCTATTACGGCTATAATTCACAATGCAAACCATCACAATCAATGACATTCTATATAAAACATTCATATTTAATTTTTTAAAATTCACAATAAGGTATCACAAATCATCATTAAACCAAAGATTAATCCGTATTGTGTAAGAAGTAAATTTATAACTTGAAATTTATCATTTTACTCAAATGTTTTCCCACATAATCAAGCAAGCATATAACTAAAAAGCAACATAATTTACCATATCATCTGGGCTCTGCTCCTTTTCACTTGATAGCAGTGGCGAAGGATAAGAAGGGCCAGGGGTGGCCCTGCCCCCTGTTTTCTGGCACGGTGGTATAAATTTGCGATTTTCATAGGTAAATTGAGTCCGGGTTAAGTTCGGCCCCACCGATTTGCCACTACCGATCGAAAAAAATTGAGTCCGGCCCCCACCGATTCCGAAACCAAGCTTCGCCACTGCTTGATGGCGTATGGTTCATCTGAGATGGGATATGTCATTTTCCAGCGGTTCATCTTATATAAAAAAAACAACATAATTTAGTGAGAAATAAAGACTACGAATTAGCAAATTACCTTGATTTTGTGGAACTCCAGCGTGCTCTGTTGTTCTCATTTACATCGTCAAATTGGGCTAACAAAAGAAAACCCTAAACACAAATTGGAGACCAATTAAAATGCAGTCGTTCTTTTGATATTGTTGTAGTAGATTAGGATGATGTGATACTACCAAAATCAAATCGTTTGAAGTGCATCAATGAGAAAGCTCTGTAGACGAGGAAGAGTGGGTGATGTGTTGAATCGACTGAGGAAAAAAAATGTATGTTGAAGATGGAATTACCTTGTGCCATGGTAGTTAATGAGAACCCTGATGAGAAGAGGCGGCCAAATTTTTGTTATCTGTGGGTTGAAGGAGAGGGATGGCGCAATAGGGGTTTATAGTGGGTGGCGGAAATTGGTTGAATAGGATACAAGGTTGGGCATGAAATCCTTGTTTAGATTGAAGCAGTTATCGTAGAAAGAGGAACACACTGTGTGATGGGGAGAGTGAGTTTGCAATTATGGGAAAACTGAATCCCAAAAAATAGGAAAACTTAACTTCCATTTAGAAATTGTAACTGCTAAATTTTGGAGTTTGGATGGCTCAGATTGATTTGAGAGAATAACTGATTAATTATTGTGGCCAGGATTATCTCAAAATGCAGTTTTAAACATGCTGATGGGAAGTTACATAGGGGTGAACAATATAATAATAATTTTTGGTGTTCCAATAACTTCACCATAAAATAAACATCAAAAATAATGAAAAAAAAACAGAGCGTAACTAAAATTAGTCAACCTTTTTGTTTGAACTTCTATTATTATTATTATTAATAATAATAATAATAATAATAATAATAATAATAATAAATTATCTTTAGTTTTACAAAACATTTAGATTTAGATTTTCATATTACAATCCATATTTCCATTCTTCATCATCACCAGACTATCTGCAAGCCGGCCAACCGCCGTCGTCTTCATCGCCATCGTCTGATGGTTGATTCAGGCAAAAAAAAGCAAGGGAAAACAAAATTAAACAATTGCGTTGTTGGACTTACATAACCGATCGGTCTTCAAAACATTTCTGAATACGAAATCGCCGCCATCAACACCGGTCCGTTCTACCTGTGGTCCGTCGCGGTCCGTCGATAAATAATTTTGAAAATGTTCAGGCGGGTGATACACGTGACCGGAGATTTTTTTAAGGCCGTGGGGGTTATATAAGGCGAACGGTGGTAGGCGGTGGGTGGAGCGGAGTTGGTTTGGAAATTGGAAACTAACTATAAAGTGATAGTCACGACGGTATTTTTGTTTTGGTTAGTTAGAAGGCGTGTAATAAAAATAGGCGGTTGTTGAAAAGACAAAACGGAAGAAAAGAGTGTACGGAAAGGATTTACTATTTTATCATGTGTTTAACGCCGTTAATGAAAAGTTAAGTTGCTATTTGTATTATTATATAATTACTAATACTAACTAATACTAATACTAATATTATGATTTTAGTTTTACTATTCGTAAAAATAGTATTGTTGACCGAATGCATTACTAATACGAATTGATATTAATACTAATTGACCAAATTGAATGTTATTTATTAATATTTTTAATCTCATTTATTTATATTAATATTACTACGAAATTATATTTAATCAATCTTTATGAATTATTATTAGTCTTGCCTACAATTAATAGGATTTATTCATTCTTTAATGTTATTTAGTATGAGTTTATATGACATTAATAATAAATGACCGAATTTAATGTTATATATTACGATTTTTAAGCTCATTTATTTATTATTGACCGAATTAAATTACGAATATACTACTAATACTAAAACTAATATTACGATTTTTAATTTTAATCTCATTTATATTTTATTGACCGAATTAAATTTTCTATTACTATTTTTACGAATATATTACTGATTACTAATACTAACTAATACTAATACTAATACTAATACTAATATTATAATTTTAGTTTGTTTCAATTAGAAGATATTTTCATTGGCGAATATTGTGTCTTTAAATGGTGCTCAATCCAGCACAGGTTGTTTATTACTAAGGTTCCACCACAAGAAGTCATTGATTTTCAAATTTAAATTGCGATTTTTTATGTTTGTAATGTAATTTATTTGAATTTTTGATTACGATTTTAAGGTTATTTATTAATATTTATAATCTCATTTATTTATATTACTATGTTTACGAATTATGATTAGTCTTGATTGCAATTAATAATATTTATTTATTTTTAATGTTATTTATTAAGATATTTAATATTATTTATTGACATTAATAATAATTGACCGAATTTAATGTTATTTATTAAAATTTTTAATCTCATTTATTTATATTACTTTTTTCGAATTTACGTTTAATAAGATTTAACCATTTTTAATGTATTTTTAGTATGTTAGAATTAATGTTATTTATTGACATTAATAATAATTGACCGAATTGAATGTTATTTATTACGATTTGCTAATCTCATTTATTTATATTAATATTAATATTACTACGAAATTATGTTTAATCTATCTTTATGAAATTATGTTAATATTATTTATATTACTATTCGTTCGAATTATTATTGGTCTTGCCTGCAATTAATAGGATTTATTCATTTTTAAAGATATTTATTATGAGTTTTAATGACATTAATAATAATTGACCAAATTTAATGTTATATATTACGATTTTTAAGCTCTTTTATTTATTATTGACCGAATTGACCGAATTAATTTACGAATATATTACTAATATTAATACTAATACTAATATTACGATTTTTAATTTTAATTTCATTTATTTCTTATTGACCGAATTAAATTACGAATATAATACTAATACTAAAACTAATATTACAATTTTTAATTTTAATCCCATTTATATCTTATTGACCGAATTAAATTTTTTTATTACTATTTTTACGAATATATTACTAATTACTAATAATTACTAAGGGGCTGTTTGGCAAGTGCTGAACTAGTAATTGCTGAACCATTAAGAGTTGTTTGGCTGTATCTCTGAATGACTGTGTAGAATGGCTATTTTACCCCTCTGAACTATTATGTGCTAAATGAATGTATCTGTTTGGCCAGAGTTCTGAATAGTGTACAGATTGATGAAAAATTATAAAAGGAAAATACAAAACGTCATAGAAAATCCAAATTACACATAAATCCTTTAAAATCCATGGAAACATACGAAAATCCAAATACAAAATAACACAACATACGAAATCCAAATACAAATAACATAACTCTGCATACAATTTTAATTTGAATCATTTGAAAGCAACTGATCAGCAATCTGGCCACGTAAATAATTCATATAGTCAATACCTTGTGAACCCCACTCTATGTCTTGAACTAACAGGCCATCATTTCCCCCACTTTGCATTTCATGAAACATCGTGTTCTCATCATACTCCATAAGTAACTGATCATAAATATTGCATTTCCTTATAAAATTATGGATGGCAAAACAAGCAATCACTATGTCTCTTTGTATTGGAAAAGAAAAGGGAGCCATTTGCTTTAGGATTAGGAATCTCGCCTTTAGAACACCACATGCACGTTCAACGACATTTCTGAGTTGTGCGTGAGCATGATTGAATCTTTCTTCCTTAGTTAACGCACGTTGTCGTCGAAAATCGGCTAACCAATACCTCGTACCACGGTAGGGAGTCATAAATCCACGAGTGTTGGTGTACGCAGCGTCACAAAGGTAATATGTGACATCCGTCCCTTTTAATTTATCAATATTACAACTTTAGTCCTTCTTGGTTACAAATGTTCTCCTTGTACCTTTTGTTCAACGCAAATCTTTATAATCTTAAGTTGTATTATTAAACTTTTGTATATATATATATATATATATATATATATATATTTAATTACAAATACGTTCCTCTTGGTTACGCATAAGAGGATTTATATTAGCATGTTTCAAAAATTATAAAGTAAAAAAAAATCTATAAAAGTTAAAAGGTTTATAAAGGTGTTAAGGTTTATAAGGTTTTCATTAAGATTTAAACAATATATTTAGTTATAAACAATAGGGACCATTTGTGCCAATTTTGAAAGTTTAAAAAAATATATATATAACAATGTCTGCATTCTCGTTTTTCCGGCCAAGGGAATCCGGCAACCGGAATATTTTTCCAGCGAACGTAAATCAGTCTGTTTAGGCGTCTTCTAGCCTTTTTTTAATTCACCTTTTAAATCCCCCATCAGTTTCGAACCATGAGGGACCAGTTACATGCGTTTTTTTATCTAGATTAATTGAGTTTCAATCGAGTTTTAATCTTGTAACCGACCGGACTTTAAGGGATTTAAACCACCTCAATCATACCATATAACCATTCTACATACAACATCAATCAACATACAACATAACAATCAACATACAATATAACCATTCTACAAACAACATCAATCAACATAACCATTCTACATACAACATCAATCAACGTAACCATTTTACATACAACATCAATCAACATAACCATTCTACATACAACATCAATCAACATAACCATTCTACATACAAAATCAGAAAAAACTAATAGAAAAAAAATACCCAAATTCAAAAAAAAAAATAATAGAAAACAAATCTGAAAAATAAACAAATCCATAAAATAACAAAATCAGATAGTCAACCACATCATAATAAACAAATCTGAAAAAAAAACTAATAGAAAACAAATCTGAAAAATAAACAAATCCATAAAATAACAAAATCATATAGTCAACCACATCATAATAATAAAATACATGAAAATCGGTTTAATACAAAAAAAAAATGGTGCACGAAACCTGGGTGGAGGGGCTGTTGGGTGGAAGAGAGGGGGAGGAGGCGGCGCTGTTGGTGGAAGAGAGGGAGGAGGAGGAGGAGGAGGCGCTGCTGTTGGGTGGTGAGAAGAGGGAGGCGGCGCTGTTGTGGGCTGAGGAGAGGGAGGATGAGGGAGGCGCTGTTGAGGGCTGTTGTGTGGTGAGGAGATGGAGGAGTAGAGCGGCGACCGACGGGAGGTTGTGAGCAGAGGGGTGAGGGCGGAGGTTTTGGGTGAGGAGAGGTGAAAGGGAAAGTGGTGTGTAGTAGGGTTCCTTTTGATACAGAGAAGAGAAGCAAGGAAGGGTAACAAGAGTCTTTTTTTATTCAGCAAGGATACACGGTTTGTATGGTACAGACTGAATGGTACCATTAAGAGGCTTTCATTTTACCAACCAAACAAGCAAACCTCTGTCCGAATAAGAGGGGAGCCTCTTAATGATTCGTTAAGAGGGTAAACAAACAGCTCCTAATAATTACTAATACTAATACTAATATTACGATTTTACTTTTACTATTCGTAAAAATAGTATTGTTGACCGAATATATTACTAATTTTAATTGACATTAATAATAATTGACCGAATTGAAAGTTATTTATTACGATTTTTTAATCTTATTTATTTATATTAATATTACTACGAAATTATGTTTAATCTATCTTTATGAATTATTATTGGTCTTGCCTGCAATTAATAGGATTTATTCATTTTTTAATGTTATTTATTATGAGTTTTAATGATGTAACGCCCCAAAAACCCGTTTCATTTAAAGACATTGATAGGCGGGATTAATAAAATGATATTGAGTCAAGAGATTATAAGTTGGAGGGTGGAAATTGCCAAACACCCAAAGTCCATATTATTATTATTATATAAGGGGCAAAACACCAAAAACACACACACTTGTGTGTTTTGGTCGATTATCAGGAAGAAGAAAAAGGGCTCCAACCCTAGTCCAACTACCAAGCTTGATTTAGCAAGAATTCAAAGGGGAAATCGATGCATTATCTAGAAATGGACCCTTTAAGGTCAATTGAACCCAAAGGTACCTTCTATTTGGTAGGTTTTGATGTTATGATTCATCTTAAATTTGATGAAAATTTAGGGTGTATGTGAAAAACGTGAATCAAGGATGGATGAAGGTGTCTAGATGTTGATAGACACTAAAGGAACCATAATTTATGACACTACATAAGGCTATGCTTGATTCATGTGCTAATTAGATTGTTTTACACCTAGGTTGGAAGTGGGTGTTGGTCTTAGTGTAATCCAAGACCTTTCTTAATTAGTTGTTGGATATTTTGAAAAGAAAGTGGTGATCGCTATGTTTAATAACTATGGAATATTGAAGGATATGTAGTGTAGGTAAATAATATGATGATTGATGTTATGAGCTATGAAACTAAGAATGACATAATTGTACATTGAGCTTAGAATGTTGTACGCACACCATGTGTTCGATGAAATGTTTAGATGAACTTGCATGCAAGTAATTGATGAGGATGAATGGAATATGATGATTGTAGGAAATTAATATAAAGGATGTGTTTTGATGGAAACCATGTGTGAATTATAATGGATTGTATGTAGGTATGTATGTATGCACATAAGTGATCTTATGGTTGTATGTGTGTTCTATAATGTGTGAATTTGTATGCAAGACTCGACAAGTATGAAAGTAATGTGATTGTTGGTGCAAGTGATAGTAGGTTAACATGGGGAATTCGTCTTAGAGAGAAATCATGTGGAAATTAGTTGATTGTATGATTTGGTAAGAAGTATGCATTAGTAGTGTGTACACTATGCTTAAATATTATGATGTACATGATGTGTTGATTAATTGGTGAGACGAATGATCTTGTATCTTAAATGACTTTCTGGAAAGTCAATGATGTAGAATAACATGGTTAGGCTCCCAAACTTGATTGTGTGATTAGAACACTATGCGACGCAAAATATGTTAGAACTATGAGACATATATGATAGTAAGTGGTATTACATGATGTGAGAATAAATGTGGTTGTGAATGTATGTTTTAGATATGAAAAAGTTGACTAATGAAGGTCAAATGTGATATTTGGTTGAGGAAAGTTGTTAGTGTGATATGATCATGTATGCTAACAATGATGTGAACATGATGATATGAAAGGATAGGAAGGATGGACTCAACCATGGGAAGCTAATGGGTCAAGAGGAGGCAAATAAACAAGCATGAACTTGGAGGACTTGAGGTAAGTGATTCCCGAACTTAACTCGCATCTATGATATTGAATTATGTTCACATAGAATGGGAATATTGAAGGAGTACATGGTTTTGGTTATGGGTCAAGGATTCACATGGTAGTTAACTTGGACATTGTCTTTGTAAAGGTAACTAGTGTAGACAAGGTTTGAGCGAATCAAGTATAGTAGGTACTTGAACTCGAACCGGAAGCTCGTAAGGGGCGTGCATTCGATCCGAGACTTGATCAAGGTATGTGTGGAATAATGGGTAGGAGAGTTAGTCAATGAGCTACTACAATGTCGGGAATTGTGGGTAAGAATGGCGTGAAAGGAATGGCTTTGAAACAAGGAAAGTATTGTCCAACAGCAGTTGTTGGCGTACCCTACGCCAGTTTTGGCGTAGGATACGCCAAGTCTGGTTTGCCTACGCCAGATTCTGCTGCCCTACGCCACTCTGTCACCCCTCGCCTACGCAAGTGGCGTAGGCTACGCCACTTTTGGCGTACCCTACGCCAAATCCCCTTCGGCCTTGGATGTTGATTTTTCAGCTTGTTTATGCTTCTGTACCTTGTCCGAGCAACTCCAAACCTCATTTATAGTACATATGTGTACTCATGCTCGGGTTTGAGAGAGAGCTTCATGTATGTAAGGATTGGTAGTTATATGTGGATTGAGTATAGGATTGGAAACGTCATAGTTGTTTTAGAGATTGGCGAAGAAAGAGTAACATGACGGGTCAAAGTAAGTTATAAGAGGGAATTGTATGCTTGTATGTATTGTGGGGTTATATAAGGGAATTGTATGCTTGTATGTATTGTGGGGTATTGAGGAAATTGTATATTGTATGAATTGTGGGGTTATTAACCTTGTTATGTGAATGGTAATGAAGATGCAGGTATATAAGTGTGAATGCATGAGACTTGTAGGATCAGCTCGGGGTAACACACCCGAACTTCCAAAAAGGCGTTGGAACGAGATCATGGAGTATCTATGGATATTATCTCCGCATTTTGAGTAGTGTGCATTAAGTCACTAAATGAACTAACGAAACGGTTATTTGGTGTTCGTAGGTTGTCTTGTCTACCTAATAGAGTAAGGAAAGGAGGGAGATCGAGCAAGGAGGCGGATTGTACGAGGACACGACCCCATAACGTGATATAGATGGGTCACGTTTAATGTAATAGAACATATTTAAAGGATGTAACACCTAAATTGCTTAGTAGATTTGGGTTCTAAATATCCAAGGTTGTCTTTAAAAGAAATAAATTTTTCGGTTGGTATTTCTGCTGCACGTTTTTCTGTAAATTGGTTTAGGGTGTTACAAATGACATTAATAATAATTGACCAAATTTAATGTTATATATTACGATTTTTAAGCTCATTTATTTATTATTGACCGAATTAAATTATGAATATATTACTAAGGTTCCACCACAAGAAGTCATTGATTTTCAAATTTAAATTGCGATTTTTTATGTTTGTAATGTAATTTATTTGAATTTTTTATTACGATTTTGAGGTTATTTATTAATATTTATAATCTCATTTATTTATATTACTATGTTTACGAATTATGATTAGTCTTGATTGCAATTAATAATATTTATTTATTTTTAATGTTATTTATTAAGATATTTAATATTATTTATTGACATTAATAATAATTGACCGAATTTAATGTTATTTATTAAAATTTTTAATCTCATTTATTTATATTACTTTTTTCGAATTTACGTTTAATAAGATTTAACCATTTTTAATGTATTTTTAGTATGTTAGAATTAATGTTATTTATTGACATTAATAATAATTGACCGAATTGAATGTTATTTATTACGATTTGCTAATCTCATTTATTTATATTAATATTAATATTACTACGAAATTATGTTTAATCTATCTTTATGAAATTATGTTAATATTATTTATATTACTATTCGTTCGAATTATTATTGGTCTTGCCTGCAATTAATAGGATTTATTCATTTTTAAAGATATTTATTATGAGTTTTAATGACATTAATAATAATTGACCAAATTTAATGTTATATATTACGATTTTTAAGCTCTTTTATTTATTATTGACCGAATTGACCAAATTAATTTACGAATATATTACTAATATTAATACTAATACTAATATTACGATTTTTAATTTTAATTTCATTTATTTCTTATTGACCGAATTAAATTACGAATATAATACTAATACTAAAACTAATATTACAATTTTTAATTTTAATCCCATTTATATCTTATTGACCGAATTAAATTTTTTTATTACTATTTTTACGAATATATTACTAATTACTAATAATTACTAAGGGGCTGTTTGGCAAGTGCTGAACTAGTAATTGCTGAACCATTAAGAGTTGTTTGGCTGTATCTCTGAATGACTGTGTAGAATGGCTATTTTACCCCTCTGAACTATTATGTGCTGAATGAATGTATCTGTTTGGCCAGAGTTCTGAATAGTGTACAGATTGATGAAAAATTATAAAAGGAAAATACAAAACGTCATAGAAAATCCAAATTACACATAAATCCTTTAAAATCCATGGAAACATACGAAAATCCAAATACAAAATAACACAACATACGAAATCCAAATACAAATAACATAACTCTGCATACAATTTTAATTTGAATCATTTGAAAGCAACTGATCAGCAATCTGGCCACGTAAATAATTCATATAGTCAATACCTTGTGAACCCCACTCTATGTCTTGAACTAACAGGCCATCATTTCCCCCACTTTGCATTTCATGAAACATCGTGTTCTCATCATACTCCATAAGTAACTGATCATAAATATTGCATTTCCTTATAAAATTATGGATGGCAAAACAAGCAATCACTATGTCTCTTTGTATTGGAAAAGAAAAGGGAGCCATTTGCTTTAGGATTAGGAATCTCGCCTTTAGAACACCACATGCACGTTCAACGACATTTCTGAGTTGTGCGTGAGCATGATTGAATCTTTCTTCCTTAGTTAACGCACGTTGTCGTCGAAAATCGGCTAACCAATACCTCGTACCACGGTAGGGAGTCATAAATCCACGAGTGTTGGTGTACGCAGCGTCACAAAGGTAATATGTGACATCCGTCCCTTTTAATTTATCAATATTACAACTTTAGTCCTTCTTGGTTACAAATGTTCTCCTTGTACCTTTTGTTCAACGCAAATCTTTATAATCTTAAGTTGTATTATTAAACTTTTGTATATATATATATATATATATTTTTAATTACAAATACGTTCCTCTTGGTTACGCATAAGAGGATTTATATTAGCATGTTTCAAAAATTATAAAGTAAAAAAAAATCTATAAAAGTTAAAAGGTTTATAAAGGTGTTAAGGTTTATAAGGTTTTCATTAAGATTTAAACAATATATTTAGTTATAAACAATAGGGACCATTTGTGCCAATTTTGAAAGTTTAAAAAAATATATATATAACAATGTCTGCATTCTCGTTTTTCCGGCCAAGGGAATCCGGCAACCGGAATATTTTTCCAGCGAACGTAAATCAGTCTGTTTAGGCGTCTTCTAGCCTTTTTTAATTCACCTTTTAAATCCCCCATCAGTTTCGAACCATGAGGGACCAGTTACATGCGTTTTTTTATCTAGATTAATTGAGTTTCAATCGAGTTTTAATCTTGTAACCGACCGGACTTTAAGGGATTTAAACCACCTCAATCATACCATATAACCATTCTACATACAACATCAATCAACATACAACATAACAATCAACATACAATATAACCATTCTACAAACAACATCAATCAACATAACCATTCTACATACTACATACAACATCAATCAACATAACCATTCTACATACAACATCAATCAACATAACCATTCTACATACAAAATCAGAAAAAACTAATAGAAAAAAAATACCCAAATTCAGAAAAAAAAAATAATAGAAAACAAATCTGAAAAATAAACAAATCCATAAAATAACAAAATCAGATAGTCAACCACATCATAATAAACAAATCTGAAAAAAAAACTAATAGAAAACAAATCTGAAAAATAAACAAATCCATAAAATAACAAAATCATATAGTCAACCACATCATAATAATAAAATACATGAAAATCGGTTTAATACAAAAAAAATGGTGCACGAAACCTGGGTGGAGGGGCTGTTGGGTGGAAGAGAGGGGGAGGAGGCGGCGCTGTTGGTGGAAGAGAGGGAGGAGGAGGAGGAGGAGGCGCTGCTGTTGGGTGGTGAGAAGAGGGAGGCGGCGCTGTTGTGGGCTGAGGAGAGGGAGGATGAGGGAGGCGCTGTTGAGGGCTGTTGTGTGGTGAGGAGATGGAGGAGTAGAGCGGCGACCGACGGGAGGTTGTGAGCAGAGGGGTGAGGGCGGAGGTTTTGGGTGAGGAGAGGTGAAAGGGAAAGTGGTGTGTAGTAGGGTTCCTTTTGATACAGAGAAGAGAAGCAAGGAAGGGTAACAAGAGTCTTTTTTTATTCAGCAAGGATACACGGTTTGTATGGTACAGACTGAATGGTACCATTAAGAGGCTTTCATTTTACCAACCAAACAAGCAAACCTCTGTCCGAATAAGAGGGGAGCCTCTTAATGATTCGTTAAGAGGGTAAACAAACAGCTCCTAATAATTACTAATACTAATACTAATATTACGATTTTACTTTTACTATTCGTAAAAATAGTATTGTTGACCGAATATATTACTAATTTTAATTGACATTAATAATAATTGACCGAATTGAAAGTTATTTATTACGATTTTTTTAATCTTATTTATTTATATTAATATTACTACGAAATTATGTTTAATCTATCTTTATGAATTATTATTGGTCTTGCCTGCAATTAATAGGATTTATTCATTTTTTAATGTTATTTATTATGAGTTTTAATGATGTAACGCCCCAAAAACCCGTTTCATTTAAAGACATTGATAGGCGGGATTAATAAAATGATATTGAGTCAAGAGATTATAAGTTGGAGGGTGGAAATTGCCAAACACCCAAAGTCCATATTATTATTATTATATAAGGGGCAAACACCAAAAACACACACACTTGTGTGTTTTGGTCGATTATCAGGAAGAAGAAAAAGGGCTCCAACCCTAGTCCAACTACCAAGCTTGATTTAGCAAGAATTCAAAGGGGAAATCGATGCATTATCTAGAAATGGACCCTTTAAGGTCAATTGAACCCAAAGGTACCTTCTATTTGGTAGGTTTTGATGTTATGATTCATCTTAAATTTGATGAAAATTTAGGGTGTATGTGAAAAACGTGAATCAAGGATGGATGAAGGTGTCTAGATGTTGATAGACACTAAAGGAACCATAATTTATGACACTACATAAGGCTATGCTTGATTCATGTGCTAATTAGATTGTTTTACACCTAGGTTGGAAGTGGGTGTTGGTCTTAGTGTAATCCAAGACCTTTCTTAATTAGTTGTTGGATATTTTGAAAAGAAAGTGGTGATCGCTATGTTTAATAACTATGGAATATTGAAGGATATGTAGTGTAGGTAAATAATATGATGATTGATGTTATGAGCTATGAAACTAAGAATGACATAATTGTACATTGAGCTTAGAATGTTGTACGCACACCATGTGTTCGATGAAATGTTTAGATGAACTTGCATGCAAGTAATTGATGAGGATGAATGGAATATGATGATTGTAGGAAATTAATATAAAGGATGTGTTTTGATGGAAACCATGTGTGAATTATAATGGATTGTATGTAGGTATGTATGTATGCACATAAGTGATCTTATGGTTGTATGTGTGTTCTATAATGTGTGAATTTGTATGCAAGACTCGACAAGTATGAAAGTAATGTGATTGTTGGTGCAAGTGATAGTAGGTTAACATGGGGAATTCGTCTTAGAGAGAAATCATGTGGAAATTAGTTGATTGTATGATTTGGTAAGAAGTATGCATTAGTAGTGTGTACACTATGCTTAAATATTATGATGTACATGATGTGTTGATTAATTGGTGAGACGAATGATCTTGTATCTTAAATGACTTTCTGGAAAGTCAATGATGTAGAATAACATGGTTAGGCTCCCAAACTTGATTGTGTGATTAGAACACTATGCGACGCAAAATATGTTAGAACTATGAGACATATATGATAGTAAGTGGTATTACATGATGTGAGAATAAATGTGGTTGTGAATGTATGTTTTAGATATGAAAAAGTTGACTAATGAAGGTCAAATGTGATATTTGGTTGAGGAAAGTTGTTAGTGTGATATGATCATGTATGCTAACAATGATGTGAACATGATGATATGAAAGGATAGGAAGGATGGACTCAACCATGGGAAGCTAATGGGTCAAGAGGAGGCAAATAAACAAGCATGAACTTGGAGGACTTGAGGTAAGTGATTCCCGAACTTAACTCGCATCTATGATATTGAATTATGTTCACATAGAATGGGAATATTGAAGGAGTACATGGTTTTGGTTATGGGTCAAGGATTCACATGGTAGTTAACTTGGACATTGTCTTTGTAAAGGTAACTAGTGTAGACAAGGTTTGAGCGAATCAAGTATAGTAGGTACTTGAACTCGAACCGGAAGCTCGTAAGGGGCGTGCATTCGATCCGAGACTTGATCAAGGTATGTGTGGAATAATGGGTGGGAGAGTTAGTCAATGAGCTACTACAATGTCGGGAATTGTGGGTAAGAATGGCGTGAAAGGAATGGCTTTGAAACAAGGAAAGTATTGTCCAACAGCAGTTGTTGGCGTACCCTACGCCAGTTTTGGCGTAGGATACGCCAAGTCTGGTTTGCCTACGCCAGATTCTGCTGCCCTACGCCACTCTGTCACCCCTCGCCTACGCAAGTGGCGTAGGCTACGCCACTTTTGGCGTACCCTACGCCAAATCCCCCTTCGGCCTTGGATGTTGATTTTTCAGCTTGTTTATGCTTCTGTACCTTGTCCGAGCAACTCCAAACCTCATTTATAGTACATATGTGTACTCATGCTCGGGTTTGAGAGAGAGCTTCATGTATGTAAGGATTGGTAGTTATATGTGGATTGAGTATAGGATTGGAAACGTCATAGTTGTTTTAGAGATTGGCGAAGAAAGAGTAACATGACGGGTCAAAGTAAGTTATAAGAGGGAATTGTATGCTTGTATGTATTGTGGGGTTATATAAGGGAATTGTATGCTTGTATGTATTGTGGGGTATTGAGGAAATTGTATATTGTATGAATTGTGGGGTTATTAACCTTGTTATGTGAATGGTAATGAAGATGCAGGTATATAAGTGTGAATGCATGAGACTTGTAGGATCAGCTCGGGGTAACACACCCGAACTTCCAAAAAGGCGTTGGAACGAGATCATGGAGTATCTATGGATATTATCTCCGCATTTTGAGTAGTGTGCATTAAGTCACTAAATGAACTAACGAAACGGTTATTTGGTGTTCGCAGGTTGTCTTGTCTACCTAATAGAGTAAGGAAAGGAGGGAGATCGAGCAAGGAGGCGGATTGTACGAGGACACGACCCCATAACGTGATATAGATGGGTCACGTTTAATGTAATAGAACATATTTAAAGGATGTAACACCTAAATTGCTTAGTAGATTTGGGTTCTAAATATCCAAGGTTGTCTTTAAAAGAAATAAATTTTTCGGTTGGTATTTCTGCTGCACGTTTTTCTGTAAATTGGTTTAGGGTGTTACAAATGACATTAATAATAATTGACCAAATTTAATGTTATATATTACGATTTTTAAGCTCATTTATTTATTATTGACCGAATTAAATTATGAATATATTACTAATACTAAAACTAATATACGATTTTTAATTTTAATCCCATTTATATCTTATTGATCGAATTAAATTTTTCTATTACTATTTTTACGAATATATTACTAATTACTAATAATTAATAATACTAATACTAATATTACGTGCAGAAATTGTTTCTCAAGTCGCTAGGTTTGTTATTTGCATATTCAACATTTATGATTACAATATTCTTATTTTATAAGTAGTTACACATTCTAAATTTTCTATACATACTGATTTTGTAAAGTTTTACGGTGATTTGATGGCCTTATTTGCTTCACTCAGAAGATACTTCCATTGGCGAATATTGTGTATTCAAATGGTGTTCAATCAATTGTCATGAAACGATATTTTTTTAAACATATACGACTTTCTTTCAAACATTTATTTAAATCTATTTAACAGTTTATAATTTAAATATAATCCGAAGATAATAATGTACATTTATTTTCTTACACTTTTATTATTCTTTCAATAATAAATATAATTTAAATATGTTTACAGTTTCCTAAAATATATATATATTGTATTCAAAATAATTTTCAATATTATTACTAATATTACGACTTTAATTTTAATATTGTTGACCAAATCTGAGTAAAACATTTTTACGGTTTTGTTTAATTGATGGAGGTCAATTTTTTGACTATATGTCTTTGAGTTTGATTGTGCTAATTTTAAGCGTTGTTGACCAATTCACGTCAATTACTGTAACACCCCAACCGATGGCGGAAACATCGAGGTGTCACGTAGTGACGATTGTTCAATAGCACATGGACTAAATTGTAAATATTAATAGCAAATAACTTCCATTATTCAAAACGAAATACAAAGAGTCTTAATAAAAATCTCAAACATAAATAATAAATGTTCAACTTTTATTTAAGCACTAGGTCCAGCCTAAGCGTGCAAAGCATGCAAGATCAAACTTCACCTGAAACATGTACAACATAATCTGTTAACACATATAATGCATTGGTGAGTATATCCATTTTCGTTCAAACAGTAATTTGCAATTTATGTGCCTTGATGTTTGTAATATGTAAAAGGGTCAAAATCAAGCCTCACATCGTTCAATAATCGTTCACACATCGTTCAAGAAAAACCATAACAATGACCAAGGAATATAATTCGTAGTACAACTCATTATTAGGTGCGGCCCAAAGGTTAATGACTTCGACAAATCGTTCATACAATTCACACAAAACATATCAATGAGCACATTGCTTTATAAATAATATACGTAAGTTTAATAATAATGTACATGAGTCACCCCAAAAGAGTAAATAGTAAAAAGGGGAAAGATATACTCACAGTTTCGTTAATTGTAATTTCCACGAAAGTTCGTCGTAAGGACTTAGAATTCCGAAGAACTCAACCTATATATGATAGAATACTAATGAGGAAAATAACTTAAAAGTCTAAGGCAACCAAAATCTAAGGCATTAGGGTTTACTAGACTTGTGTAGGAAAGATGAAGTTTTTAATAATAACTTAAACAATAGTTTTGAAATAAATATATCACGATTAAATATGTGACTATAACACTTTTGCCTCCCACACTTAGAAACATTTTCTATTTTATAGAAAATATCCACGAAAAAGATTTTATGATTTATATTTAATTAAACAATTTATTATATCTGATTTAAATATAAATAGAATAAATAATATGAGATATGATCCAAAAATGATATTTTTATGAAAAATAATTATTTTATGATGTGAAATACTGAAAATAATATTTCCAAAATTTCTTTCAATTTAATTGTATTTAAAACGTATTTAATGGGTTTAAATAATGTTTTAATGATTTAAAAATAGTAAAATTAACAAAAATAATCATTTTCTGAGAAATTACATTTTATTTCAGTTTATTATTCATAAAAATAAATCTCTAGAAAATTTGAGGTTAATATCACTTAAAATGAATTTTTAATCATTTAATTATGATTAAAACAAATTAAATCAAGAAAAATAGGAAAATATCAGAAAATAAAAATATGATAATTTTCTTTAGGGTGTCAAGATGTTTCATCTAAATTTTTATAATTTTTGGAGTACAAATGAATTTTCTAGAAATATTATAAGGTTTTAACTTATATATATATATATATATATATATAGGAAAAAGATCAAATAGGAACCAAGAGCCTAATTAGGAACTTTGGAACCAATCTGAGCCCTTCAGCTTTGATCTTGATCTAGGGGGTAGTTATGTAATTAAACAATTATATATTATATTTTGATTTAAATAAAAGTTTTATATTTGGAAGTTAATAAAAACTTCCTGCGAATAACATTCCTTAAAAAACTCACCCAATTCAATATCCTAATCAGTTTCTCTAAAAAAGATCCACCACCTCTCAGCCACCACCGCCTTCAAAAACCACCACCATCGTCGTCCCTCAGTCGTCGTCCTCTGCAAACCCCACCACCACCACCGCCCCTCCGCCGTCCTCTCCAAAACCCATCAGACCACCCTCAGCCACCACCGCCCTCAAAAAACACCACCATCGTCGTCCTCTGCAAACCCCACCACCACCATCGTCCCTCCGTCGTCCTCTGCAAACCCCATCAGACCACCCTCAGCCACCACCGCCCTCAACCACCCAAAAACCATCAGATATCCTCCCCCTGCAGGAACATCATCGGACCCCTCAACCACCCAAAAACCATCAGACCTCCTCCCCTGTCACCATCATCGGTTCTTCTTTTTAGAGAGAGGGAGAGAGAGAAAGAGAGAGAGAGAGCGATGAAAAGATTTGTTGTTAGTTGTTATACACCAGTGTATAATTATACATCAGTGTATAATATATGTATTTAATACTACCATTCTTACCAGTGTATAATTATACATCAGTGTATATTGATACATTTGAACTCGTTATCTTATTTAAGGTTTGATCGATTACCTTTTCCATATAATATACACCAATGTATATTATCCAAAACTATATTTTTTTTGATCGACGAACAACTGTGTGGCAACCACCCTTGCTGGGCGCCGTGCCTAAGAATCGACTACTCGACCTCCAGCAGCCCCCGCCTTCTCCCGATGCGCGAAAACCCGAGCCCCACCCGACCGAAGGCACGACAGTGTTATAGAACTCGGTAAAACCTCGCCGTCCGTCAGATTCGAACCGGCGCCACTCGTATTCGATCTTCACCCGGATACCAAACCATAATGTTGGAAGTGGGGATTGAACCTTTGATCACCTAGGTGAGACAAAAGCCACTCCACCACTCCACCACTATGGATGGATAACATCATATACTGCACATATTGATGAAGAATGATTACCATGGGGAAAAATAAATACTTTCCTAAAATAATGGGATTATAAAGGAAACTAATTAAACATGTGTTATTAATAGTCAATATACAATTACCACATTGCCCTTTGATTTAATTAAATATTTAATTAATGTTTTACTTATTTACAATCATGCCATTAGAGATCAATGGCTAAGATTGGTTCCTATGGTTCCTACTTAAGGTATGGTTCCTATTTAAACCCTACCCTATATATATATATATATATATATATATATATATATAGATAGATAAAGAAAATAAGAATAACAATAAATAAAAAAAAGAAGCAAAAAGAATGGTGTATGGTGGGGATCGAACCAGGGTTCATTGTGCAACACCACCCTTGGTTAACCACTACACCACAATGTCATAATATTATTTTCTTTCAAACGAAATAATATTTATATAAACTTCTAACTTCATCTTCTTCCTCATCCTATAAACCCTAACCCTAGTTTTTTTGCACCTTCAATTCGAACAGATTATAACCCGAATCAAGAGGGCTTTCAAAGAACATGATCAAAGGAGTAAAATGGCACCAAAAACAAGAGCTTACAATACGTATTTCGATCGGAAAAAGAGCTTCAACACGCGACCAAAGCTCACGAATTGGAGCCCTTCTAGACGTTTTTACTTGGTGTTTTTTAGTGGGTTTTGAAGGAAATGAGCACAGGAACCTAAAGCTATGCTTGATTTATATAATGGTCTTGTAAATATGGCGTTTCATCAAGCTTAAATATTATGGCGGTTACATAACAAAACCCGAAATTAATAGTGAGTTGTAACGCGTTTTTGACCACTTTTAAGAGGGAAAATCAAGGGATTAAAATGAAAAAACGTAAACATATTAATTCTTGCGAGTTTAAACGCTAAAAACGCCAAAAAGGAAGTCGCCGGAGAGGATTCCGGCTGCCGGAACGCGGCTGCTACAGTACCAGTTCAGAATTTTTTTTTTTTTTTGAAACCTGACAACTTTGGTCTCTCTAGTTAGTTTGGTTAATTCAATCACAACTAATAATGATTACTAAATATGTCAATAATAAATTGTATATAATGGGTAAGGCAATTTGAGACGCGGATGATTTTAATGTCATTTATTTGAATGATTGATTATGATTTTGATGTTATTTATTAAGATTTTTAATCTTATTTATTGATGTTACTAATATTACGAATTTCATTTTAACATTGTTGACCGACTTTCATTTTGATATTACGACTTTCCTTTAATCAATTGTCACTAAACGATAATCATCATCTTGATTTCAATAAGTGTGCTAATTTTAAGATGTTAATAATAATTTGTATATAATGAGTAAGGAAATTTTAGACGCGGATTATTTTAATGTCATTGATTTGAATGATTGATTATGATTTTGATGTTATTTATTAACATTTTTAATTGTTAAGTACCATATTTACACAGTTTAAATAATGCCGATTTTTGGCAGCCTTTTGTAACATGTCAAAAGTTGCCTAAAGTGTGTGTACAATGGGTCATTTTGGCTACATGTTGAAATGGGTCTGGGGTTGATCCTTTTGGTGTCTATTTTTTAATAAAATATAGGAAATTTATATTACAACATGTGACATTGGACCCATTTTCTTATTAGTTGTTTTTTAGCTATGTAATCGGTTTGAACCATTGAAGAGATAACATGTAAAATTTAAGCTACACGTTCAAGTAAGTGGGTTAAGGATTGTTTCTTGATTTACTTATCACTGTATCCATATCTTTACAACAACTATATTATATGTAGATCACAAATATGGAATACAATGGTGGAGGTTTTCATAAATTATTGAAAATGAGCTGCACTCCAAGGATCGTGATGATAATGATAACAACTTCGAAGGTGAAAAATCAGCTATCAATGAGCAAGACTTATAAGATTTTGATTAAAGTAATGAAAATGGACCATTGGTTGAAGTTCGTTAAGCCCCAACTAAATGATAAGTGTTCTATGCTTATGCTTAGTTATGATTATAATATAGATATTACCCAAATGATGTAATGTGTGATATTGGTTGAAGTTCGTTAAGCCCCAACTAAATGATAAGTGTTATATGGTTAAGCTTAGTTATGATTAAAATATAGATATTACCCAAATGATGTAATGTGTGATATGGTGATAGTATGCTATGCAGTTTGCAGTTGTCAAATTAAACTTTACTTACTCGATATATCCATCATTTCGTTACATTAAACTGTTAGATGACATTTTGCATTTAACACTCAAATTCATACATATTGCATTATCAAACATTTAGTAACCAAAACAAATTGCATAATGCAATTCTTATTTTCCTACTTTTTTTTTTCATTTTACTTTCGGGTGAACCGTGGGTCCCCACAGGACTCTAACCTAATTACTTATATATTAGGTTTAGATAATAATTACTTATGTATTAGGTTAAGATTAAAGGTGGTATAATCTTTCCTCATTAAAATTATTCATGGAGTAAGACACAAAGAGACAATGATCGGATCTAGAAATTTTCATTACAACATAAACTCGTTGGCTTAGGGTCCAAACGCTTTAGATTAAGGGATTGTTTGTTTGATTAAGTGTTGAATCATTAAGATGGTTTGAATGGTTAAGAGGCTCTGAATGGTTAAGAGCTTAATCATTCAGCATCCCTTATTAGCTTAATGGTTCAGCACTTAATCATTCCATTCGGATGCTGAAACAAACAATCTGAATGCTGAATGATTCAGACCTGAATGGTTAAGAGGCTGATTAAGAGGCTACCAAACAGCCCCTAAGATGGTTAATATAACATCAATCATTGTTACGTGTAGTAACATTTAGAAGAGACATGGCGTATTTAATTAGACGTCTTATTCTTACTCTTGGGTTCGTTAATTTAATTAGACATCTTATTTGTACTATTGGCTAACAAACTTGATTAGACGTCATACACTTTTTGCATCTCTTGATTAGTTTGATAGAATTTTTTAACAAGGGTTTTTCTTTCGAGTTGGAATTGAATGGTAAAATCTAACATCCAAAAATAGATTATATCCGATGCAAGTGAAATGACTCCGATGCAGAGTCAAAAATGCATCGGACCAAATTGAGGTTACAACGATACCTAACTGGTCCAGATAACCACAACCAGATCGGTATCACAGCAAATCTAGTCTTCCATAATTGATAAGGGCACCACCAATAATACAATAATTGATTGTTGGTGACATAACAATGTGTGATCCGCATGAGGAACCATATGCCTCGTCACTCACACACTTACTAATAGTTTGAGTACAATGCCGATATTGATTCTTATGCCAAATGGTGGTCATACCCCCCCCCCCTCTATGTGACGAGGCCGATCGATGTTAGTTGGAACAAAATTGACTTAGGAGATGAGCAACCATCGAAGCTTGCAGAGATCAACTATGAATATCAGCGAAGGATTCCTTGATGCTACGTTGGCGCCATCTGTGTTGTGTTTGAGTCAATTAGATACATTGGGAGTAAGGGTGTTCAAAGTTCAATTCAGATTTGAAAAATTAGAAATTTTACTTGGTTCAATTTGATTATCAAGAATTCGATTCGATTTGATTCAATTCAAGTCAAGTAAATTCAATACGAATTTGTGACTTTAAATTTGAATTCCAGTTTCAAATACAAATCAAATATGAAATCAAGTAAAAAATAAAATTTTGAAAAATTTAATTCATATAATTCAAAAATTCGTTATTCAATTCGTTAACATCCCTAATTTGGAGTAAATGTCACAACTCCAACTAATAAGTGATAACACAATGGCAAACACAAAAAGACGTAAATTATAACCAGGGTCCAGGGTACATGCTTTCTTCTCACTAAAGTGCTGACTCCCATCTTACAAGCAACAATGTAGAACTCATCAGTCATCACAAGAGTAGAGGGGCTGGAAAAAGAGTTCGCCCAGTTTTTGCAGAAAAACCGCGAGCTTCTTTGCCAAAAAATGGTCTATGCCAACTTGGTGTTTCCGATCTGGATGATCGCATGTACATTTTCTGTGGCGCTGCAGAGGTTGAGCGTTTTGAACATTTTCGAAGAACTTTGGTCAACATCGGCGTTGTTTGAAAGACACAAAAACGATTGATAACCTTTATTGCGAAGAAAATGAAACAATGGAGGAATTTTTGGATAGATTCAACAAAGCGAGCATGCAAGTAAATGGTGCAACAGACCAGCTGCGAGTTTAGGGATTTTGCCATAGAGTTCGAAACAACCCACTGATGAAAATTTGCCTGAAGATAATCATAACACAATGGAAAACCAAATGTATCGAGCAAGAGCCTTTATATGAGAAAATAGTGCATGCAGTCAGATGCAAGATGCAGAATGTAACTAAAAAATAATTTTAGTCCTAATTATTATCAAAAAAACTCTCTCATGGAGCACCGCCGGAAGCCTATTCCGGAGGCTATCCAGCGGCGTATAACGAAGATCTTTGTCACAAATCTTCCGGAGGGATGTAGTGGGGCTGATCTAGCGAGTCATGTGCGTGTGTTCGGACAGATTTTCGACTTATACATTGCAAGAAAAAGAGACAAAGGGGGGAATCGATTTGGTTTTATCTCCATGCTGGACGTAAAAAACAGCGGGGAGTTGCTGCAGAATCTGAGAAATATTCGTATGGGTCACAATAAACTTTGGTTTAATGTCGCTCGTTTTGTATTAGAAGATGGAGAAGTTAATAGACCAAGAGAGGATGCTATAAAGCACAAGGGTGGAAATTCTGACGCTAGAGAAGGGATGGCAAATCAAGGCTCCAGATTCGAACAGGGGGAAATGTCGTTTAAAGACATGCTTAGTGGAAGAACTATTAATATGTATGATCATGTTAACGGGTTTTCCGGGCTGCATGATCATGCGTTTGTTGGAAGAATGGTCGATGTGGAAGCAATGAAAGGTATTTCGTTATTCTTGCACGATATTTGCCCGGGGTTTGGTAAAGTCCAGTATCTCGGTGGGCTTGATTTGTTAATCTCTTTCGACGATCCGGAGATGGCTCTTAATGTTCTTGAGGCGGCTAAAAAAGATGTTACAAGGTTTTCTGCCGTATGTTTATGGAAAGGTCAATCATTAAGTTATGAAAGATTGGCATGGATCAAAATTAAAGGTATTCCTCTTCATTTGTTTACAAGTGATGTGTTTAATCTAGTTGGGGGCATGGTTGGAAAAGTTGTTTGCAAAGCTGCCAAGTTAGAATCGAACCATGATTTATCATTCGATCATGTCGGTATTTTGGTGGATCATGGTAGAAATATTTCCGAAGAATTCATACTGGATTGGAAAAATCGGAAATTCCGAGTGTGGATTCATGAAGACATGGAAAGCTGGAGCCCGGAATTTTATTCTGTTCCGTTGATTGATACCAATGATACAGAGGCTGTCCATAATGTCGTTCCAGAGCAGATGAATGTTGAAACCGAAGAACCGTCGGATGATATTCCGATGCCTGTTGCCGATGAGGATCAGAATGGAAACATTGATGTAGAAACCGTTATTTTGGAAGGTAATGAAGACACTTTTAATGAGTGCATTAACTTCCATTCAACCCCAATTATTGAGGAGATAAATTCGGGATTTGTTCCAGCGGTCAATTTTGATTTTGAAAAACACATTAATGATGATCCCATAATTGATAATAACGTAAAGGTGGTGAAGAGGAAAAAATGTAAGAAATCTGAATTGGGCCGGCCCAGTATGACTTACACAAGTAGTAATGAGAGTCAAAGAATTATAAAAAAGCCCAAGAAGAAAAATAGTGACATATTTGGGCTGAATGGGCTTCTTGGTATATCGGATAGTTCTGATGGAGAGTGTAGTGCTGAAGAACAGTATGTTGATGGTAGTGATACTGAAGACCAAGAAATTGATCTTAATTGTAACCCCCTGAAGCAGAGAAGACCCATGTGCAAGAGGAAAAGCAATACGACGATTCAGTGGGAGAAGGTGACACTGTTGCGATGCAAAAACAGGAAACTGAAGCCACTAAATCGCTGGGTATCAAGTTCGGTGTCAACTTGGAGCAACATGATGATTTAATTTTGAAGTCTATTGTCGATGAAGGTTTACAAAGAGGTAACAAATGAATTGTTTGTCGGTAAATGTTAGGGGTTTGGGTCCTGTTTCTAAAGCAGGATGGATTAGAAAACTTAAATCAGATTCGGGTGTTTCGTTCATAGGTTTGCAAGAAACTATGTCGTGTAATGTGGATTCGGGGGTTGTTTCTAATTTTTGGGGTGGTTTGGGTTCTGATTTTGAGAAGGTTGATTCTTGTGGGAACTCGGGGGGTTTGTTGAGCATTTGGGATCCGAAAGTTTTTACTAAGGATCTGGTGGTGAAGGATGCTAACTTTCTGCTTGTTTCTGGGTTCTTAACGGATAGGGTGACTCGCGTAAATGTTATTAACGTTTATGCTCCACAATCTAATAGGGGGAAAAGAGAACTTTGGGATAAACTTACACAAGTTATTAGTGTAAACCAGGGTTGGTGGATTGTGTTTGGAGATTTTAATGCTGTCAGAGAGCTAGATGAAAGAAAAAAATTCCTGCTTTGATCCTGTTTGTGCGAGAAATTTCAATGATTTCTTGGACAATACAGGCCTTCGTGAGTATAGTTTAAAAGGTATGAAGTACACCTACCTGGTCAATAGACGAGGAGTTTGTAAATTGAGCAGGATTGACAGGTTTTTTGTCTGTGATGGTATTTTTAATAAATGGCCTACGGCATGTGTTAGAGCTTTGAAGCGAGAATATTCGGACCATGCTCCTTTATGTTTATCTTTGGTTGATAATAATTTTGGTCCTAAGCCGTTTCGTTGGTTTGATTCTTGGGTGGATCGTCCGGGTTGTGATGAGTTGGTGTTGTCTGTGTTATCGGGGTTGCCGAGTAATGGGCCGCCTGATGTAAACCTTATGAGAAAACTGGGTGTGCTTCGTGATAAATTAAGAGCTTGGATCAAAGATATTAGAAGTAAAGATAATGAAGAGATTAATCGGCTCAACAAAGAAAAGGAAGATATGGAGCGTATTATGGAACAAAGAGATATGGATGAAGCGGAATTATGGGTTTGGGCAGAATGCAAAAAATGTCTTCAAGAGATTGATTATTTTAGACACCGGGATACGCGGCAAAAATCTCGTGTCAAATGGGTTGCCCTTGGAGATGAAAATACAAGTTTTTTCCATAGTTTCATAAATGGCCGAAAAGCTACTAATGCGATACCTGGTCTGTTGATTCGAGAAGAGTGGATTTCTAAGCCGGCGTTAGTAAAGAAAGAAGTTCTCGGATTTTTTAGAAATCATTTTAAGGAGGAGGTCCCTTTGCGTCCCACCTTATACTGCGATGGTTTGTCTCGGCTCGATGTTCAGGAAGGTATGGGTCTCATCTCTTTATTTTCTAAGCAGGAAATCAAAGATGCCGTGTTCGATTGTGGTTCTAATAAAGCTCCTGGTCCTGATGGGTTTAACTTTTATTTTGTTAAACGTTTTTGGGATGCTTTAGAAGATGATTTTTTCCATATTATGGCTGAATTTTACAAGACTGGAGCGATTAACCCGGGTTGTGGTTCCGCTTTTATTACCCTGATTCCCAAGATTAATTCTCCTATGGGTCTTATTGATTATAGGTCCATTACTTTAGTTGGGGTGATTAGTAAGGTTGTCTCAAAAATCCTTGCTAATCGTCTTAAAAAGGTGTTGGGTAAATTAATTTCGGAGAATCAATCGGCCTTCTTATCGGACCGTTTAATTTTAGATGGTCCTCTGGTGGTTAATGAAGTGTTGGAATGGCTCAAAAGAAGGAAGAAAAAGGCGTTTCTATTGAAGATAGACTTTGAAAAAGCATACGATAATGTTAATTGGAATTTTCTTTTGTCTATGCTATCTCAAATGGGTTTCCCCGATATTTGGTGTAAATGGATCAAAGGTATTCTTATGTCCACTTGTGCTTCAGTGCTTGTTAATGGGTCCCCTACATTTCAATTTAAGAGTGAGAAAGGTCTTCGCCAAGGTGATCCACTCTCGCCTTTCTTATTTCTTATTGTTATGGAGTGTCTATCTTGGTTGCTTAATAAGGCTAGAGATTTGGGTATTATTAAAGGTATTAATTTTCCGGTTGAAAATACGGATATTAATCACCTTTTCTTTGCCGATGATGCGCTCATTTTGGGCGAATGGTCCCGGGAGAATATTCAAAACATGGCTCGTATTCTTCGGATTTTTTATTTATGCTCCGGCCTTCGTATCAATATTCATAAATCTAATTTATTCGGGATTGGTACGAACGATTATGAGATTGATAGTATATTGGATGTGTTGGGTTGTAGAAAAGGGACTCTTCCTTTTGTGTATTTGGGGATTAAAGTGGGCGCTAAGATGACGCGAATTAACAACTGGGAGATGGTTTTGAACACTATTAAAAACCGCCTTACTAAGTGGAAAGCTAAGAATTTATCTATGGGTGGTCGGGTGATCCTTATTAAATCGGTTTTGGAGAATCTTCCAATTTATTATCTTTCCCTCTATAAAGCTCCAAAAGCGGTCATAGAGAGCATGGAAAAGATTATGAGACGCTTTTTATGGTCGGGATGTCATGATGATAATAAGATCAATTGGATTGCATGGGATTTAATAACGAAACCTAAAAAAGAAGGGGGTTTAGGTCTTTCTAAATTGGAAGATGTTAATGATGCTCTTCTTCTTAAATGGGCGTGGCGTTTCAAGTCCGGAGGTAATTGTCTGTGGAAAAAAGTGATAATTGGTTGCCATGGGCTGAGTAGAAAATGGTCGTTTCTTCCTTGTACGACATCGGCTAGTGGGTGTTGGAGACAAATTGTCAAGTTAGGCGAGAAAAAGATTTGGTCTGGGCATACGCTTGGGAGTTATTTTGAAGCTATAGTGGGGGATGGTTCAACCATTAGTTTTTGGATGGATATTTGGATAAGGGAAGAACCTCTCTGCTTAACTTATCCTCACTTATTCCGCCTCGAAAAACACAAATGGGCGCTTATTTCTGATCGTTTACGTGTGGTTGATGGTCAAAAAACGATGGTTTGGAACTGGCGATCTGATCCTGCTGCGGCTGCGGAGCTTTCTGATATGTTCAGACTGTTGGAGGATATTTATAATTTTGATTGGAAGGGTGGTATCGATAACTGGAAGTGGAAACCAAACGGGTCAGGGGTGTTCTCTGTCTGCAACGCGAGGCTACTGCTGTCTCACAGCCAAGGTCCTGCGCAATCTATACAAATGAAATGGAAGGGATGGACGCCACTCAAATGTAAGATCATGACGTGGAGAGCGATTCTTAATCGGTTACCAACTAAAGCCGAGTTGACCAAGCGTGGGGTTGATATTCCAAATTTATCGTGTGAATTTTGTAATGTTGATACTGAAACGGCTATGCACATTTTCACAGGTTGTATTTTTTCGGCGGAAGTTTGGACCCGTGTGGAGAATTGGTGTCGTTTGAATCAATCGCTTGTTTTTGATGTTAGTGACCTTATGAAGATTCCCGATTATCAACCTATGTCTAGAAGAGCCAAATCAATATTGCGAGGTATTATCTGTACCACTCTTTGGACTATTTGGGGTGAACGAAACGATCGCATTTTTCAAGGAAAAAGACGGCGTTGCTACAGAAGTGTTCGAAAGTATTAAGATGACTTCGTATTTTTGGTTTAAAAATAGAAATAATGTCATATGTTTAGATTGGAAAGAATGGTGTAAATATCCACTATACTCTTTGTAATATCGTTTGTTTTGGCCGGTAGCCCTTGATTTGAGGTCTTGCCGTGCCGTTTTTAATGACATTAACTTTTCAAAAAAAAAAAAAAAAAAAAAAAAAAAAAATCAATCCACCTACCTAATTTCACCATCAAACTCATACGACTATTGCCGTTGGGGAAGCCATGCGTTAGATAAACCACCCGCACGATTAACTACTATCCTTAGTATGGTGTGTCGTCGTGTCGATGATTTCTTTGATTCCCCTGGGGCCTGGTCTTTAGTTCCGGTTTAATTGGTAACAACTATCTGAAATTCAATCTTCTTATGAACCCTGATCTAACACCTAGGTTGATCAGTCACACATAGCCAAGACCCTAAACCTTTAAACTGTTAGCAATTGATATATGTGGATATCTCATTGAGCACTGGGTTTCTAACGTGTCCGATTTCATTCATGGTGCTTTCTTGCTTAAGCTCCAGATGAAGCCTGGCCTCTCAGTTCATTAAACAAACTCCAACTTAGACACGACCTCCTATCAAGTTTAGCTCAATTCAAGAACTTTATCATATCGATCTTGAGTAACTAACGAGCAGCTCATCTTATTTACATCCCTAGGCCGACCCCATGTAAGTTTACTTCAGTTCACCTACTTGCATATTTAAAGTTTGTTTTACAGGCTCGAGTTTGAGCTCTTAACACAATAAAAGCTTGACTACACTGGAGTTCAACTGTTCAAGTACCAATTTAATCAAAGGATCAAACAATAATTTCCAGATCAAGTACTGATGTCTGATAGAAGCAGCTTGTTGAACAAACACAATTTATATTCCAAGTATAACAATAATAAATTCTCCACTCTGATTCCTTAAACATTCAACAGAATCATAAACCAATTATTACCAAAAATCATCGAATCATAACACTCACTTAGATTCGGACTCAAAATAAGCTCAACAACGAAACATAATCAGTGCCAGCAACAATAATCAATCATAAGATCCATAATTGTTTAACCAGATCAGAATAACTAACCTTATTATCGTACCAAATCGACAATCCTACCACGACGCCTTGTTCCATGTAAAGACCTCAAGAAGCCAAACCACGAAACATGATACGAGAAACTCAAAACATCTTATAAACAGCATGAGCACGACTGGTGAAAACACGCTGGTTCATGACTCGAGTAAACAAACTGTTTCAAGGTAACACCACTAACTTACAGCGATGTTTCTCTTGTACATCGTTAGGGGCGTAAACGAGCCAAGCTGCTCGTGAGTAAAATGAAATTGGCCCATAAAAAGGTTCAAAACGAGCCTATTGTTTAATATATTGATTATATGTTTATACAATAATGATTATTATCTATAAAATAACTAAATACTATCTATATTAGTGTGTGTTATGTTACATACAAAATTTATATGAAAACAATTATAACTAATATACTAACTAATAAATAATAAAAGAGCCAAGCCGCGCTCGAGCTTGAAAAACTCTCATGATCCGAGTTTGAGCATTAGAAACAAAGCTCAAACCGCACCTCGAGCTCTCATAGGCTAAATGATCAGGCTTGGCTCATTTACACCGCTACGAAGGGAGGAGGGGGCACTCCTGTCAACTACCCAAATACCGATCAATGATACAGAGCCACCTCACTTTTACACACAACTACCTAAAATCACTTAAATAGGTGGCTACACTCCTCTTAACTCCCAAAACCATGAACCCCACCACTTTTACTCAAGCGTCTCTATACACTTTATTCCCCCCCCCCCCCCCCCCCCCAATATTCGATGGCATATACCCGCTAGCACTTCAGTACCCGCATGAGTGATGGCAGTGTTACTGAATTGGGTAGCCTACCCGAAATGCCTTACACAAACCCGAACCTCTAGCTGACAAGTGGGGATTTGTAAATTGTTGTGCTTGCGGAGGTGGAGGTTTGTACATTGTGGGAAAAACGAGTTTTTAGCCAAGTTTGTAAACCCGAGGCGACGGTTTGTGGGGTTTCTACATTGCGAATGCTCGGATGATAGACTCGAGTTCAATTTCCAGTTTAAAATCAAACCAAATCCAAATTTCCAAATCAAATGCATAATCCACCCTAATTCCATTAACATTCAATAAAAACCATAAACCAATTGTATCAATATCCACCAATTCATAACATTCACGTTAATTCAAAGTCAAAATAACATAACATCAGTAAAAACCAACCTTATTATTACTATTAATATTAATATTAATAATAATATTATTAATATTACCAGGAGGCCTTCTTAACACCCTGCAACAAACCTTTGGAAGCGAGGTCACGAAAGACGATACGAGAAACACGAAACATTTTATAAACAGCATGAGCACGACCAGTGAAGACGCACCGGTTCATGACACGTGTGAACGAGCTGTTGCGTGGCAACGCGGCTAACTTGCACCGGTTTTTTTCACGCACATCGTTTGGGAGATCTGTGTCCTTTGTAAACGCTTTGTAGAGCTTTCTCCTTAGCTCGAACTTTTCTGCCAGTTGTCGACGCTTTTGGTCTTGTATGTTTCTTTTGTCTGACATATTATTATTATTATTGAGGGTTTAGTGAACAATGGATGAAGATGAAGATGAAGATGAAGAACAATTGTGTGGGAGACTGGGAGTGTAATTAGGGCTTGATTTGATTGGGTTAATCTCAGCCGTAGGATTGGATGTAGTCTTGTAGATGAAGGAAGTGACAAGTATTGTCCCTGCATTTTTGGTTTACAATTAGTTATGGTCTATATACTTTGATTTTTCTAAACATTTGGCACATATCAATACAAAATTAAAATACATCCAAAGTAGTGTGACGTTTGACAGGTTAACACATTACATCAATAGACTGGAACATCATTAAGTTTTTTTGTTAATTAATGTGTGAAATTACTTATATGCCCTCAATCTTCTTCTCTCCATCTTCTTCTCCAACCAATACCCCACCATCCAACCTTCACAAGCCACCACCATTAGCCGACCATTACCAATCCACCACCACCACCCCATCATCTTCTTCCTAACCACCACCACAACCACTATCATAGACTTTAAGCCACCAATCGACACTCCATCATTCCAAGCCCTTCACATATGAGCCCTATCCCATCTACTTCCATTGTCCAATGACCACCATCATTATACCACGGTCTCTGTCGTACACCATCTCCGTCGTATAACAATCTATGATGTACACCCTCTCCATCGTATACCATCTTTGTCGTACCACCATCCCTGCCATACGCATACGAATACAAATAGGGCTGGAACTTGAAGGCCTAATCATGGAATGGAGGTCAATCGTATTCATTGGTGTGACTAATGAGAAGGAAATGCATTCATCACAAAGGCTGTAACCGAACCGAACGTTCAACGAACAGTTCATGAATCGTTCGATGGGGAGTTTGTTTATGTTTGTTCATTTTGACAGGAAATTTTATTCAATTAGCTAAATGAATAAAACACAAACAAATGTCTCGTTCGTTCAGTTGTGTTCGTAAACGTTTGGCAATCTGCTTTTGAATGTTTATTTATTTATATTTATTTATGTTCGTTTGTTAATGTTGTTTTAAGTATTTATTTTATCTCTAAACTCTTTATATTCTTTAATTCTTATTTATTTATTACCTTAACAAATAAAATGAAAACCAATCCCCTCAAGAGTTTAGATTAAAAAATGTATACATTTTTTAATGAACAGCATTAACAAACGAATATAAACAATTGTAAATAAACGAACACTCACAAACAAATTACTGAACGTTCACGAACACATTCATGGGCGGTTCTTCACTAGGGCCAGACCAGGCCTCGGCCCACTGTAACACCCCAACCGATGGCGGAATCATCGAGGTGTCACGTAGTAACGATTGTTCAAAAGCACATGGTACTAAAATGTAAATATATTATTGAATAATTTAAATTGTCTTACATGGATGAAATGGGAAAAATACATAAGTCTGAACAAAACATGAAATTTGAAATAAATTATTAAAAGCAGACACTAAAATCCAATGCTATGAAACTAAAATCAAACTGCACCTGAAACATGTACAAAATAAGTTTTGTCAACATATGAAATGTTGGTGAGCATTCCTAGTTTTAATACATATAGTAAGTTGGAAAATGTTATACAATTCAAGTGCAAAGCTACAGTGCATTTATGTAAATTATGTAACATACAAATGAGCGAAATCAATCCTGTGACTGTATAAATGTACTAAAATGAACGGCGACGTTCTTATCCAATAAATGGATAATAACTTAACAATGACCATGGATTCTCCGATGAAAAAGGGGGAGAATCACCTAGGTGGGTTGTCAATCCGATAGCGCTATCCAATGTTAAGGTCGGCTTGTACATGGTTAATGATTTCACTAAGTACAAATGTATTCTACATGTAATGTCTAAGCATAAAGCACGTATGTAAGCAAATGCATAAACTCTTATTTAAATTACTCACGTATGCATATAATCGATCAACGATAATCAAAAACCATCGTAAAACATTCATAGGAGCTAACATGATCAGAACCTATCATAACACATGCAAAACCATAAACCCTAAAGATCTAAACACCATAAACATGCACAACATGCAACATATCAATTACTAATCGCATAAGATTATGTTTAACCCATTCAATCTTTATAAACCTCAAGTTTTAATCTTTATGAAAACGTTTCAGACCTGGACAAACTTAGTTATAAGGTTTTAATAACATATTAAAGAAGATTAAAACATAAGAGATTGAATGTTATACCGCAAGCACTTCAAAACTATCAACCGAATGCTCTCCAAGCTTCCCGATCGATGTTCTTGAGCCTTAGCAGGTGTTAGGGGTTGATATTTTCGTAATAGGGCAGTAGGGGGCGATTAGGGTTGAGTTTAGGGGTTGCATGAGGCTTAAGATTGTTTAAATAATGGTTTAAGTTGGTTAGGGTCCGACAGACCCCTGTGAGCAGCCGCGCGGAGGCTGTGAGCGGCCGCTCACAACTCCCCGGCCCTCTTCGGGTGACCTGCTTCGTTGCACTGCATGTTTTCTTCGATGTTTTCGCTATTTTGGACCATAACAAGTGTAACCCCATATGTTAAAACCCCAACCATCCTAATGGTCCACCTATTATGATTTTTATCAACGTATTCGGTTTAAGTTCACGTAATTACATACAATTTGCACATAGTTTCACAGCGTTTCATAGAAGCACATAATTGCAATCAATCTCAATCAATTAATTCAAAATTATTTAATTTTATTGTTCACCAACGTCTGAGGTTCACTACTCATGTATACAGTCTGGTAATTCCCTGAATTACCACTTCATGCCGTTATTAACCTATAACTATGCAACGTGTGTCCTATCTAGCTAACCCTAGTTAAGTAGAATGCAATGAATGTAACTAGAGTTTAGTTAAAGTAAGAACCTGAAATTGCAGGGTATCACAACTTATTTACATCAATCCTACACTGCCACATCACTTAACTGATTCTCTTCACTAAAACCGTTTTTTAAAGGCAACACTCCACTTATTCTTTACCCAATAATTAATTATTTTCACATATAATATATTACCCTCTCCCCTCTCTCTTTAAAGCTCACCATCTCAAACATGAAAGTAACAGTATCACTCCCATCATCAGCTTTAATAGTAATAATATCATCATTTCCAACGCACTTGAGCATATTAGACATATTATTAAGATTCATACGCATGGAAAGGTTACGATCACACATGTAGTGTTCAAACCCTTCATATCTAAGAAGGAGGGAGACGAGAACCCAGTAGCAGAGCAATTGAAGTTGGCGTCAGTGACTACCGTCTCCAAGATGAGTTTATTTGTTTGTCTTCTTTTGTGATCTGATTTATGTAGTGGTGGTCAACGGACGGTCAACAAAGAGAGAGAGAAAGAAAGATTGGACATTTGCATTGAATTCAGTGCTTACCGTGCGGTAAAAAAAACCAGAAAAATAGTTCACGTGACTACTACCAGCATGGATGGTGGCGGCGTTACCATACTGATAGTGGGTACCCGTGACCAAATCGGTAGACGCCCCGTCCCCCCTAAGTTTTATTATATATTTAAGGCACAATGTAACATGTAATAGGAATTTACTTTTAATTGAATTTAAAACTTACTTTTTGTTATATCTAAGAATTGTAAAATGTTTTTTTTTTTTTAGATATAAAGTTTTTAGAGATTCTTACATCGAAATGTAAGTTTATTAGAATTATGACATGATAAAATAAGTTTAAAAGCTATATGAATTAAATAATAGGATCAAAAGTGGGTCCAAATGGAAAATGGCTATTCCAAATAAATAAACCCATACAAAACCAATTGCATAAGAAAAGAATACTTTCTCAACACATTATCAAGAACCAAATGCAAAGTACATACCAAACCAAAACTTTGCTTCTCCCTTTAATCTTTCATTTGTATCATTCTTTTTTGAGTAAATTTCACATCCCTACATATTCAATCATGGAGAATTTGATCAAACAAATCAGGTAAATAATGAACTTTCAAATATCGTTATACTCAAGTACTCAACACATGTTATTGTAGACAAATATCATGTTAAAAAATGTAATTACAAAGTGTCAATATATAATTACGGATAATGTTTATTCTTACAAAATATAATGTTTTAAACATTTTTGAAAGGGTACATGATATGTTTTTCACAATCTTATAATTCACAATCATTGTAGCATGAGAATTTTTCAAGTCGAGGAGGATAACAAACCACAAACATCGCGTGTAATCAGAGACCGTAAGGTTTCATCTCGAAGAACACGATCTCTCAAAAGAGGTAAAGTAACAAAATTCGAAGTTATGAATAAGTCATGAATTTTTCTTTGGACTACACAACATATAAACATATTTAAACTATGTTACTATATCTAGAACACGAATGTACAAGCCGGTTGTCCCAAGTAACATGTTTTGTTAATTTGTAGATGGTAAGAAAAGCCATACTTTCGGCAAAAGACAACTCTCTCCTGAAACAACTCGTGCTGATAATAAAATGGAAGGCGAAGAGTTTCGAATTGCTGTTGCAGCCGCCGCATTTGCTATAATTTCTATCGAAAACAAAGAACAAGAAATTAAACAAGATTCGAACTCGAACTCTAACTCTAACTCTAGAAAATCTTTCTCAGGTAATAATTTTTATTTATATTGTGTTAACCACAATAATATTTCAAAGTAACACATTGATATATAATAATGGATGCTTATACAATTTCATTACTATAAACCTTAAACGATTATTTTGATATAAAGGATTACTTATCCAAGTTTGACCTGTCAACGTGCAAACACGAACCATTAAACACTCATATATATTTATACTAGGGGTAAACCCGTGTAGAAACTTGTTATAGTAACCATATGTAAACTAAATGGAAAATGTAGAAATAATAGAGGAGTTGCCAAGTCCAAAATCTAATGAGGATCTCCCTGGCGGAGCGAATAAATCAAAGCCAACCGTCGTTAATTCAAAAATTGATGAGAAAGTGCCAGAAAAACCTATCGGCTCAACATCATCCATCGAAAAACCGCCCATTTTTGTTGCAAACCAGCAATCGGATGAACAAACTAGCCAAAAAGAACCCGAATCAAGAGTCGGAGAATCAGATATATGGGAGAAAACCCAGTTGGACAAAACTAGAGAACGGTATGTTTTATTTTACCTCAATTGGAAAAGCTTGTGCGTTAGATTTACTAAATTATTCTTGATAAATTCACTATTTGAAGGTTTAGGATGTTTCTATTTTTCATTATAGATCAAGTTGACTTTTGTAAAGTCAACTTGATTTATAATTAAATAAAAATCCATCGAAGTGACAAGCTTGCCACTTGTTGAGTTTTAACAGGTTTATGAAAGTTAAAGCGAGAATATTCGAGTGGGAGAGCAAAAAGAAGTTCAAAGCGAAAAACAAGTTAATACGAACAGAGGTTTGATTTCAGACTGTTTTTTAATATCAAAGTTATAAGGTTTTTTATGCTTATAAGATACCATTGAATGTTTCAGGGTAAACTAGAGGGGAAACGAGCTAGAGCGTTGCAAGATTTCACTATAAGGATGGAAACGATCGAAAACATCTCTAGCGGTGCAATATCAAAAAATGAGAAAAACCGAAAGCGTGAAGAAATTAGGGTTAAAGAGAAGGCGAATATGATTAGATCAACGGGAAAAATCCATAAACCAATGTTTTTATGTTGTTGATGTCGCAACAACACTTAGTGTGTCGCTAATATTAACTGTCGTGTCTTTAAAACTCAACATCGATGGACGGCATAAGTTGTAAAAGATTGATGTCTGTTTTTGGGTGTGAGTGATCTAAGTAAATTGCTTAGAGATATAAAGAATATTAATACTACTCATTAATTATTGTGAAGGTGACACTTTGTTGAATAGTTAGGCAATTGTTTGATACGAAAACAAAATTAAAGTTGTCCCGACAATGATCACACACGTGGACGTGGTATTTATGTGGCTTAAGTGGCTTAAATATATCTATAAACAAGTCAAATAGTCTATGTTGCTATTTTGTCTTTGATATACGAAAACAATATGCATGATATGCGACATACACTCATAGTATTTATCGGATTATTGTCAACTTTTTTTTAAACGGTGCTTCATCTTTTTTTAGGGGATTCTTGTCAACTACCTACGGAAGGGATGTTTAATAATATTAATATGTGCCATAATAATATCATGTACATACTCGACTATAGTATCACGTATTTCATCACTCTAGAAAACACTTTTTCTTTAATATAACATAACAAACCTAATTATATTCACATTACAAACTTATACATACATCATAATACATAAATATCACACAACACACAACATGTAAACATAGTGTACAAGTGATAAATATGTGACACTTATATAATATAACCATATATTAATTTCTACTTAAAAAAGCTTCCAGCAGCCTTCACAGCATCTCCAGCATCAATCCCACTTTCAAACCCACCTTTCTCCTCCCCAACCGGCTGCGCCTCGCCTTTTTTCGCCTCGGAAACAGGTGGCGCCTCAGCGGGCGGTGTAGCATCAGTAGCAGTGGACTTTTCATACTTGTGAAGGTAGTCATCTGCCTGTTTTATGTACTGTCCTACTCCCTGACTCTCATCAAACTTTCCATACTGCTTAGCGGAGTCTAGGAGGTCCGCGGTGGCTCCCGCAACCTTAACCTTGTCAATTTGGTCTGTTTTGTTGGCTGCAGCCGACTGAGCTGCCTCAGCCACCAGCTTGGCACTTGACATGAGATCAGTGTTCGATGGTTGATCCGGGTTGGTCTTGTTTTCGTCGGTCGTGGTTTCGGATGCAGCCGATTTGATGTTGTTCATGAAGGAGTCCATTTTTTTTTCCGGTGAGGGAATAATATTATCGACGGGGAAATAAGGTTGTGAATATGGTATTGTGGATGTTTGATTGTTTTGGTGGTAGTTTAAGTTGGTTAAATAGTTGAGTTGTTGACGGTTTTGCCCTTCGGACACTATGTATTTGAGTGGTCGTGAGTGTTACACGAGTGAGGGTATAAAGGTCTTTTAATTGGATTATATGTCGGCCACTTTGTGAGTAATTAGTTTGTGGGCCCTTGTTTTGGTTTTTTCCTTACGTGGCATGGGTTTAGAGCCTCGACGGTTTCGAAAAGCGACTCACAAGTGTAGACTTTTTTTTTTCTTTTGCTTTTTCATTAAACATTGTATTAAATTAAATTCATAGCGTTTGTGAGGCTTCGTGAGCTCTCTAACAAAAAAAAAAAAAAAATCCGTGGGGGTGTAGGAGATTTTTCAGGTTTGAATTTGTCTCGAAGTTGTGTAGAGCCTATTATCATCTTTCCAAGCCAATAGGACGTTGTGAACGGAGAAACTTGCGGTAGAGAGCTTATGAAGCCTCGTAAACACTATAAGTTTAATCAAATGGCATGTTTGGGTAAACTTATTCACTCTTCTTATAAGGAGATAGGGTACTACCAGATTTGGTTACAGGTACCCCACTTTCAGCACAATAGTGGATCCATGGACCAAATCCGTTAGATATCTCACGGATTGAATACCGTGTATTTTTTAATTTTGATTTAATATAGTTATATTTTTTTTTATTTAAACCGTGTATTTATTGTACCGTTTTAATTTAATTAAAGCATAAGCATAAATTAAAACCTAATTAAATAAAAAACATAAACAAGAACATAAAACATAAATTCATTAATATTAAACATAAAAATAAAATACGTTAAAACAAATAAAAAAACTTAAAGTTGGCGCAACAATTGTCATGCCTCGACATGGTCGAAATTGTTGTCGTATCGAGCAGCATAGTCCACATGAGTGAACTCGATAGCAACTCCGGGGCGATGCACGGGGGCTCCCTCAACGTGCGGTCGTGGAGGGTGGTCCACCGATCACAATTATTGTTGAGATCGGTCCACTTCCACTGAAGGCTCTGGATGGTGCGGTCGTTGATGTCGATTTGCTGGTTGAAGTCGGCCAATACACGTTCCACAACCCCTCCGGGTGTGAGCCCGAGCCCCTCCCCCTCGAGCGTGGGCATTGTTGTAGAGTCGGGTTGTTTTGGGCGTCTTGGTAGCACACCACCAAGCGATCTCCTCTTCCTCGTTCCAGCGAGTCATGTTTGTGTAGAGTGTGGGTGTTTGTTTGTTTAAACCGTGGGTTTGTGTGAGTTTTACACCACGATGATGTGTCTTTATATACAAGTTTTTGAACGGTTTAAATGTTTAAAATTAAATGTGGGACGGTTCATGCAAAATTAAATTACTGACCGTTATAGTTGGCACGGGTCAATGCCATTAATTTTTTTTAACCGTGTTTGGTTTATGGGACGGTTGTAAATATTTAAACCGTGGGAAATTAAAAAAATTTTAGATATGTATTTAAATGAAAATAAATAAAAGAATCAGTAGAGTGCTGCCTCAAAAAAGAAATGTTTCAGTGAAGTGATTTGGCAATGCACGATTGGTTAAAATCAGTGAAGTGAAAAAAAAAAAAAAAAAACTAGGGTTGCACCCCTCCCCCCTAACTTATTAACTTCTTAAGAGTAAATAAGAGGAAATAGTGTTTGGGTAAAGTGTTGAAAATGAGTTTTTGTGCTTTGAAAAGGAGATAAGGAGAAGTTACAAAGTTGTAACTTTTTAATTAAGGAGAAAGGGAGATGGAAAACGATAAGTTTATCCAAACGATCAAAATGATGTTTAAATTATATATACGGGAAAAAGGATGTGATATGTAAACTTTTTATTTGCTAAACCAATTAATGGGGCAAGGTCATTGCATCATTATACATGGTCTAAAATGCGCTAGGTACTTTTCGGTGATACATTGAAAATATAGGTAGACATTAATGGGAAAAAAAATTAGGTGTCATTCGTTTCACAAAATGAAATGCAATCGGGATAAAATTGAAATTCAGATTCTATTTCTTATGTTGTATATTTCATCGAAAGAAGGAGTTGGAATCCCAGTTCCATTTTTTATTGTGATATATTGGCTGCCAAAGGAAGTGGAAATTAAATCCTTCAAATTCTTTTTTTTTTTTGAAGGCCAACAAATCAATCCCGAGCACTCTCGAATTACTCACTGGACAAAAGAGTACTCCGAGAGTAACTCGGGTCCACCAGTTCCTAGGGAAAACCAGCGCCCGAATGCCCACTATGGTAAAACCCGGCCCACCAGCAGCATTTTGGTACCGGTAGGGCTCGAACTCCACACCTCCCATAAGGAAAGCAAGGAGGGTGTCACTTCACCATAAGGGGATTGGCTTCAAATTCTTTTAACTAAGGTAGCATTTGTTTCACATAATAAAATGAAATTGGAATTGGAATTTCCTATGAAATTGGAATTTGCATAGGATTTGGAATTTGAAGGTACCGGATTTAGAATTTATAAATTCCAATATGAATGGGATATTGTTGCAACTGGAATCTCAATTCTATTTTTGGTGTGTACGGTTGACAAAGAAAATGGCATCTATCGATCTTTGTCAACCGAACACATCAAGAATCGAATTGAGATTCAAATTCCTATTGGAATTTATAAATTCCAAATCCAATTCCTTCAAATCCCAAATCCTATTCCAATTCCATTTCATTCCGTTCTATGAACGCGACTCGACTTTAGTGACTTTTAATCATATATCTCATAGCTCTCTTTTATAAAATTATATTTGACATAACAATAAAGAGCAATAACACCATCTAGAAATGATTACTTCCATGATTTTCTCAAACAGATAAACCTTGCAGAAGACCAACAACTTCTAAAAGAGTGTAGTGTCTTAAAAGTATTGTGCAAACAAGAAACATTACCCAATTGCAGAATCCTCCAATTCAAATGGGCAAACTCAGAAAACTTAAGTGATTATGAAACCATTAACAATATTTACCTAAAATACTGAAATTTGATACCTAAGATAGCGCGGTACAGACAACAATTTTAACCAGACAACAAAGATCATAATATGTTAAGATATGTAATAATAATTTGACTTCATAATCATATTCACTTCCTTTAAAATCCACATTAAAGAACAAAGATCTCAAATACCTAAGCACACCGTGGTGAATCTTGAATCTACACAATCGTGTCCCACAAACTTCCGGTTAATGTTTTCTCCTTTTTCTCGCCAAAGTCGTGAGCAATGAAGTATGCTTTGACCCGTTGAGATGAGCCTCCACTTCACCCAAACTTGAACATGAAGATCTGCATAACTCGCACCATATTGGGTTGCTAATCGCCACTCTCCTCTTCTTCATTTGAGATATGTTGACTTTGTGCAGTTGACTTAGGACATGACTGCTAAGGTGAAAAACTGAAGCAAAAGTCAACTGGCAAGCCTTGCAAGAAAAGGCAATTTTTTCTTTGAACATTTGACTGCTTGAAGAAACCTGCAGCATTGGAACCTTTAGAGGATTGCTTGGTGCCAGCTCTGCAACTTCTTTCGTCACTTGAGGTGGCGGGCCCTACAATGCGGATTGCCAGGGTCAAATAGTATAGGTATACAGTGGCAAAGCTTGAGCGGAAATTTTGGGGGGTTGGAAGTCACCGGTTATGGGGGGTTGAAACCGTATATACCAAAAAAAATCTATACGGATACTATCTAATCGGAAATTCTGAGCGAACATTTCAGGGGGTTGGGCGCCCCCGCTTGCCCCTATGAAGTTGCGCCCCTGTAGGTATACGGTATACCATATACATGTAAAATTACCTAACTATCCGTAAACTTATTATCTGATTCTGGAAGGTTTTCATGATTGAAAGGGTGAAAATGGTTATCTTCTAAAAGTTTATTGTTTTCTTCCCGTTTACAAACGAATGAATCAATTCATGAATTGGGTTAAGTTATATCTCTAATGGGTCAAAGTGGATAGTTTAGAAACTACGAAATGGGTCAAAAGGGTCGAAAGTCACCTAAAGTCTATATGGAATGCTAAAACCTCATGAATCAGTTTACTAAAAAAACTAGATTCAATTTCTTGGATAGAATATGTTTTAGGTCAACCCATCCTCACCGACCGGTTCCGTTATGAGCCTAAGTCCTAACACATACACAAGCAGTATCACAATATTAACAAATATTTAAAGATAGATTACATTAGCATTTAATAATTTTCTAAAATAGAAGATTATCATCATTCAAGAGGTTACCTGTGCAAGCACGAGCGGTTTCAAGTCATTTTGATGTTGATTTTTTAATGCTTCCATTTTTGCGCGATACTCTAGTTCCCTTTTTATTGCAAGCTCCACGGGCATGACGTTACACAAACTAATCATCTCTTCTTCCATCTTGATTATCTTACTTTTAGGATTCGTATTGTATAACGACAAACAAGTCGAAGAAATAATCACATCTGAATAATATGAGGTGGTTAGTCATAGGATATTATGCCCATAACATGAACTTTGATTATCATTTATTAGATGGACCGAAGTACTATTAGTCTGTTAGGTCATGCATATATTTGATAAAACAGATATCGCTTAACCAATCTGTCAAACATGTGTTTTAAAAGATGACCAAAAAAGCTCCCTGCCAATTCATGAGAACCCGCCAAGGCCACCTAAGTGCTTCTAAACGAGAAACCATTGGCCCACCAATACCCTGCTAACCAGTGTGCCAAGGTAAGCGTGATCCTGCCCCATAAATGCTTATGTGTATTGCCTTAAAACTCATATTTCTAGCAAACGAAAGATACCAGATAGGACGTTTATTCAATGACACCGGAAAATGTAAATGCTAACAAGAAAACTAAAGTTGGGTCTCAAATTATTCGTAGAAAAAGGGCGTTTTGATACATAAACCTCTTAATTCTTTTCCATGTATAACTTACTAAAGTTTAGTTAGATTCTAAGCTGTCAATAACTATTCCAAATGCATAGACCTTTTGAACTCAAAACTTGTAATTTCTAACTTAAAAACAATTACCAAACATGTCGCAATCTCTTGTCACATTCTAAGTTGCAGAGTGCAAGCGTTGATTCAGAAAAAGTCAAATCATAGTTTTTGAGAAAAGTATCAAACCATCAAAAAACAAAATCATATCTACATAATTAAAAATTTTCAATAAGTGAAAAGATTATGTGTATCTAATTACCCTTTTCAAATATGGAATTAATGGGCATGAATTCGCTTCTATAATTAGACTTAATATTAAAATCAAGCAAAAACCCAGATCTTTTAACCTGTATAGGACCATCACAATATGGTTAAAATTGCAGTGAAATAACAAATCTATAATAATATTAAGAAGAATAAAAAAAAAATCCAATTGAATAAAATCGTTCAGATGTAAATAGGGGGAAATGAAGAGGATTATTACCTTAGCTCGTGTGATGACACGGATTCGATGGATTGCAAGTGAGAAACATGTTTTTGGGTTGAACTTGAATATGTTTTTTTTAACATTGAATTTAGAGTCTTTGTCACGATGCCGATCGAAATCGTCATCCCGTCTGAATTTCGTGTTCTATCGGATGCGGGCTGGCTTGTCGGTCTTGGTGGCATTCCCCGGAAAACTGTGTTGCTTCCACACGAGTTGTATCGCTGAAGTAACAGTCAGATGAAAACCGGGGTGACGCTTAGGATCAAACTCTCCTCCGTGGGTTAGTCAACATCATTGCGCATTATTGTCTCACTATATAATGCAGATGGGGAACAAACTTGGGTCTCATAAGAAGAACTTAAGTGTTTTTAGTTTTTACCACCTGATCTATAGATCATTAAGACATGTGTAGTGGGAGCTCCATGTGGCTTTATGAGAAATAAAATATTATAAAATAAAGTATTAGTAGGGGCTCTATAGGGTTTTATATGAAATATTATTATTTTAATAATAATAATAATAATAATAATATAAATTTATCAACCACAACCAATCACAGCCCTTCATCTTCACCTCACCATCCACCCCCTTCCCCAACATCCAACCTCTTTTTTGCAGGCCATAACTCTCGCTATGGAGATAAAGCTCAACCCCATAACGCATTCATAGCGCTGGCGAGGGCGGTGTTCCCGGCGCTATGGGGGTCTAAAACGCCCTATAACAAGAAGCTTTGGCACCCACTACGGGTGTACTTAGCTGAATATGTTGATTAATGTATGAGGGTTATGTTGTAATTAATAAGCTGTATACAAAGTGGCATGTAAATAAAATGAAACGAGTATAATCTTATTTCTTTTTATAAGTTTTATTATTAATAGTTTATCAATTTATAATAGGAAGGGAAAATGATCAAAATAGTCATAGTAATGTTAACGAGTAACGACGTTTTTTTTTTCTAACATAGTACTCTTCAAAATAGTAAGCTCACATTTCTACCAACCACAAGTTATCACATCACCTCCTCCGGCTAAGACGGCTAAGAGTGAGCTTACACTTTTGGCCGCTGCTAAGGTTTGGCTCATAGTTTTGGGTTTTGGTGGCTTAGTATGAATTTCTAGATAAATCGTCGTCTAAACCTGCCCTTATGATGAAAGCTGGGGGCTAAGCCTCCGAGGCTTTTTTGAGAATAGCTAAATTTCATGTCTATTTTGAAAGAAAAAAAAAACTTGTAAACGTTACTATTTCGGTATACTTCCCGAGCAGATATGTGATTAAACAAATTCTGGAAATAAAGGCCAGAAAAACACAAACTATAATTAGTATATACGAACTTTTAAATAAGGAAAGTTATAAATAACTCATGAATGATATGTTGAATTTCAGGCTATTGATTTGTGATGTCATTTGCCTCCGGCTTTTTAATTTCAGTCTTGTATATTTTGAGCTATCATACGACCCTTAATGACGACAAAACTCATAACAGAGCGGTTCAATCAGTGATGCTTATGGCGTGTTGGTCGATTTGGCAAGCGTGGAACAACCTTATTTTCGATTAGAGTGTATCTAAACGTGTGTCTAAACGTACCTCCAGGCGCATTTGCTCAAGAGTGTCTAAACGTGTCTAAACGTACCTCCCTCCTTTGCTCAATCATTGAACATACCCTCATGTGGAAAATTATTTTTTGATGGCGGGTCACACCCCTAGGTTTGTGAGAGAGGGGTACGTTTAGCAACGCCTTGCTCAAATCAAACCCCATAGACAAGACTGTACTCGCCAATCCCAGTCCAGTCTTTCATGTCGGCGGTCATTGGTTTCAGCCTCTACAGAGATCAAAATTAATTCAACTTCAAGCTGAAAACTTAACCATTCAAAACCGTACTCGTTCTGGTAAATTTTTGTGCAAGTTTTTATGAATTTACAAACTGTTGGACAAAAAAAAGTATGTCACTCTTCATCCTCTGTCGATAGTAACCAAGAGATGTAATCAGTGCCATGTATCTCATCGCATTCGCTGGGTGGACACACCCTCTTCCTCATAAGTGAATCGATTTTAACAGGCAGTTGCCTTTTCATGCCACCCCTTGGTCTCGATTGAAACTGTTCATCACTCTCCACAAAATCACCCTATAAAAAATTAAAAACCATCAGTCAAATAAGTAATTAATAAATATCAAAGACAATGCTAAGTTACAAGCAACAGTCTTGTTCTTACGAGTGTGTAAACATGGCGCCCAGATTTCTCGTGGTTGTCTCTCACATGCTTGAAAGAAAACCGCATCCCACAACCAGAAATGCTGCATACATATGGCTTTTCTTGAAAATGAGCGGCTTTTACGTGCTGTTGAAGGTTTGAACTCTGTATTTTCCATAAAAAAATAAACTTTAGATTTGTTATTTTAATTTAAATGATACTTCTTTTCATACAAAAAGGGTAGGTTGGCAAATCAGAAACCAGGTTATGTAGTGGATCAAAACTGGTGACTTTTAGTACGGGTCAAACGCAGGGCTGACCAGTAAATGGGTACGGGTTAAAATGTCTAAAGATGAGTCAAGACGTTAAGCGAGTATAATTTTAGTAAGGGTCAAACAGACCAGGACGGCTGGACCAGGTAAACCGGTAAAAAAAAATTTCCTAGGTTTCATAAATAATTAGCGTGTTCAATATGATTTTGGAGATTTGCTGATGCATATTCGATACATTTATAATCGACTTTCAACCCATTTGATACAAACTATCCAAATAAACCCGTTTAACAATAAATAAGGGATCAAAACTACCACCTCTAAAGATGAGTAATGAATCATTAAGAGAGTTTATATAACTAACCGTTGAGAATGTTAAGTTGCATCCATCAAAGTTGCAGCTGATCTTATCTTTTGAAGCCACATTTTCATGTGTGCGAAGATGGCGTTTAATATTTTTCTTCAAATGTTTGCTCCCACAGATCTCACACGTAACATGCTGATGACAAGACTGCAGATGAGCTTTTAGACACTGCACGTTCGTGAAATATTTCATACAGCCTGGTTCTGCACAAAACGCCTCACGGGTCTCTAACCTAACTGCACCAGTCAACAGATAATTTAATTAAAGAATGAATTGTATGTTACCAGTCAGAATGATCAATAGACTTGCAAGATTATTTGTTCTCAAAACATGGATGCAAGTTTACTTACCATGAGATTCTTCATGCTTTTGTAACCTGGATGCATACTTGAACACTTTTCCACACCCGGGCTCCAAACAAGCATGCTGCTTCTGATCATCCACGCCACCATTGGTAGATTCCACGTCATTATGGATTTCCCTCACGTGTCTTGTCATGTTACCTTTGACTGAAAACTTTTTCTCACAGTTTTCAATCGGACAGTCAAAAAGTTTGCCCTCATGTTGAAGAAGATGGCGATTTAAGTGATCTTTCCTACGGTAACTAGAGTCGCAATCATCTATTGGACAACTAAAAGGCCTCTGCAGAAAATAAAAAGCGTCTTATTTATAACTTATAAGATCTTTTTTTTTGTAGTGTTTCTAAATTTAGTAATTTATAGATGAAAGAATCTTAAAACCTTATATGTTTATCGCGTGATTGATAACTTGATGGAGCTTCTCAGGAGGTCACCCAACCTGATACTAATCCAATCAAGATCTCGCATTTTGGAGTTCTCTCAGTGGGATCCAATGCATCACACAACAATATCTGTTTTTTCATGAAATTTGAAAAAACTGAACCTTTATACCCTGCATTTGGATGCTATCAAAGATTATAAACTATAAATAAACTAAAAACAGTGAAAGCTAGATTATAAAGTACTTTAAGATATATAAAATGTAAAATAAGTCCATAAGCTACAGGTTATGTTAAAGGGTAGAAATAGAGACAATAACATATTATGTTTAACTTCTTGGTTTTAAAAAGCGCGTCTGAGGCGCCTCAGGATCTGCGCCTAGGTAGTTTCCACGAAGCGCAGAAAAAGCGCATTTTTTTGAATTTTTTTTCGGCCCTGGAGCGTGCGCCTCTCATACCCCATGAGTTTTTATGCAGAAACATGTGTCTAAGGTGTTTTGGCTTGTACATATAGATAAAATCATATAAAAACCTTATTTATAGCTCTATTTTGGGTAAAGGAAGCTAAAAACCTATGGGATATATAAAATAATAATATAATTAGTGTGCATCGAGTACCAAACGCCACCGCTTTTGCGCTTGGCGCCTTGTGCTTAGACCTTGTCACATTTGCGCGCCTAACGCCAAGTTTAACTTTAATCACAATACAGGTCATTTTTTAAAGAAAGTAAAAGTTGAAGCATTTCGTCACATAAAAGGGTTAAAAGTTATTTTAGTAGATTTCTCGTTTATTTTGTACCTCTATTTAGTTTATCACAAGAGCATTGTACAGTGGCGTAGCTAGGAATTTTTACCTACGGGTTCGAAAATTTTCGAGAGACTAATGACATACTGTCTATCACTAAGTTTTAGCTTTTTCTGCCGATCAGGCCACATAAAAAATAGCAAAAATCAAATTAAAATGCATATAGTTAATAAAAAATACATTAAATCGATATTAATATATATCATCATCATCATACTCAGTTAATCCCACCTATAGCAAAGCTAAGGTAGGGTGTGAGGAGGGTAAGATGTAGACAGCCTTACCTCTACCCCTAAGAATAGAGAGGCTACTTCCAGTGAGACCCCCGGCTCGATGTGGTTTGGTATCAAGCCTTGGACATAAGGCACAGAACACTTAGCAATCGGGACAAACCCGATCGGTGCATACCCCTTTGTCTTTTGGCTATCCACGCCACCACATGATGCATGATTAACCGTCTGTCATTTTTAACGTTATTTTCACGAAATTAGTAAAATAACGTTAAAACTAGTGCAACTTTACTTTTGCCCCCCAAGGGTCACACATATATACATTAATACATTATATTAATATATATAAAATACTTAAAATTGCCCTCAACGGTGTTCCAATTTTTGAAACCTACCCACTACATCATGTATCAAAACCTTTCAAAGTAAAATCTTTTTCAATAAAACAAATGCAACTATCACTTAATGTTCATCACCAATCCGGTTACGCAAATCGGATTTCACGTACTTCATTGCTAAAAGCATCTCTCAACAATGCAACGTCTGGCAAAAATCGATGGAGGTGTGAAGCTTCTTCTGTCGTTCTGCGTTACTTAGTCGCTTTTTCCATGTTTATTTGTTACTTTTCTTTAAATTGGATGTAAATGGTTTACGAGGTTATGTGATGGGCTTAAGCCTTAACGAGTAATAATTTTTTAATTGAATGTGGGCTAAATGAGTTAATGGGTTATTTTGTTAATAAAGGCGGAATTAACAAGTTATTCTTTTTTAATTGAAACGTGCTTTAAGCAGTGTTGTCAAAAGCGACCGCCTGAGGCGCCTAGGTGACCAAAAACCTAGAAGCGACCTTGGTCCGCTTTTGTCTCCTAGATAAAAAAAAGGCGTTCTTCCAGCAAGTTTCCGGCCAAAAATGTCTTTCCGGTGACCTTTCCGGCCAACTTTCAGGCAGTTTCTAGCAAACTTCTGCAAATTAATACCAAATCCGTCTGAAACAGATCTGTGGTTGTGGTTGCATCACCGGAGAGCAGAAGTTGAAGAGGAGAGAAAGAAGAAGATGAGAAACTGAAAAACTAAGACTTGTCTTAAAAGACCCTCAAAGACCCTAGGCCTTAACAGTGTTTGCAGAAAGCTGAAAACTATTTTGACTTTGCAGAAAGGAGACTGTTGCAACATAGTGACACCACATAATTAAGAAAATTCTTTTTTTCTTTCAAAATATTTTAATTAAAAAAGTTATAGCAAGTCAGAATTATAAATACTTCTTTACAGATTATTCTAAAAGGTTTACTGTTTGTTTTCGAAACTAGTTAGATGATTTCTATATCCAATCTTATTGGTGCCATAAATATAATTAGAGGGTAATTTTAATCTATATACATACAAGATATATTTATTATTTTTTTTTTAATACATAACATATTTTATTTTATTTTTTCTTTAGTGCGTTTTTTTTTTCTCAGGTCCTTGCTTTTTTTGCGCTTTGCACCTAGGCCCAGGCGAGACCTATACGCCTTGAGTGCACCTAGCGCATTTGATAATTATGGCTTTAAGTTTGGTGTCAAATTTTTTAAAGTTTGGCGCCAAATTTTCTAAGGGTTCGGTGTAAAGGCTTCTACGGGTTCTAAGTCAAAAATTTTACGCGTACCTATGTAAAAAAATACACGTATATATGTTTACTGAACCTATAGTTTCCTCTTTATATCAAAATAATAATAATAATAATAATAATAATAATAATAATAATAATAATAATAATAATAATAATCAATAAATAAAGTAAAGTTTAAAAAAATACCTCAAGTGAGTGAGATTGCATATGCTGCTTCAAATGAGCAGGTTTCTTGAAAGACACGCCACACTCCTCACAAACATTCATTTTCCCGCCATTTTCTTCATCCCCTTCATTTCCCTTAATTTCATCCTGATTAACATAACCATATCCCCGTAAATCCAATAATGTTAAGCAAACGAGCCCCGAACCTAATATTTACTTCATTTTTATTTATAAAATTATGATAATAATAAACCGACAAGCCGAGCTCGAGCAAGTTACATACCTGGTGTTGAGATTGAATATGAGTAGTAATTAAAGTCTTCTTTGAACGTACAATACCACAATACCCACATGTGTAACGCCTTATGTCTCTGAAAATTGGAAACTCTCTCTTTGTTTCAATAATAATTTCTTCTTCTCCTTCCATTTTCAGATGTGAATGATGTGTGTTAACGGCCGGCAGCTTATTAGTTGCAATAGGGTTTTGTATTCATTGTATTGGGCTAATTGGGTGGGCCAGACTTCAAGCCTTCCCAATAATAATAATAATAATCCGGGTCCAGGGATAAACTTACAGATATATGTTATTGGGCCTCTTTTTGGTCTTATAAAATTACAGACAGGCTGGGTTATTTAAAACCAAATGGGGTTGGTCAAACTCGGTCTGAGGAGAAACCAGTGTGGATCATAAATCGGTTTGAGTGAAAAAAAATCACACTGGATTTAAATCAATTTGGGTTGGGTTGGGTTGGGTAGGGTTGAAACTAGAGGTGCACACATTGTTTTTTTTAAAGACCTCTTCCAAGTCAAACCGGTCTCGCTTTGAAATCGGATCAGTTTCGTACCGGTTTGGTTGGCCACAAATCGTTTTTTTTTTTTATCCGTTTTCAATTTGGTTTCGGTTACATTCCGGTTTTTACATGCACTTTTATAATCGTATAAATTATATAATAACTTTTATGTTTTTTAATGAAAAAAACTTGAATTTTAATTAAAAAAAAACAACAAATTTTTGTGTGCATGGCCAAAAGTGTTTTTCTCTTAAAGCCAATTTCGTTTTTTTTTCCGGCTTTTAGCGGTACCGGTTTTGATTTGGGTGCCGGTTACGGTTCCAGTTCGTTTGACCGGTTTTAGCATCGGCTTTGGTTTGGTATTTTTTAGTGTCGGTTTCAGGTGAAATCGGTTTTGACCGGTTTCAGGTCGGGTCGTTTTTACTGGTTTTGGTTCCCGAAACGGTTTTTTTGTGCACCTCTAGTTGAAACTATATGGGTCATAATCGGGTATTTCAAAATACAAATTTTATGGGTCAGGTTATAACCGGTTCGGGTTATAACCAGTTTGGATGATAAGATGAGGAATTGGTATACAAAATTACAAATAGGTGGTTTGGGTCAGATAAAAAGTGGTTTGGTAGTGCAAATTGGGTCCGTTAACTAAACAATTTAGACATCCAAACTCGTTTGTTTTTTGTGTTCATATCTAAAATTACTTATCAATTATTTCTATAAGATAAACATTTTCATTCATTTATTTCGTGTTATCCATAATAGGAGGGCCAAAAACTTCTCTTTCATACCATGTTCTCTCTACTACACATGAACCCAAAATAGCATGTTTGTCTATGCTCTTAGGCGAGAAGGGAGACGAGAAACAATGTAAAACAAACCATTTGTAATAGAGTGTGCGTATTAATTCTCTCATTGTTGTGACATGTGTATAAGTGTGAAATTTGTTCTAAGATTATTGTGCAGCTAAATCCAATTCTTCTGTTTGATTTTCAGTTGTTGGATATTGTAGTCTGACTATTAAATCTATTTTGTATAAACGGTAGCTAGCAACAAAAAACTATCATCAGCGACGACTCAAGCTTTTAGGGGCCTAAAGCAGATAAGAAAACGGATGCCCTCTTTAACCAAAACTTAATTTAAAAAATACCATATATAATATTTTTCTAATTAGGGGGCCTAAAGCCCTAACTTCAAAATACTCTCATTGAGCCGACCCTTATTACCGTAACAACATGTAAAGGCAAGCAAAATCACTGTATGCATGCAGGTGGTTAAATTTACCTTCCGCGAAACGACGAATGTAACTACCTTTCAACTAAATCCTTATAATCACATAGTTTGTCACCGCTATACATAAATTATTAAATGCCTTGTTTTATCTTATTATAATTTGTATAAGAATCATGAGTGGTTTTGGAAAAAAGAAAACCAATAATCACTAGAAAAGAATGTGTTCCAAAACAAAAGAGAATTAATAGTACAAATTAATCACTATTTGGGATTAAAATTCTTGGAATTTGACCATGATCACTAAAGTCAATCTTGTTGAGTCTAACACAACATAAAACTTGCTCAGGTAGTTCTTCAGGATGTTGTGCCTAAAACCACGAAACAAAAGCACATAAATAAATTAATTTAGGCGAACGCGAACACAAATCAAACATAAGTCTTCACATTTTGTACCCCTTGGAAACCGATTTACCTGAATCGTTAAACCAACATCAAGTATCCCATGTTTCAACCGCTCACGGAAAGCATCAAGTGCTTTCCGTGAAATGTAGCTAAATCGGTGTATGTCTAGGTCTATTTCAAAGTAGTCATGTCCCTACATATAATAGTAAAAAAAAGAAGTAAGATTCGAGCATGTAACAATATACAATCTCTCAATCTAGAGGCATGTAGGACATCATCAACATATGAATGCCATAGTGAATGTCACTTCACACAACTATATACCAACCTGATAAAAAGCGTGTTGAGGGCGAGTAAGCACTGGTTTGTCATTATAAGCGTTTAGAAACTTTTTCTCAGCAGAACATAACTCAAGAGCCTCCGGATTAACCACACCCGCCATTAGTTTAAGTCTTTCGCGATATGGAACCAAAGAATCTTTTGCAAAACCCTTCACTACTTCCATCTCATCCATGACTAGTCTCTATTCGATTTACAACAATTAGTCGCGATAGAACTCACAAAGACGAAAAAACACAAATTGGCGTTGTTTCAAGGGACGAAAGATTATAATAACGCGATACCTGAATGCTTTCGCGAAAACTAGGAGAGATTTCTTTATCAAAGGTTTCAGAGACTTTGAAATATAAAACTAGACTGATCCCTTCACCATCAGTGTCACCATGAAACAATGTAGCGGGATACGTTGGCAACTGTCATAAAAACATAACTATCTAGTCAGAAAATTGTAGGTGACCAAGTTGAGAACATATATAGCTGTCATATGACTTATGTCTAATGCCCAAATCTACTTTTTTTTTTATGTCAACATAGGATTTTACATAATGTCCTATGAAAGTCAAATAGTCAAACCATAGTTGAAACAATTAAGTTATAAAAACTGGACCAATTGGAAAAAAATGATGCTTTAGTTTTGTTTTTATAACTGTTTTGTGATTCAATTAAGGTTATAAGTATATACGTTACAAAATTAATCTAACTGATAAATATAAGAGTTTGGGGATAGTAACATTTAGCTGTTCAAAAAAATATAACTGATAAACGTAGACTTTCAATGTATAATTTTTAAGTTTTCGTGACATTTTTTTAGGGTGACAATTTTTTCTTACAATGTAGGAAGCAAAGATTTTGTGGTTTGGCTCAAGTCACATTTTACCAAACACATGAATCAAACCGCACCTACTCGGTCCAAATTTTCAAGAACCGAAGTAAACATTGGTTTGGTTTCACATTTCACACGTGAAACCATCAACCAAACTTAGTAGTTTGTTTTAAAAATAATAATAATAATAATACCTGTACATTAACAATAAGTAATGAAGGCACTTTCTTATTAACATCAACGAAAGGGAGTTCAATGTGTTGGGCGATATGATCAATCTTTCGAGGGCAAGCAAACAAGTCTATACCGATTGGAACGTATGGGCTATAATCTGGAGCCGGGTCCTTTCGTTTATCTCTACAGAATTAGCAATATTAGTTTAGTTCTACATTTATAGAAAATATAAACTTATGGAAAAAAACAATACCTAAAGAAATTTTCACCCCTAAGCTTAAAAACCGAAGGCGAAACAAATGACCAACATCCTATACTCGGCTTATCGTTCATTGATCTAGGAATCAAAAGTCCTGCCCGTGGGCGAAACACGAATCTCTTCGATTGGCCTGTCAGTTTAGTCACGAGTTTAGCAATGCAAGATTAAAGGAGTTGAGTCTATTAGCTACTCAATATTGACTCAAAACAAGTTTAGATCAAGACATGTTTAAACAAGTTCTAGTTTAAGTATAAGTTCGTCTAATAAACGGGGCTGGTCTTCATATGCTAAGCTCTGTTAGGTTGGAGAGCCTAAACAAGCCTATGGTTTATATGACTATAATAATTTTTTTTTAGTATAATAAAAATGTATTCGTAAAAAAATATTATAAAATATATGTTAAAAATAAGTAATAATAATAATTAATAAATAATAAACAATTCAAGTCATGGCTAGCTCGAGCTAGAAAATATCTCTCATGAATCCAGCTCGATTTAAATCATTTGTACCACTAATATTACCTAAAAAAATCCATTTTGTTATGAGTAGTATCGTATGTTACCCTTACCCCTAAAAATCAACAAGGTCAAAATCTAACAAGGTCAAGTGTACTTACAAATTTCGGTTTTTTCATCTCCATCCGAAGGTTTTTGGTTCATAGAGAACACGATGACAGTTGTTAAGCTAGCGCGATCATTCTCTAGCATACTTTTATCATATTTGTAATCGGCACACTCATCGTGTGTGTTTCCTCCGTGTACACTAATAAAGTCATCATCAGAGTCAGATCCTAATATACTCATTGAGTCGAACCATGTCTCCTCTTGACAACCCGACGCTAGAATAATAGACATGTATCGTTAGCATCAATCCGAAAACAAAACGTGAAAAATTAGAAAATATGTACCCTTTTAAAAACTTGTTTGGAAAACTCACCAACACCATTTGCAAACTCTTCAACACTAAGAGGGACAGAAGTGGACACCCTTCTATTCCATTTTCCCGAACAAAAGAAGTATTTTCGAGATCTTGATGTTTTGTGCTGTCTAGAAGCGCATCCGCCCATGATAACGTCGTCTCTATGTATGTTTAAACATTCAAAGATTGTTATTAGGGTCTACTCGCGTTGATCAGCATGCGTGTTTTGTGGATTTCTTGATCATGAAACCTGAAAACAGATATAAATCTTGTACGACTTTGAATTTTGGATTGGTGATTGTGTGCAAAGAACAACAAATGTTGATGGTAGTTTAGATAAATGGTTGTGGGAAGAATATATATATGGTATGAATACATGAAAGTAGACCTACTAAGTTGCTTTTGACAACTCATTTTGTCCATAAACCTTACAACAACATGCAAACAATATATCAAATTTAATAGTATGTCTTTTAGGTACTCTAAATAATTTTATATCATACCCTAGATGATATTTTTGGTCTTGTTTGACAACTGCCATTTGTTGCATAGGAAAGAGCCAAATTATAAGGTTGTTCTTTCTACCCAGCTAGTAAACATGTTGTTTTAAGTCTAATCAAACAAACGAATTTTATTGCGCACTTCTGTTTATGTTCGTTCTTTAATACCTTAAATGAATAACATATATGAAAAAGCAAACACAAAACCAATCTTAATGAACAAAAATAAATGACCGTCTATGTCATCATCATCATCATACTCAGTTAATCTCACCTATAGCAAAGCTAAGGTAGGGTCTGAGGAGGGTAAGATGTAGACAACCTTACATCTACCCCTAAGAATAGAGAGGCTGCTTCCAGTGAGACCCCCGGCTCGATGTGGTTTGGTATCAAGCCTTGGACATAAGGCACAGAACGGGACATATATGTTATTAATTCAAATATAAAATAAACAAATATACACAATTTCCATTCCTTACAATAAATGACCGTCTATGTATGTAAATGAATAAACGGGACATATGTTTGTGTTCTCCTTCTAGTTAAGGAACAATATATGTTATTAATTCAAATATAAAATAAACAAATATACACAATTTCCATTCCTTACAATATTTCCATTCCTTAAAATGAATAAATTAAAACTCCATATTAACGACTATTCTCAAATCTATAATCATTAATGTATTCCTTTAAGAACACGTCTCACACCTACTTGCTTATGTTAATTATGCATAAACCTGTGACCTTATGGTCGACGTATCATTTTTAATACCGCTTGATGAAAAACATTGAGAATTTCATTGAATATTAAGTCATATAATAATATATTTCTTATTATTAATTAAAAGAGTTAGGATGCAATAAACGGAAAGACGAGTAAAGGTCTTTCATCTAAAGCATATAAAAAATAAAAGAAGATGAAAGGGACATATAGCAACTACAACAATACCACAATTGAAAAGAGAACCAATCATTTGAATGATATTCTTTTGTCCACATTCATGTTTATAAAGAATTATAAAAAAATAAACCCTAACAAACAAGAAAAAAATAGAAATTTGGTAGTGGAATTTCCACCAAATCATAAAATTATTTTATTAAATACAAAATCAAAAGTTATAGACATTCTAAATGTTTCATTGTGATTTAAAAACACTAAACAATCACTATATGGATTTGTTTTGTTACGTAACTGTTTTTAGATGAAGAATTGTATAATTCATTTGTATGTAGTGGACTAAATATTTTTACTTTTCTTGCAGTTTTCTGTCTAAAATATATATTGTATCAAACAACTATGTATTATTGTGTAATTTGTGTTCGTTTTAACTTTTAAGTTGAATGAATATGTATCAACCCGTCAATTTGATAGACTTTTATAACCCCTTTGTGCTTTTTTGTTTTATGATTTGGCTTACACACGACTTTATAACTCGTAAACTAAAGATATAAATGTGGGTTGTGCTAATTTGTAAACCCTAAATTTTAAAGTGGAGATAATGGGATGGAGTCTTAACTAGAGTAAAAAAAATTTAAGTTGAGCTATGAGTTTTATCATTGTGGGCTTTCGGGCAGTGAATTCCTCTGAAATGGTGGCAGACAAGGATACAGCGTCATTTGCGTTTGGCGGACGTGAGTGGCATTTTGCCATTAGATTTACCCTGATGATCGGCTTTTTGTTGCTCATTCAAAATACTAGCTCCAAGATTTTAGCTTTTAATTATATTATATATTTATAAATTCAATATAAAAATATCAGTTTGTAAACATTTTTATGTGTTTTGCTTTTAAAATTAGATAACAATTTATTAATAGTTTTAAAGAATATAAGTAAATAATCCAAAGGGGGTTGAATCGTGAATCACAAGGTCTATTGGTCGATATTGCAAGAGGACTTTGAGGCCCGCAGGCCGCAACCCCATATTTTATTCCATGATTAGGGGCACTCGTTTTCTTTAAATATTTGTTTCGTTTAAATATATGGATATAAATTATATATTTCCAAAAGTGTAATAATTATATTGAATTTTAATTTTTCTTTTATATGACAACGTAACCTTTATTTAAATACAAATATTTTTGCAACTTATATTACGATGTGCCATCAACATTGAACATGAGTGGAGCAGATGCGGTTATGAGGGCCCTGTCAACGGCTCATCAGATGGTGACGGCAGAGCAAAGAGCAGACCAAAAACCATTATGAGCGGCTGACAACGCAGCCCCGTCGGCGGATGGTGGTGAAGGCGAATGGTTAGAGACGGAGATAGAAAACTTTTGTTGACGATTGCCGATGAGAGATGAGATTCAAATGGGCATGACAGAGATGGTACACGTAGTTGTTGGGGGAAGAGATGTGTCGCCACGTATATGGGTGTGTGGGTAAGACCTTCAAAACCGAGTGTCAAACAATTGGCCCTCAAAGACTAAAACCTTAGTAATTTTAAAAGAAGTCTTATTTTATTTTAGAAGATACACAACAGAATGTCAAAATAAGTTTTTTTTTAGTTTCCAAACATGGATTTCCCGAAATGGGTCAAAACACTATTTATAAAACAAACTAAAATCTTAGAAATAATATAAATAATGTTCAAGCAAAATCACTTAGACGTCTTCTTATTCGAAATATCAACTGCAACTAAGTAGCTCCACTGCAAGCCAAGGCGTCCCTTTTATTCTCCATCAAACTTGAAATCAATCTAATATGCACGCAAAGTCAGACGAGCTGAGTGAATTCAAATTTTATAATTTTACGTAAACAAGTAAATTGTCAAAGTAAGACTTAACAAAGTAATTCAACCTCAGAGTTAACAATAAGCGCAATCCGCTAATTTGTTTTCCCCCAAGCAATAATCAAAGTCTAGGATAGGCGCAATCCGCCTATTTATCTCAAGACTTCAAATACCAAATATAATAAGCACATTCCGCCTATTTGACACAAAGTACAATCAAGTCTAACTAAGCGCATTCCGCTTACTAGACTCAACCACATTAGGTGCATTCCGCCTATTTGACACAAAACAAAACCAGGTCTACATAAGCGCATTCCGCCTACTCGACTTAAACCATATCCAAAAATCATAGCAAGCATATCACATAACTATCATAGCTCAGTTTATAATATCAGGTAACCGTCAAACATAGTCTATATATATATATATATATATATATAATAACACATATAACTCAAACCATGTAACAACCATGACAAGACCTGATTTAACAAGTAAGATTTCAAATACGTGTTCATGGCATGCATATTAGCCCAAAAGTTTTAAAAAACAGTAAAAAAGCATTATGAATTCACCTGAATGCGAGAACAAGCACCCAACAAACTAATTGATACTGGGAGGCTACACACACAATCAAGCACCTGCCAAATACCAATTTATATCACATTCTAAGCCTATAAGACTCATATGGTTCCAAATGGGTCAACCGGGTAACATTGAAATCCCCAAAAAGGTGTAACTAACCAATTCAGCCCCTATTAATCCAAAGTCCATTTGTAACAATTCCAAAAGCCTTTTTAATGATGACTCAAATTGTAACATCGTGAATTTCCCCTAATTTTTTTTATGATAAAAAGAATGTATTGTTTTAAACAATATATGTTTTAAATACCTTAAACTAATAATTATTTGTATCTCGACACTTTTGTACGTTTTAAAAATATTTCGAGTCACTTTCGGGCTTATATAATCATATTATGAATTTAGAATAATATAGTTTTAGGGAAATAATTGCCAAAAAAAGATTTGTGTGGACCGGGACTCGAACCCGCGTCCACAGCCAACCAACACACAGTGACAACCAACTGAGCCAACTATCATCTTGTGTAGTATTTCAGAAGAAAATAAACTTAACACATTCATTAAATTGATTAGTCAAAGTCTTAGTCAAACAGTCAAAGTCTTAGCCAAATAGTCAATTCATCATAAACCTTACTTTATGGTGTTGACCAATTTTAATGGCTAATTGAATCCAAAACTAGTATAAAAACCGACCTATGACCCATTATACTTTGCACCTCTAAATCGATTGTTTCAATCCGATTAAACTTTCCCTCATACCCTTCTTCTATAGTCTATTACTTCTACAATTGAAGCTTTGATTATAAGCTCTTGTAATTGGCGAATTGGAAGCTTGATATTCTTTCTTTTTCGACTAGCTACGTTGTTGAGTCTTTGGGATTCGCCTCGCATACATTCACAACACTTAGAGGATAATTCACCTTAGCCAATGTGAGTTTACATAGCCCCTTTGTCTGTTTTACATTTTTGGGGTGAAACATGTTTAAACATTTTATACACTATCATTTACTCATTCTTACATTGTTGAAACTTATGATTCAATTACACTATCATTTACTCATTCTATCATTTGACTGTAACAAAAAGACACAGTACAATCATTAACAATGATCAAGCCGCCTGTTTAGATTATAGCGCTATAGGTCTGACAAACCCATCCCCCCGCATAAATTCAGGGATGATCGATAACAGTAACAACATTTAACTAACTTGCGAGTTAGTCATCAGTCGACACAAGGTTTGATTGTACAAAGACGCATTGTTACATGTCGGAATCATACTCTATCATCATACAACTGTGATTGTTGTACAAACTATTGTTATCAATTATATTCAAAAACCTATGTATTCTCACCAACTTTTGTTGACCCAAAATATTTTCAACCTTAACATGTTTCAGGTTCTACTTGCTTGAAGATTTGAATTAATGCTTGAAGATGTGTGCATAGTATTATTCATTTTGATGTACGAATTCTTGTAGAACAATTGTATGTAATTTATTTAAATCATTTAATGAAATTTATTATTTACCATGAGCTACTGAACAATCATCAATACGTGACATCCCGATGTTTCCGCCATCGGTTGGGGTGTTACACAAATGATGACCCATCACTTAAATTGCGAAAATCCCTAAAATTGCTGAACCGAAGGCCCTGTTTCGCAAAGTAATGTGTCATTCACCCAATTCAGACCTATTATTCAATTAAACCACATTTTATATCATATTTCATCATTGGAAACATTTGGGATCAGATTTGGGTGATGTGTGCACAATAACAACACATTGCTCAAAATCGTGCCTTTAATTCTTACATACTGAAAACCCCGATTTTATCATTATTGACAAATGAATTCCCCGACCTTTTTAAATCATAAAACACATTAAAACAGGTCCTAGTAAGGGTTTATGGGCTTAATTGTTCACCTAATTGATTATCTAACCCAATGAACACAAAATCCTCAATTTTGAAAACCCTAGAACCCCAGAATCGCAATAATCACAATTGACCAACCAAGCCTATCCTAATGGCCACCATATTCATAAACAATCTTAACCATGTACCATAGGATGGTTTAGAAGCAAAAATCTTAAAAGATCTATTCAAATCGGCCTCCAATTGATAAGTGCTGATTTCAAAATCCTAATTGTTCAATCATTTAATTAATCTATTTTACACAATAGTTGACCACGAATTCGGTTAGAGACTTGATAGACTCACCTTGTAGGATTATTTAGAGGTAAAATCCCCAAATATTATCCTTCAATTGGAGTCCAATTGATACAAGCCGAATTGAAGCCCTAATCGCCAAAAATCATTCAAAAATCGATTCTAAACTCAACAATAAGCCGTGATTAAGCCTAGGGATTATTGGGATAACCTTGTGGGATGTTGTGGAAGCCCTTGGATGGTTTGTTTTGGTCGAAAAAAGAAGAATGTTTTCTTCTTGCACCGTGAGGTAGGGGACAAGGGAGGGTGGTTAGGGTTTGTTTTTCTAATAAAAATTTTACACTATGGCCTCCTCATGTTTCCCCCTCTTGAGTCTTGGTCCCAAATGTGACACCCGCCGATTTACCAGGTCAACATCCGTACACTTTCTAGTCAACATTTAATTTGCTATACATATTAGATGCTATTTTTAATGCATAAGTCCCCCGAGAAAGTCTAGCAAGACCCACACTAGTGCAATTGAACGCACAATATGGTACAAATATCCAATTTATTCGGAATTAGTGACTCGAGTTTAAACGATAACAATTTTCTTTTTAAGAATTACAAACGTACACATATTATTTTCCTATATAAATAACTATATGGACATGCTTATGTAGGAACTATGTTCACTTTCAAGAAAATATGTATTACCTATGTGTATATATATATATATATATATATTACATGTGTGCATGCATGGGGATTTACTTGGATAAGTATATATGTATACATGCAACAAGAATCATAATCACCCTCATCTTTAGTCACTTCATGGAAAAACAAACCTAGACCTATGACTAACCACAATTGTAGGAACATTCTTTTGGATCCAAGAAAGCATGAAGAATACTTGCCAAAAAAAAAACAACCCCTTTTCCTTCTCCTTTCTTGGCCGCCACCACCACCACTATTCCTACACCCACCTAGATCCTATCTCTAACCCAATCCAAGATAAACCTTGATTAATATAATCCACTAGATAATGCAATCATTATGCTGCATCAAATCAAGGTAAAGGGATCATTGCCACTAATGGAAAGATGCTTAACATAACTAAGATCCATAATGTTGGAATTACCCTATATAACCACCACCACCTCAAACTTTTGGCCCCTCTTCCTCTTCTTTTCTTTTCTTTTCGGCCGAACCCCACCCCCACCATGTCACTTCTTATTTTGTCCCACATTCACAAAACACTAGATTACCTTTAAGTGTGAAATCAAATCACTAACACACATTCACTTGATATTATGGATTGTCACTAATCACCTCATAAGATTTCCTAGTTAGATGTGATGTTAAACTAAAAATGGTTAGATTTGCTTAATACCATGGATCCATAAAAGATTATTAGCTTATAGTGACTAATCCTTGATCCCACTTGGAACCACCCAAACTGTTGCCCCCTACCCATCACTATATGATCTTCCTTAAACTTCCAAGAACCACCAAATCTTATGATATGTCATTCACATTTGACAAAGACTATATGATATGTCAACTTGGATTGATTTGGCACCATGTTTAGACTAAACATTAACAAGAGCTTACTTACCCCATTTGGAAGTCACCTCCTTCCCTCCTCTTTCCCACTCTCCTTCGTCCCCCCTCTTTATCTCTCCATCTCTTTCACTCTATAAATAGAAGACCAAGGATCATCATCTCATTTGTTGATTCACCACACCTAAAACTCTCTCAAACACACACTCACTACTCTCCATCTTACTCTTTTCCTCACTTGTAGCAACATCCAAGTCCACATCCAAGAACTAGTGGTATGAATTCCTAACTTAACTTGTTATTTTCATATATTCACACTAGCTAGTTCACCCCAAGTATTTAAAAACACAACTTTTCTTTTTAAACAAGATCTTAAATGTCACATTTTGGGACAATCTTAGGTAAATGATCATGTGTTTGGATATATATGTATGTTTGTGTCTGTATATATGTAGTATGTATGTATGTTCACATGTGTATATATGTAGTGTGTATGTATGCGTGTGCTATTATATGTAATATGTATGTATGCATGTGTGTGTGTAAGATAAATGTTTATGTGTATGAGTGTAAAGACACCATGAACATGAATGTTTATATGAATGGATTGAAGCATACACATATATGGGTGTGTGTGTGTGTGTGAAAGTTCTATGAACATAAATAGGTATGTGTGTAAGGACACCATTGCTTAGAACTCGGTTTGGATATCAGAAGCCCCAAGGATCTGTCTCACTACCGGTTTCCTCGCCTTGGATCTAGTTCGGGACTACTAGAAGCTGATTAAACCTCTTGATAGTTTATTAATTAAGTTAAGGTTGATTTGAAAGGTTTATCAAGTTAATCACTATTTGAACATGTAACAAGACAAACAAACAAGAATTAGATAAGAAGATAACACAACAAATAACTAAAAACAAACTACTACTATTAATAATAAAAGTCTACAAATCATAGTGGGTTCGGAGTTAATAGAAAGATACGACCATGGTGAATGATCAACACAAGAACATGGCTGCTCTTAGACAAGCCTTCCATCTCCTAGTGCTATGTATCTAATACAATCCTCACGACCCTCGATGTTTATTGCATGAACTACTCTACGATCCCATGCTTAGCCAAGATGATCAAGGTAGGACGAAGTCTAACCTTGGTGGGTTGTTAGGATGGTCCTAAGGTCTCCCACAAGACCCTAAGATCTCTAGAAAAAGCTTGGGAGTCGACCCAAGAAGCCACAAGATTCAATGAAATGGGATGCCAAATGATTGAGCGAAGCTTGCTATTTATAGGCAAAGAGGCAAACATGTCCCTTTCTCATGGTCCAAAATCTTGCATGTGGGAGACAATGTTGTGGTTGTATGTTTACTCTTTGTCTCCTATCCACAGTTTTGTCCCTTCTGAGAAGCTTTTTCTTGTCCTCCAAGTTTATTGCTTTGTCTTCTTTTTTTTTCTTTAGGGACTGTCGTCTTTACACATTTTATTATGCGGGTAGCCCCGGTTCTTCATGAATCTCCGTTTTTAGCTGTTTTTGCCCGAAAATCGTTCATTTTTGGGTTGGAGCTCCAATTTACTGAAAAACATAAATAGGAACGATTTAGTAGCTATAATTATCAATAAGCTCAATTTTACCCTATTTTGAGACTATTTATGCATGTTTTATATGTGAATTTTATGACATATCACAATACCCCACACTTAGACTGTAACTTGTCCTTAAGCAACGAAACAGAAATCTACCTAAGGCAATTAGCAAGATATACAAATCCCCAAGCCACTTGTTTTATTTTATTATAGAAAAATAGAAACTACATGTCATGCCTACTGAATCCTTAGATTATGCTCAAACCTATACCTACTCATAATGTTCACTCATCACTTGGATTTATCATTTTGGGTGAGTTTTGGGGGTGAACACTTAAGTTCGAACCAAAGTCGACACAAGTCATATGCTTGTATGCAAATCAAATCTCCACCGCTGAATTTGGGCGAGAAAATGTGAATCACAAGGTCTTTGATCGGGTGAAGATGATAAAGTGATAAATGGGTAAGATGGGTGTCTACTGTCATGTCTGGATCGGGTAACGGCTGAGGCATGATGGGAAGATGTCGAGCTCTAGATAGTGGGCTTGTGAAACTCCTCCCCCGAAGACTAGTTGCTCTGACGCCCCTACTTTGCGAACTGTTCGGTTTTCCACCTAATAATCCTCGCTAGGAATGTCATAGAAATGAATCTTCAAATAAAGTTGTCTTCTTTAAGCCCTTTATTGCGGAGCTTTTTTTTTGACTTATTTCTCAACTTTTTTTTGAAGGTGCTGCTTGCAGTGAAGCTTATTCTTTGGTGTGGTGATTTTTCATGGCTAGCTTTTCTTCTTTTGTCAAACCTCCTCGGTGGAAACCGTGACGTCTGATGTGTTCCTTTCATTCCAAGACTGCCCAAGAGTGTCCCGATTGCCTTCAACCAGCTTCCTTCGCCAAAACATGACAGGGGCTCGATGTGATGGAAGAAACGGAAAAGGCTAAGGCTCAAGAGGGGTAACTAGGTGAGGGGTATGTATGTGAAAGGCTAATGAAAATGGAACGAGTGTATCCTAGGTGCCTTGATCATCTTCACACTCTCTCACCTTGCGCGTAGTCTCGAAATGTATAAGTCACACAAGTTCGAACTGTGTAGGACTAAGGTCGGATATCCCTCAAGAAAATGAAACGAGCAATAATTGATTTATATATATAAGTTTGGTGCTTGATAAGGCTCAAGAAACTCTTATGGACAAGCGGGTAGGATAAGGTATAGATTTTAAGCATAATTTTTGGGGTGTTTTCTACTTGCCATGCAACTCATTTTTCTGGTTTTATTTATATTAAGTGGACTTTTGGATTTTATAAAATTTGTCATATTTCGACTATCCCTTGGTGTGAACCGTTCGGCGAGATGCCTAATAACGTCCACTCGGATAAGTTTAATAGACTTTATTAATTTGCCCTAAATGACTTTGAGTGGCGCTACGGGTATCAAGCGGCTAGGGTACTGGATAGTGCATAAACGATAATAAATGACCCAGTAGATGCACGAAAATAAGCAACAAAAACAGCCCACCCCACACTTAAAATTTTGCAAGAATTTTAAGTGACCCAAAATGAATTAAAATACAAGGATTGTAGTCATTTAATCATTTAAAATGATTTAAACGAAAGCATTAACTTATCAAACTCATTAAATTCTAATAATGTTTGGGAAGACGTGCTTTAGCCTATAAGTGAATACTCATCCCGAGAATTTCCAGGTAGGCATACAACCATACGAGTCCCTCGGTTGATTGGGATTTATGCGTAATGTCAATCCTAGACAGAAGACCTAGGATACAAGCGTTCACCCTTCCAGATTACACGTGTCCTTAATTATTATTAGAACCTAAGACTTTGATGAGATCTTGTATTTAGTTATTTATTTATTATTATTATTATTTTTAGGTCACGTTTAGAAATGGACAAAAAGGAGTCAAGAGAAAACTAATACTCCCTTGGTCGTGGTGAATCCACGAACGTGTGGTCGATACCCACAACCGCCTTGTAAGTTTGCCAAAATTTTGCTTCATCCTAGAAAGCTCTCCTCAACCTATCCTAAAAACTAAAGTAAAAGTAAACTAGATAGATAAAATACTAAAACTAGGGGTAGAATACTAGTGCCGAAACACTAGCCGGGTGGAACATGTCTAATCACAGATCAAACACGTTCCAAACATGCAAGTCGCTTGCATGTAAAGCAACTTCAACAACAAAAAAAAGATGTTTATGAAAGTTTTATACATACCTTAGAGTGAAGATTAGGGTTTGAAAATAGAAAAATAACGGAAAATGGCGGTTTTAAGGGTGGAGATTATGTTTTTCAAAAAAAAAAAAAAAATATTGTTTTCCATAATATAGTTTTAAAATTCAAGAGCCCTCTTTTTAAGATAAATTTTAAAACTTAATTTTAAGCTCCGAAAACATTTTAGTTTAAAAATTTTGAAAAATCTCACATGGCTTATTTTTCGCATTTAACTAAACTTACCCGCCGCTCTTTACATTATGACGAACCTCTTCTAAACGAAAATAAAGCAGAAATAAAAAACCCTCCAAAATGAAAGTTGATAAATTTGATCATCCTAACGTCCTTCACGGGAATTCTCCAAGGTCGCGAATCTTGAAGGAAACCTGCAAAGAAAGCTAAAATACCCACCTTTATTGAAAGTAAAGAAGAAAAAAAATGAAAAGGTAAAATAAAGAAGACCAAAAACAAAAATAAAAATAAAGTGAAAAGAAAATAAAAATATAAATCGGATGTTTCTGTTGCTCATTACAAAGCAAGGATGATTGCTCAAGGTTTTACTCAGGTACCCGGTCAGGATTTCTTTCAAACATTCAGTCCTGTCGTCAAGGCCTCTACTGTGCGTGTGGTTCTTGCCCTTGCTACTATGTACGCATGGCCACTATGCCAACTTGATGTTCGAAATGCCTTTTTTGAATGGTAACCTAACAGAGACAGTCTACATGGAACAACCTCCCGGTTTCATTGATGCACGTTTTCCAAATCATGTCTGCTCATTGAAGAAAACACTATATGGGCTTAAATAGGCACCGCATGCATGGTTTTAGCGTCTCGGTTCTTTTCTTACTAATCATGGTTTTGTTTGCAGCCAAGCAGATACTTCTTTATTTGTGTTTAAACAGGGTTAGGTGCTTCTCTCTCTTCTGGTTTATGTAGACGACAACATACTCACTGGAAACGACATTGCTGTCATCAACTCGTTTGTGACAGCTCTGAACAAAGAATTCTCCATCAAAGACTTAGGCAGTTTGGGGTACTTCTTAGGACTCGAAGTCATTCATAAAGAAAACAACCTTTTTCTCAGTCAGGAAAAATATGCCCATGATATACTAACTCGTGGAGGTTTACTTGAATCCAAACCCATTTCTACACCATTGTCTACATCGGAAGTCTTTCACTCTACGGGCCCTTAGTTTCACGATCCCACTCTTTATCGATCTCTGGTTGGAGCATTACAATATTTAACAATAACCAGACCTGATTTATCCTATGCGGTTAACCAAGCAAGTCAGCATCTTCAGTCACCTACCATCTCACATTTCCAGTCCGTCAAGAGGATTCTCAGATACGTCAAGGATACGTTGACACTTGCTTTTCATTTCTCACGTAAATCTACTACTTCTCTTCTTGGTTATTCTGATGCTGATTAGGCTCAATGTATTAAGACTCGTCGCTCCACCTACGGTTACTCTATTTATTTGGGTGGAAATTTAGTCTCTTGGAGTTCCAAGAAACAACCAACATGTGACATCCGTCACCCTCGTCTTTCATCTAATTGACAATAATAGCCCTTCAAATATTTCCATTATAGTCTCCGTAAGTTTCGTCGTTTTCAAAATTTAATTTTAGAACGAACTAAAATTTAATCATTTATATTTATTATGGATCGGGTATAAGTTTTAATCTAATGCATATGTTGAAACGTATTCGCAAAAGATTTTATAAAAAAATTCAAGTTTTTAAAAGTTTTAAAAAAAAACTTTTAGTTAATTTTGGTTAACTTCGTTAAGTTTTATAAAAAGAAAAACTAACATGGTTATAAAATAATCTAACCTAAGTTAAAGTTGAGGGGTCATTTGTGCCATTTTCATAAACTTCAAATCTGAAATTCCCTCTTCCCTCCCTCACGTTTTTCCGGCGGCTAATTCCGGCCACCGGAGAGTTTTCCGGCGAATCATAAAACTCGGTTTTAAAGATATTAACCGTTCGAAATTGATGCCAAATCGTTTTTCCCTTCATTCTAAACCATTTCCACTTATTTTAAATCATTCAAAGCCTGTAATAAATGAGTTTAAATCAGGTTATTATAGTAACCGGCCGGAAATAATAAAAATCGAGCCAAACGACTATTTTTCTTAATGATTATATAAATTGAACGTTCCAATCGTTTTCTGCACACTTAGACATCTTAAACCCACAACATAAATCACTTGATTCGGTCCAGAAGGTGTTGGAATCGGACCAAGAGCATCGGTTTTTTTTCTTCTCATACGATCACAGATCGTTGTTTTTAGGTAATTTTCTTGTGCCATTTTGTTAGTTAGATCATCATTTATAAAAGCCCCTTAATTTCGATGATCAATCGTCTGTGTATAGGGTTATTTAGATTACGGGCTAGGGTTAGGGTTTATGTGTTGAATTGGGGAAGAAGATGAAGTGGGATGATATGTTAAGTATGTTTATCTTTCAAAAGTTTCAACAAAAAGCTTAGTGTTGCAGTGGTGGGAATTCTTGTTTGGTGAAAGGATGGAGCTGGGTTCGAACCCAGGCATCAACATTCCATCTTTTCTAAATTTTTTTAGTACCTTTATTTATCTTTCTTTAGCAAATGATAATTATTTTTTTAATACATATAAACTTATAATATTTATAGAAAATTCATTTTTGATCCAAAAACTATGAAAATTTAGGTGTATCTTCTTGACACCTCATAGAAAATTATCATATTTTTGTTTTCTGAAAAATTTCTTATTTTCGTATTTTTATTGGATTAAATTGTTTTAATCATATTTAATTGATAAAAAAATTCATTTTTGATGATTTTCATCTCAAACTTTTTGAGTAATTATTTCTCATTATCATGAACTGAAATAAAAATTATTGGTTCATAAAACACTTATTTTTATTAATTTTCCTATTTTTAATTATTTAAACCTGATTTAATTTCATTAAATCAGTTTTAAATATAAATAAGTTTTTAAAAATTATGGCAAAATTATTTTCATTGACTTACATCATAAAGTATCCATTTTCTATTAAAATAGTATTTTTGGATCATGTCTTGTATTATTAGTCTTATTTATGTTTAATTAGACATAATAATCATTTATTTATTTATACTATTAAATATCTATTTTATAAATACTTTTCCTATAAAATAGAAATAATTCTATGTTTAAAAATCTTAATTACCATTTGTTGGATATTTGTGTAACTCATAATTATTTATTTCAATATTTATTATTGTATTTATTTACAATAATTAGTTAAAGTAATTAACTAAATTATTTTGTATTAATTATTTAAACACATGTTGACCTAAATATTTAATTGGTAATAATTATATTACCTAAATCCTAATTACAAACTTTAGTATATTATTTTAATTCGACTTATCATAAACTCTAATTCCCCAAATCGACTTAGCAAACCCTAATGCCTTAGACCCTAGTTACCTTAGACTCTTAGACTTTTCCCTTATTAGTATTCTATTACGTTATAGGTTGAATTCCTCGGAATTCCCATTACTTAACTCACGAACGCTTAAGTTGGATTTGTATCACTTTCGCAAACTGTGAGTATATCTTTCCCCTTTTTCATGCTTTACACTTTTGGGGTGACTCATGTACGCTTATTACTTCACTCACTTAATCATGTTTTATCATATATTCACAATCGCAATTCTTGTATGTGTTTTACTTGTTGATTCGCTGATAGTGTGTACTTATGACCTTAATCATTAACTGCTGGGCGGCCTAGCATAGCAATAAATAGTACTTAATTATTGTTATGTGTGAACGATTATTCATCGCCTACTATGAGCGAATACTATATATATGTGACTCTTGATTCATTAAACAAAGCTTTGATTTTGGGTGGCATTTGTACATATCTTGAACACTAAATTGTAGACAGTATAACACGTGAATTGCGAAACTCTTTTCTACTATATGTATTCAAACAGGGTATGCTCACCAATACATTTTTGTATTGACAAAATTATTTTTGTACATGTTTCAGGTTATTTGAGATGCATTCGTTAAGCTTTCGGATTTATATTTAGATTTTGATTCATTGTATTTCAGTTTAGGTGACATTTAGAATCGTTGTATTTCATTTCAATGTAATAAACTATTTAATCAATGTATCAATATTTACACTTTTAGTCCATGAGCTGTTGAACAATCGTCACTACGTGACACCTCGATGTTTCCGCCATCGGTTGTGGTGTTACAGATTGGTATCAGAGCCATGGTTATAGGGAATTAGGTTATTAGAATGCCTTTTAGCCTAGTCTATAACTAAGCTTACTTTCACGAGTCCTCTCGTGTATATTTCTCTTATTCTTATATTTTCTTTCAAGATATTTTCGCTATGATTTCTTTCTCGTTATTCTTTTGGTATTTTGCTTGGAGTAGAAGACTTTCGTATTTCACAAACGAAACGATATCACCAAGTTAGGAGTGACATCCAAACCTTGGTGATTAGTTTCACTCCTCTATATGTTACTTATCTTTGGAATATATCTTTGGGATAGGAGTGACATCCCCACCCCAAAGAGTATTTCCTTCAAAAAGAAAACCTAACCACTAAGCTGGGAGTGATACCCTTAACTTAGTGATTGGTTTCATTCCACAATCGTTTTCAATTTTGAAATACATCTTTGAGTTAGGAGTGAAATCCACATCTCAATGATCTATTTCTGCATCTCGTTTTTAATCTCGCTAAAGTTTTGGAATTTACTAGTGACGGGGCACGTGCAATCTGGAAGGGTGAGCGCCTGTATCCTGAGTTTTCTGTCTAGGCCTGGTGTTTCGTATAAATCCCAATCAGACGAGGGACCCGTATACCTACCTGGGAACTCTTGGGATGAGCATTCACTTATAGGCTAACGTACGCCTCCACAAGTCACTAGGAAATTTCAAATACTTGTTGGGTTAGTCAAAGTTTCCTATGGAAACAATCTCAATGTTTTATGATATTGATATTTATGTTTTGTTTATCATTTGAAGACTCAAATGATAAATTATAAATTTTCTTAAATATTGGTAATCTATTACATACGTTGATTTTATCATTCACGTCATTTTAAATCATGGTCTTTTAAAACACATTAGACTTACATATACTTCATGAAATGGTTTCATTTTGCATTTTTACAAACTTGTATTGCGTATCTTACAAATCAAATGTATATCTGTTGGTTTTCATATAACGGATCCAATATATGTTTTCGGGAAAAACTTGCAACTAATAATATGCCTTATATCACTTTTCAACTCGACTTCTGTTAAACACATGAAATGTGTACGTATGAATTTTTTTCATATGAACCTGTTTTGAATCTAAAACACACTTCGATTTCTAAAAAGTTATCCTCATGCATTACTACTATTCTTTCAACTATATCACAAAAAGTGAGCAAACACGTTTGATAAACGAAAATGTATCTTATTACACTCGCACTAATTATTAGTAGTTATTATTACAACACTGGTTTTGAGCAATAATTTAACTTGTTTACTTTCATTTTGTGCAATTGTGCAATTTACTCGATTTATGTTATACTATTCTTTCAGTCGAAATTTTATGTTATACTTATATACTTACTTGAACGCATATTTGGTATGCACATTTTCTTTCCTGTTTTGAGCAAAACCCTGTTATACATACATTATTTTTGTTCATCATCATGGCCAATGAACATACTAATTGATAACTCGTATGAGATCTAAGCTAGTGCCCAGGTACGACTCGGATTAGAGCATTTCTTTAATCCGAGGGGAACGGTGTAAACCTCAGAGTTTATCAATATGAGTGTTTAGAGCCAATGATATGAACAGAAGTTACCGGTTAAGGGTGAACCCGAAAGGGAAGAACCTCTAACCATGTCTTATACTTACATGTTATTCTCATTACGGTTAAAGGTAAAACCTGAAAGGGAAGGACCTCTAACCATGTCATTATTTCATTGCAGTATCAATTACTTAGCATATCTTGATTGCACGCGTTTGTTTCTGGTATTACTTAGGATAGGGTTATGGAAAAGCATAACACCCTAGTGTAAGGTAAATCGATGATTACGGTCCAGAACGCAATTATGGGTTTACAGGTACATGAGGGTGGTGTGTGATTCTATTTAGGCTATTGGTAGACAATCAGTACGAGTCCAAAATATCGGGAGTGTGGTGGGTCAGCTGCGCTACACCCTATATATAAGCATAAACGATACTGCGGGAGCGGACTAGGAGTCTGACTAAGAACCTACCCATTACTTTATGATTATCTCTTCATTAGGTCGTTGACTAATAGCTAGCATTTTCGATAAGAACGTTCTTACCCGAGCTTCAATTCGTCTTCCTAGAGTCTTCTTGACCATCCACACAGAAAGCACGAACCTTGTATACTCTTACACACTTGATTATTTGGATTCTTGTTGCATACTCTAACAACGTTCAGTCAGAACCTTTCTAAAGTAGGGGAGACTGCTTCATTAGTACCTCTGCCCTCACCCGTTACACATCCCAAAGCCTTTCTCATTTAAACATTCAATTTCTAATCTCGGGTCAACTGTCAAGGATTTTGAAACTTTTACTTTGGGTATTAGACAAATATTTTAAATTTTGTCAAATCATAAATGATGAAATTCTCTTTTAAAAACCTAGTTGACTTTTACAACGCCTTTTGTTTCATAGTAACCTCCACTTGAAAGAAATTTCAAGACGAAATTTTCTAAAGTAGGGAGACTGTGACATCCGTCACCCTCGTCTTTCATCTAATTGACAATAATAGCCCTTCAAATATTTCCATTATAGTCTCCGTAAGTTTCGTCGTTTTCAAAATTTAATTTTAGAACGAACTAAAATTTAATCATTTATATTTATTATGGATCGGGTATAAGTTTTAATCTAATGCATACGTTGAAACGTATTCGCAAAAGATTTTATAAAAAAATTCAAGTTTTTAAAAGTTTTAAAAAAAAACTTTTAGTTAATTTTGGTTAACTTCGTTAAGTTTTATAAAAAGAAAAACTAACATGGTTATATAATAATCTAACCTAAGTTAAAGTTGAGGGGTCATTTGTGCCATTTTCTTAAACTTCAAATCTGAAATTCCCTCTTCCCTCCCTCACGTTTTTCCGGCGGCTAATTCCGGCCACCGGAGAGTTTTCCGGCGAATCATAAAACTCGGTTTTAAAGATATTAACCGTTCGAAATTGATGCCAAAGCGTTTCTCCCTTCATTCTAAACCATTTCCACTTATTTTAAATCATTCAAAGCCTGTAATAAATGAGTTTAAATCAGGTTATTATAGTAACCGGCCGGAAATAATAAAAATCGAGCCAAACGACTATTTTTCTTAATGATTATATAAATTGAACGTTCCAATCGTTTTCTGCACACTTAGACATCTTAAACCCACAACATAAATCACTTGATTCGGTCCAGAAGGTGTTGGAATCGGACCAAGAGCATCGGTTTTTTTTTCTTCTCATACGATCACAGATCGTTGTTTTTAGGTAATTTTCTTGTTCCATTTTGTTAGTTAGATCATCATTTATAAAAGCCCCTTAGTTCCGATGATTAATCGTCTGTGTATAGGGTTATTTAGATTACGGGCTAGGGTTAGGGTTTATGTGTTGAATTGGGGAAGAAGATGAAGTGGGATGATATATTAAGTATGTTTATCTTTCAAAAGTTTCAACAAAAAGCTTAGTGTTGCAGTGGTGGGAATTCTTGTTTGGTGAAAGGATGGAGCTGGGTTCGAACCCAGGCATCAACATTCCATCTTTTCTAAATTTTTTTAGTACCTTTATTTATCTTTCTTTAGCAAATGATAATTATTTTTTTAATACATATAAACTTATAATATTTATAGAAAATTCATTTTTGATCCAAAAACTATGAAAATTTAGGTGTATCTTCTTGACACCTCATAGAAAATTATCATATTTTTGTTTTCTGAAAAATTTCTTATTTTCGTATTTTTATTGAATTAAATTGTTTTAATCATATTTAATTGATAAAAAAATTCATTTTAGATGATTTTCATCTCAAACTTTTTGAGTAATTATTTCTCATTATCATGAACTGAAATAAAAATTATTGGTTCATAAAACACTTATTTTTATTAATTTTCCTAGTTTTAATTATTTAAACCTGATTTAATTTCATTAAATCAGTTTTAAATATAAATAAGTTTATAAAAATTAAGGCAAAATTATTTTCATTGACTTACATCATAAAGTATCCATTTCCTATAAAAATAGTATTTTTGGATCATGTCTTGTATTATTAGTCTTATTTATGTTTAATTAGACATAATAATATATGATTAATTATGTCTAATTAAACATTATTAAGACTAAAAATACAACAGATGATCCAAAAATGCTATTTTTATAGAAAATGGATGATTTCTGATGTAAATTAATGAAAATAATTTTCTCACAATTTTTATAAACCTATTTTATATTTAAAACTGATTTAATGAGATCAAATCATGTTTAAATGATTATAAATAGTAAAATTAATAAAAATAAATGTTTTTCTGAACCAATAATTTTTATTTCAGATTAGAATGCTTAGAAATAATTTCCTAAAATTTTGAGATCAAAATTATTAAAAATGAATTTTTAATCAATTAATTATGATTAAAACAATTTAAATTAATAAAATAATGAAAATTAAATAATTTCCAGAAAGAAAAAGTGTGATAATTTTCTTTATCATGTCAAGATGCTACACCTAAATTTTTATATTTTTTTGGATCAAAAATGAATTTATTATGAATATTTCAAGTTTAAAGCATATATATTTGTGTATATATATATATATATATATATATATAAATAAAACAAAAAGGAAAAAAAAACAAAAAAAAAACATCAGCAATACCCTGATCAGAAGAATGGAACCTGGGCAGTTTGGTTGCACACAAACAGCCATAACCACTAGACCACTTAACACATGTTGTTTATTTATCTCATAGAAAACTTATTTAGATAATGATATCTTAGTCATCTTCTTCCCCAATTCTAACTCAAGAACCCTAACCCTATACCTAATCTAATAAACCCGAACCAGACACGATTAACGATCTGTCATAAGGGGCTTTGATTCAGGGACGCTTATAGATCAAAACGACATCAAGAATTAACACTTACAACACGTTTTATATGCTCGTAATCGGGCTTCATGTTTCGAAACATAACTCGCGAATTGGACATGAATTTTGGACGGTTTAGATGGTTTAACAGTCGTTTCGATCGTGTAAAGGTGCAGAAAATAATTGACAAGGGGTATGTTTGGCAAGGAGCTTTTAGGAACTTTTAGGAGCTTCAAGCTACAAGCTTTTAAGAAAAAGCTCCTACTCAATAAAAAACCTTATTTGGTTGAAGAGCTGGAAGCTTTTAGGTTAGGAGAAAAAGCTCTATAGTAAAAAGCTACTACTATAAGCTTTTAAGAAAAAGCTCTACTAGCTACAAGCTTTTAATTAGTAAATGACACAAATACCCATTCTATTTTAAAAACAAAATAAAAACCTTCCTTACAAGTTTTTAATTATGCCCATTTTAGTCATTTTATACATTTTATTAAAAGCTCTAGCTACTCTGCCAAACACCAAAATATATTTAAAAAGCTTTCAGCTTCCAGCTACCAGCCTTCAGCTAGTTTTGCCAAACATACCCAAGGTTAATTTATATGTTTATGCGACGAAAACGAGCGTTTTATTTGGTTTTTAAAATCCCGATCGGTTACCACTTGAATTCGTTTAATGTATAATTAAATCATGTTAAATGTTGTTTTAAAACTTGAAAACAGTTATTAAAAAGTGTAGAATAATTGTGTATTGATAAAAAAAAAAACGTTTGAAAGTCTATAAAAAAGAAGTTCGAGTCTCGCCGGAATTTTACCAGAATCCGGCCGGAAAAAGGTGGCCGGAAAAAAAACAAAAATAGGCTGGAGGTATTTTTTTTAAACTTTCATATATTGGCACAAAAGGTCCCTCACTACTTAACCTTGTTAGTTTAATTATAATTTTGGTTAAATATACCTTTATAAAACCTAACAAGGCTAACTAAGTTTTAACTTAAAAGTTGAGTTGATTACACGGATGGTCCCTGTGGTATACACATATTTCACTAATGCCCTCAATTAACACGAATGGTCCCTAAGGTTCTACTTTTGCACTCGGGTGGTCCCTATCCCTAACGGATGTTAGATTTCTCTGTTAAATGGGTGTTAAATGTCTTCTTTACCCCTTCTAAAAGACAAAACAATTAAAAAAATATAAATTTAATTAAGTATTCAAGTGGGTCCCACCCCCACCCTACCTTTACTCTTATTTTCTTCTACCTTTGTCTGGATCACAAATTCCCCAAATCACCACCATCACCACTTCCTTAAACCATCATCAACTCCACCCGAAAACCACCACCATCATCACTCTCTCTCTAAAACCCTAAATCTCTCTCTCTCTAAACATACCTTCCACCCCGATCTCTCTCTGTCTTTCGTCTATTACAGTCGACCAAAGCCACCACGGTTGTGGCCATGGCCACAGATCGTCCATATGGTGGTGATTTTGGGTGCAGAGGTCCGAGGAGGTGGATTGTGGGGGTCGTGGGTGACGACCAGTGGTGGGTGTGAGGTTGAAGACAAAGGCTGGCGGTTGACTCACGAGCAGAGGATCGATGGTGGTGGTAGTGGTGGTTGTTTTTGGCTGAGATGATGTTGACAGCGGTGTTGCGGTGGTTTTAAAGCCCGAAGGGGGCTGTTTGGGTGGCTGGACTCAATAGATCTGATAGGGAAGGGGTTTTCGGTGGAGGTTTCTTGGTGGTGTCGCTGGAGGGTGGTTCAATGGAGTTCGATAGTGGCTGGATTAGGGATGGTTTGGTTGAGGTTTAGGTGGACGGTGGCTGCGGTGGTGGTTGTGGTGGTGGTTGTGGTGGGGTATGGTGGCCGGGAAACAATGGTGGTTGTGGTGGAGAATGGTGATTATGATGAGGTATAACCTGACCATAAATAAAAGTGAAGAAGAAAGGGTAGTTTGGTCATTTTACATCAACATAACAGACTTAGTAAATGGCCGTTAGGGCTAAGGACCAACGAGGTTACAAAATACATACCACCAGGAGCATCTATGTAATTTGAAACTTCTGAGGACCAAAGATGAAATTTTTGCATACCACAGGGACCATCCGTGTAATTTACTCCTTAAAAGTTTTCAAAACTTGAAAATTTTTTTATAGAATCTTTTACGAATACGTTTCAACATACGCATTTGATTAAAACTTATACCCGATCAATTATAAATATAACTGATAAAGTTTTAGTTTGTTCTAAAATTAAATTTGAAAACGACGAAACTTACAGGGACTATAATGGAAATATCTGAAGGGCTATTATTATCAATTAGATGAAAGATGAGGGTGACGGATGTTACACCGCAATACACGACTTACACGGATAACCATCCCACTGTCTAGCCGAGCCATGGATGGCATCAATAACTCTTCTCCACAAGGCGTCACCTTCTACCGGATATCTCCAAAGCCACTTTAATAAGAAAGCATTATTACACTCGCCAAGCCGACTAATCCCCAACCCACCTTGCTTCTTTGGAGTAGTAACCTTATCCCAAGCCACCCAATGAACCTTCCTATTATCCATATCACCACCCCACAAGAATCTTTTAATCAAAGATTCCAGACAAGTAATAACTGTAACAGGCGCCTTATATAAAGCAAAATAATAAGACGGTAAACTTTCCGAGATCGATTTTATCAATACCACTCTACCACCAATAGATAGAACCTTAGACTTCCATCTGGATAATCTAGTCTTGAAAACCTCTATCACCGATCCCAATTATTAATCCGACCCATACTAGCACCCACACAAATACCAAGATACTTAAACGGGGTGACCCCCGAACAACAACCCAAAGATTGAGCCATCTCCTTAACCTCCTCTAAACCTTTACCAACTCCATAAAGAGTAGATTTATGAATGTTTATACGAAGACCCGAGCACAAATGAAACACCCTAAGAATGCGTCGCAATGTATCAAAGTTACAAGACGACCACTCTCCCATTATCATGGCATCATCCACATAGAAAAGATGTGAAAGAACCAAACTGCTATGTGGAAGGCGAACACCACAAAAATATCCCGCATCACACGCTTTTCTCATCATCCCTGCGAGAGCCTCCATAACAATAATAAATAAAAAAGGCGAGATAGGGTCACCTTGCCTAATGCCCTTCTCGCAAGAGAATTCATAAGTTGGGGAGCCAATCACAAGAACCGACGATCTAGCGGACGACAACACTCCCTTAATCCACTTACACCACACCTCTGGAATCTCATCTGCCTCATAACCGAAAACAGAAATTCCCAATTAACGTTATCATAAGCTTTAGCAAAATCAATTTTGAACATAAATAGCTCCTTCCCACTTCTTCTAGCCCAAGATAACAACTCACTAATTATAAGCGGGCCATCCAGAATAAACCTCCCTGCTATAAAGGCTGATTGATTTTCATAAATTAAACCGTCAATAACTTTACTCAACCGGTTTGTTAGAACTTTAGATATGACTTTGCTAACAACTCCAATCAAGTTAATTGGCCGGTACTCTCCCAAATCCACCGGGTCCTTGACCTTTGGCACCAACGTAATAAAAGAAGACCCCACTCCTCTATTGATAGTACCCGTCTCTGTAAACTCCTTAAAAATATCCAAGAAATCACCTGAAAACAAAGACCAAATTTTTTTTATAAAACGAAAATTAAACCCGTCCGGCCCTGGCGCCTTATCACTCCCACAATCCCAAAATGCTTCTTTGATTTCTTTCTCAAGAAAAGAGGCCACCAAACCATTCGCAACCACAGAATCCAACGTCTTTAAACCGTATACACTGAGCGAAGGTCGCTCTTTAATCTCTTCAACATACTTATCCTTAAAAAAACGAAACACCTCTTTCTTAATCTCAATAGGCTTCGTCACCCACACTCCATTAATAAACAGTCCAGGAATAGAATTAGACACTCTACGGGCATTAATAATACCATGAAAAAAAGAAGAATTCTCGTCACCCTCCTTGGCCCACGTAACTCTAGACTTCTACTTCAAATCCCGGATTTTAAACGCTTCCAACTCTTTTAATCTCTTAGTCACTTCTTCAAGAACCCAAATTCGGCTTCAGTTAAGTCACAGGACTCCCAAGCCTTTTCCAACTCGACAATATCGGCTCGAAGACCCACTTCTTCCTCCTTCTCACGCCTTAGTTGCATCATATTCCAATCTTGAAGTTTGGCTCTAAGACTTCTGAACTTAATCAACAACTTGACATTAGGCGGCCCTTTCCAATTATTATTAGCCAACGAATCCTCCACCACTAAATCTAACCCTTCCCTGTTTAACCACCAATTATAGAATCTAAACGGTTTAGCGCCAAAATTTCTAGACTCTATCTTAAGAAGCAACAGACAGTGGTCCGAATCAACCCGGTCCAAAAATCTATATTCGGCGGTACACCATTTATTGAAAAAAGACCACGACACGAACACGCGATCAATACGACTAAGTTTGTTACCGGCAAGGTACGTGAACCTCCTACCACGAAGAGAATACTCGAATAACCCGGAATCCTCCGAAAATTCATTGAACTCTTTAGACGCCCCTTCATGGTACATAGAGTTTCATCATCAATACCCAACGCCTTTATCTCCTCCCAAACCACACGTTTATCTACAAGCTTCTGTGGACAGTAAACATTAACAAACGAAACCTTTTGGCCATCATGTTTTAAATAACCCGAAACCACAAGCATTTTTCTACTTTTAACCGTCGACGTATTCATAAACAGCTTCGAATCCCAAACCGAAAGAAGAACCCTGGACCGCCCAACCGCATCAACAAACTCATATTCACACACCCCAGACCCCCAAAACCGACTCATATCCACTCCTTCAAACGACTGAAACTGCATCTCCTGAATCATCAAGAAACCAACCTCGTTAACCACCTTTAATTTCCTAACCCAAGCACTTTTGACCGACGACCCCAACCCTCTAATGTTCCAGGAAATACAATTCATGATGAAACCGACTGAAAACCTTCTTCGTTAATCATCTTACGGATAGAATCCTCATACCTCGCAATATTAGTAGCACCCAAATAGTAGCCCAAGTCAACTGTTGCACTTACCTCTTGAACAATATTCACATTATCCAATACCTCTACTTCCTCAACAATATTAGCCACCACTCCATCAACCGTCACTCGCGTCCCGGGACTCTCGTCACTAGCATTCTGAGCATCTTGCACATTAAAAATAAATCTATCAATGTCGTACGGGACATCCCCATCCCTTGCACGTTTCTTAGGTCTTTCAAGCCCCGACGGAGACGGAGACTTATCAAATCGCGACTTCTTCCGAAAACAACCTCGCTTATTTTTTTTACTACCAGTAAACTCATTACCATCCGGCATAGTGAAAGATAGATCGTGCACATCTAACAGACCACCATCAGAAGACTTCGGCTGCTGACCATGCAAGTTAGCGTCCTCTAAATTATCCAAATCCTTATTAATCACCACATCGTCTTCCACTAACACTTCGTCCCTACCCCTTTGACATTCATTAACCCGAGCGTCTTTATTACAAATATCCGCATACATCTTCTCATACACCGGAACAAACTCGACCTCATCCACAGTTTCTGTAACATCACACAATTTTTTTTTATATATATATATATATATAGAACTCCCTCGTTTATTCATTCGATTCATGTTTACATTATCTTTCCCATCCATTTTATTAATTTTTTGTTTAAATAATGACTTATAATCAATATTAAATTGGATTTTATTAAAAATTCTGATTTAAAAACGTAAAAAAAAATGTTTGCCTGAGCCAGGATTCGAACCCGAGTCCCTGGCGGGCTAAACCTTAACCACACCACACAAACCACTACACCATTTAGTGTTTTGTGATGTTAATTAAAACCAATTAAACTTAAACCCTTTCAAGGTCCTTTAGTCAAACCTGAAAAGTCAAACGTAGTCTCTTAGTCAAGTCAAGTCAAAGTGTTAGTAAATATGGTCTCCTAGTCAAGTCAAAGTGTTAGTAAATATGGTCTTCTAGTCAAGTCAAAGTTGTTCCTAAATTCTAGCCTAGTCAAAGTAGTCCCTAATTACAACTACAATTTCTACACTATAAATACAAAAGCCTACCATTCAACTCTTTATAACATTCAATAAAAAAAACATTATTATCCCATCTCCCACATACTAAAGTTTTCATCCATCATTATCTCCTCTAGCTAGTTCCGAGTTTTTCCAAGGCATTATTACTAAGTGTTTGCACGCTCAAGAAAACTCACGAACTCATTAAGCACCTAAGGTGAGTTTACATAGCCCCTTTTACCATTGTTGATGTAACAATGTGTCTGATACTTCAACAATAACTGACTGAAGATGCTAGGTGTGTTTAGGATTCGCCAGCAACGTCCAAGGGGAAGATTGTTGATGCACTTTCTGTGGACGTCACTGTCGAATAGACTAGGGTTGAGTCTTTGTATTGTATTACATGAGATTGTGGTGATCCATAAGGGCATTTTATGGATCTGATGCATTGTGAATATAGACCAAAACCTAAGTCTAGGTTCGACCGTTTAAGATGGTGCGAATGTGGAAAAGTTCCACATTCGACCTCCTTAAATGGGCGAAGGTGACTTATGGTTTTGGACTATAAATAGCAATCTCATGTGTTGGTTTTCATTTTGTAGATTTGAGTTTATGCTTTGAATGCTCTCAAGGGGGAGGTCATGCCCGACCTCCCCCGGCCTCGAGATAGATGTTTATCCTACTGATGACAGTGTCTGTAACCGTTTCTGAATTAATACGAATCTGTGATGACTTTGTTATCGTATGTTTCTGTCTCGTCTCGAATCTCCCGTCTGAAACCGAGTTGTTTTTGCGTAATCGATCCATGAATTCGGTTTTTAACCGGATTCTCAACCATTTCACTATTTGGGGTGAAACATGTTACAACATTCAATTTACAATTCAATCATAAGTGTCTATGTGTTATTCTATGTTGCATTATGTCTTAAACATTACTAGGGTAAGCACATTATTCTAGCATAATCATTAACATTGATCACCTGACGGTATACAATGATAGATCTATTGGACTGACAATCCCACCCGGATACGTGTACCTCCTACATAGGTAGCGTGGGTGATTGTTATCGAATTTATAACATAATCGAGTGAACCATGAGCGTATGGGATGGACCACAATATTCTAGTCACAAGGTTTGATTATGCACTCGATTTACCCGATTGTTTTGTTTTCACATATGGACTAGACTTGCCATGACACTCGAATTGTACAAGTTTTTATTCAATTATCAAAACCTATGTAATTCTCACCAACTTTTGTTGGCCCAAAAATATTTTCAAAATTAACATGTTTCAGGTAACAATGAAGCTGAGGCTTAGAGTATGCTTGATGGATTCTAGGAAGTTATTTGTTTTATTTGATGTTATGTATTAGATATTTTGGGATTTTTAGACATCGTTTCATTTGGATATTTATGTTATCAATAAAGTATTTAAAATTTCAATATATACCATGTGCTACTGAAACAATCATCAATATGTGACATCCCGATGTTTCCGCCATCGGTTGGGGTGTTACAGATTGGTATCAGAGCCATGGTTATAGGGAATTAGGTTATTAGAAAAATAATCTAGTCTATAACCAGTACTTGCTCCTTTTACTTGCAACTCTACTTGTTTCTATTCTCTACCTCTATCCTACTTCTTATCCCTACTTTAGTCCCTACAAGATGTTTGCTCTCCATAACTGGAACAAAATTCTCAGATCTTAACCTGAAATACCTTATAAAATCTCGTCGAAGCTCTATATTCTAATAACGAACACGTGCAATCTGGAAGGGTGAACGCCTGTATTCTGAGTTTTCTGTCTAGGACTGGCATAGCGCATAAATCCCAATCAGACGAGGGACTCGAATGCCTACCTGGGAATTCTCGGGATGAGTGTTCACTTATAGGCTAAAGCATGTCTTCACTATGTTATTAGAATCTAGAAGCTTTGATAAGTCAACGTTTTCGATTATTCGTTTTAATTAATGAATAAATGATTACACTCACTTTCCTTAAAACTAAGCTCTAAAATCTAAAAATTTTACAGCTTGGATTTCACAATCACATTTCATCTTACCATCTTAGCCACATGTTTGATTATTTTCAACACCCTCCCCAAATCATATTATTTCATTTTTCAACATGTTACATATTTCTAAACTGTAACCTCATAACCTGGGTAGACCCTAGCCCAACACTAAAGATTTCTTAATATTGTCAAAATTTTCATCACCTATAAACCATGAAAAATACATATTTTTGTTATAAGATATCCTCAAACTTAATTTCTAAATCCAAATGTTTATTCATTAGCATAACAAAGGATTTTTGATATAATGTCACCTTGATCTATAAAACCTAACATCGTGTTTAAAATCTTCGACTAAACTAAAATATTCTGATCTAAAGCCACTTAGTTTGTACTATTTAGCAACATTTGTTTTATATAAGAAACCAGTTTTAAAAAGAAAAATGATAAGATCTTTCCATCCTCATGAACAAAATTTAATCTTCATTGCCACCTAATTATTTTCAACTTGTTCGAACTTTTACAATTTTTGGTATTTATCACAATCATGTTTTTCTCATACGCTAGATTCTAACCTTTGATCCAAACCCCACGATTTACACTGCTACATAATCTCCTTACTATAAAATAAACCCTTTATTAACTATTTTCACGTTCACTATCTTTCATAACCTTGATGATGCTTTGAGTTCTTCATCATCCTCTCAAGAACTAAATTCATATTATTCACCTTCTGGAACATGAACTTGATCCCTATGATAATCAGACTATTGAAAACTTGATTGTTCGTTGCATCAAACTTGATTCTTAGTTATACATGAGGATTTGATTCTCTACTTGAACATTTGATTATTCATGATACTTGAAAGCATGGAATATAAACTATTTGCTATAAACACACCTAGAGTCATTAATCTTGTCTAGGACAACTCGACTACAACTCACATACTATGCTTGCTTACATAAACATACTATCAATTTGCAATAAATGCTACATTTAATCAAAAGCCGATAAAGGATGAAGTACTTGCTCAACAGTTAGTTGAGTATCAAATAACCTACACAACGATTGGTAGAGGTCATCATGCCTTTTCAACAGTCGGAGAGGCCCTACAACCTGCTCAACGACTGGTGGAGGCTATCGAACCTGCTCAACAATCAGTAGAGGTTCCTACTCACTAACTGGTAGAGGAGTCTTTTTCCTGCTCAACAGTTGGACTCATTAATACAAAGGTTCAACCACAGGATTATTTTTTGCATTACTTACATATGTGTTTAGAGTCATAGAAGGACACAAAACCCTAATGTAAGGTAAATTGGTGATTGCAGTCCGGAACGTAATCATGAATTTACAGGTACGTTAAGGTAGTGTGGAATTCTATCAAGGTTTTCGGTAGATAATCAATTATAAACTCTAGTTACCTAGTAGTTCATTTAGTCTTTCTATAGTCAATCAACTCATGCATTTCTTTCCTAACACTTCAGTTTAGTGTTTTGCTAGATTCTTATTCTCCTTGCTATTTCAGACGAACCTAATCCAACTCTTAAAACTCACACATATCAAACCTTTTATCCAAATTATTCGAAACAGATTATTTTATTACCTATAAATTCATGTCGTGCCTTAACCCAGATTTTCCAAACCCCAGTTGACTTAATTTCTACCTAATCATCCTCAACCCTGTGTTTTTAATAAACTTCGAGACGAAGTTCCTAAAAGTAGGGGAGACTGTAACATCACACAATTTTTTTTATATATATATAGAACTCCCTCGTTTATTCATCCGATTCATGTTTACATTATCTTTCCCATCCATTTTATTGATTTTTTGTTTAAATAATGACTTATAATCAATATTAAATTGGATTTTATTAAAAATTCTGATTTAAAAACGTTAAAAAAAATGTTTGCCTGAGCCAGGATTCGAACCCGAGTCCCTGGCGGGCTAAACCTTAACCACACCGCACAAACCACTACACCATTTAGTGTTTTGTGATGTTAATTAAAACCAATTAAACTTAAACCCTTTCAAGGTCCCTTAGTCAAACCTGAAAAGTCAAACGTAGTCTCTTAGTCAAGTCAAGTCAAAGTGTTAGTAAATATGGTCTCCTAGTCAAGTCAAAGTGTTAGTAAATATGGTCTTCTAGTCAAGTCAAAGTTGTTCCTAAATTCTAGCCTAGTCAAAGTAGTCCCTAATTACAACTACAATTTCTGCACTATAAATACAATAGCCTACCATTCAACTCTTTATAACATTCAATAAAAAAAAAACATTATTATCCCATCTCCCACATACTAAAGTTTTCATCCATCATTATCTCCTCTAGCTAGTTCCGAGTTTTCCAAGGCATTATTACTAAGTGTTTGCACGCTCAAGAAAACTCACGAACTCATTAAGCACCTAAGGTGAGTTTACATAGCCCCTTTTACCATTTCACTATTTGGGGTGAAACATGTTACAACATTCAATTTACAATTCAATCATAAGTGTCTATGTGTTATTCTATGTTGCATTATGTCTTAAACATTACTAGGGTAAGCATATTATTCTAGCATAATCATTAACATTGATCAGCCGACGGTATACAATGATAGATCTATTGGACTGACAATCCCACCCGGATACGTATACCTCCTACATAGGTAGCGTGGGTGATTGTTATCGAATTTATAACATAATCGAGTGAACCATGAGCATATGGGATGGACCACAATATTTTAGTCACAAGGTTTGATTATGCACTCGATTTACCCGATTGTTTTGTTTTCACATATGGACTAGACTTGCCATGACACTCGAATTGTACAAGTTTTTATTTAATTATCAAAACCTATGTAATTCTCACCAACTTTTGTTGACCCAAAAATATTTTCAAAATTAACATGTTTCAGGTAACAATGAAGCTGAGGCTTAGAGTATGCTTGATGGATTCTAGGAAATTATTTGAATGTATTTGTTTTATTTGATGTTATGTATTAGATATTTTGGGATTTTTAGGCATCGTTTCATTTGGATATTTATGTTATCAATAAAGTATTTAAAATTTCAATATATACCATGTGCTACTGAAACAATCATCAATATGTGACATCCCGATGTTTCCGCCATCGGTTGGGGTGTTACAGTTTCCGATCGTAGACAGTCCGAAACCCATACACCAGGCTCTTCTTCTATAACCACCACAAAATTCTCATTTCTCCACTTCAAGCTACAAAACTTGATTAATTCTATTAACCGAGCTACAAAGAACTCCAATCATCGCATAAGAATAATCCTTCAATGAATCATTAACCTCAGCCGATTGAACCACTATACCAAACCTCGAACCTAACATATCAAACACACGATCGTCGAAAACGCACAACGGAACCCCGAATATTTTCAACCATGCAACATGCTCAAACTCAATCTTTTGACCTACCCAAAGTGCCAAGGAAACGAACACCGGATTCCAAACTTCCTTAGTCGACAAAAACTCAAACAAATCTCCTTGTTCTCAAATACTAAGATCACCGATAATCCACCAACATAACGAATACCTACATTCTTCAGCCTCACAGAAGCTAGCCATCCCTTTAGACCCGTCAGATCCATAAGAGTTTTAACCTTGCCAAGTAAACCCAACCCATTCCAATGAGCCATTCCTAAAAACCCATCATCCAACACAACCTCCTCCATAACAGAAACCACCTCCTTACTAACAAGAGTATCCTTGAACGAGAACTTGGCCCCGTCTGAATCTCACCCATAGCCGGATCAACATCAACCACATTCTGAGACATATCATGGGTATTAACCTCTGGCTCCTTGTCACCCACAGGAACCCATTTCCTATCCTCCTTCCAGGATATCCTCTCACCGTCCACAAACCTGGCCAGCACAATAAACAGCTTGTACGAGCCGATCCACACATCTTTCAAATCCTTTTCCAGACTCCTCGGGTCTTTGACATTAACGAACGATACAAAACCAAACCTTTTACCTAGATTGTCATATTTCCTTGAAATATACGTACCTTGAATGCTTCCATAACTTTTAAGAACGTCATGCAAATCAGCCGATGCACAACCTCCTGGTAAATTCGAGACGAAAAACTTTGTCACGGTGGCCCAGTCGTCTTCAAACCCCCCGTCTTCTTTAGGTTTCCTACCCTTCCTTGTAGGAGCGTCGTACCACGTACCCTCCTTATAACTATCCCGTCCATTCATCGTTTCTTTTCAAACCTGTTCGCCGTTTGCCGCCTCCGAGAATTTCGGAGGACTAGGGTTTTTAATCTTTTACGACAAATATCTAAATTTGATAAAAGAATGTTTGATTTAATTCCTTTGGTATGTAATATTATATCAATTTTATATCAAAAATGTTTTCAATTTAGTATTTATATTTATGTACTCGCGTAAATTATGCTCACTCAAAAATATAGTTACAAATAGTGTTGTTCACGAGCCGAGCCGAGCGATTCGAGCAGAGCTTTGCTCGTGCTGGCTTGTTTACAAACCGAACCGAGCGGAGCAGCTCGTTTATAATCGAGCCAAAAACCGAACGAGCATTCTTTGAGCGCAAATTTTTCAAGCGAACGCTGAGCAAGAATCGAGCGGAGAGTAACATGGACGATCCTAGTGTCGGGTGACAACTAAGGTCGAAATGTCTGATGATAACACTAATATGAGCTCCTAGTGTCCAAGGATAAGGCTTATATTGAGGCTGGTGATGTGATGAGCATACGTCAGAGAACAGTTGTTGCGTTGTGACGTAAGTGTGATATCAAGCGACAATTAGCGATGGACGACTAATAACATAAAGAAGTCAACACTATCACCTCATGACTTATGGAGTTATGGTTTTACTATTAAATCTAATGTTAATTTTTTTTATTGAGTTTTGTGGGCTAGTTATATTTTGTTATATATAAAGTCATAAATTTATCTGTAAATTGTGTGGTATATTTATTATTAAATAAATAAAAATTTATTCGAGCCGAGCCGAGCCGAGCCGAGCGTACCTTTGCTCATGCTTGGCTCATTTACAAACCGATCCGAGCCGATCGGCTCATATACAACCGAGCGGAAGATTGAGCATTTTTTGAACGAGCGACAAGCAATCCACGAGCGGCGAGCGATTTGAACAACCCTAGTTACAAATCACATATCTCGACCTAAAATTTGCAACGACCTAAAAACATGTGTGTGCAGGAACCATGATTTTTCAATTTCTGTGGGTTCCTTTTGGTAAAAATTTTTTTCAAATCTATATGTTTCTCACTATTTCTTTTTGTTTTGAACCCACAAAAGGGGTTCTTGGGAATCCACGAGAGTAGTCTGGATCCGCCAATGTATGTATTACTAAGACTGTCCGTTATGGCCTGCAAGCGAGTAGTCGCGAGCCACAAACCAATCCACGTGGCTCGCTTGAACCACAACAACCTTAAGCAATAGCTGGAGCGAGCGAGTGGACGTGACTATAGTCGCGTGGGCTAGCGAGGAGATTATGACCGTTGGAAGCCACTAGCTGTTGGCCAACGGCTAGTTTGGCTATTTAAATAAAAAAAATTATTCACTTTAAACAATCAAAATACACTCTTCAACCTAGAAATAAAAAAAAACAACCTTTGATCTTTACAAAAATGGATCCGTCACAATGGTAAGGATGCTACCAACCCGCTATGGAGTTCCTTTATGAAGACGAGTATTGGTGGTAGAGTAACGAAATCGAAGTTAATCTTAGCCAAATGCCACCACTTTCTCCGGATTTCGTAATTCCGGTTTTGACCAGCTGGAAGGGACAAGACGAAAGCTAAACGAACTGCTAACGAAGCCGATACCGAGTTCTCGGGGGAAATTAGCAAAATAAGGACTACAATGGAGATGACGGCGAAAGCTGAAGTTGATAAAGTTCGATTGAGGAACATGGACTTTTTAACGAAAGACTTTAGCAAACTACCAATGCCTCGTCGGGCGATACTTCAACGAGAACAGGACCGTCTTGTGAAGGAATTCGAACAAGAGCTCAACGACGAAGAGGAGTAGTTTACTAGTTTTTTTTATTAATGAATATTTATCCAATTTTTTTAATATGAGCGTGTGGTTAGTGAATAATGTTTTAAAAGTTGATTAAAAATAGTTATGAAGGTGTCTAATTTCTTATGAAGTTTACTATTGTTTTCATTTAAGATGATGTGAAAAGATTTTGATTGTTTTTAGTAAAACTTGAAATTTTAATTGCAATGATAATAATTAGTAGAAATGAGTTGTAAACAATGATAATTAAAGATTCACACCCGGGTTTCAACAATTGATTACTAAGGCTCTAACAAATGGGTCAATTATAATTATTGCAAATGATGTACGCGGGTTGGTTGTATCATTAGGTGTAGGTATCAATAATCATCAACATCTATAATGGACGATAATATACTTTATAACTCTAGAACATACAACCCTAGATTTGTGTTGAAGCAAGGAACCATGTTCATGACATCTAGAAATTGGCACAAGATCAATTAACTAAAATGACTTCAATATAAGATTAATCGCAATTCAACACAATTGTTTGACATTAAAAAGCAAATATAAATAGAAATACCCAAATGTTTAGAACCTAGAATCAATGTTTACACCAGGATATGAATAAGAGTTTAGCCAAGCATGGTCATAGAATTCTTCAAATGTTGTGTTATTCGATCTTCAATCTTCAAGAGGATGATGCTAGCATGATTCTTGGATGGATGATATGATTTGGATTGATTAGGAATGAAAAAGATGATTAGGAATGATTCCCTAATTTACTCCTCTCAAGCCCATGTTGGTCCAAGTCAAATATTTGGTCTTTTTTAATTTAATTCCGAGTCAATAGTCAATCCTCAATTGATTATGTAACTCCTGCTCCAAGTTAATGGTCCCTAAAATCTCGTTTTAACATTTCTCCAACGTGCAGCCAAAGAAGAATCGGTTTTTAGCTTTTCAAAACCTCATATTTGGATTGGTCTCTTCGAGCTACCCCAATTACATATATTATAAGCCCCGTAACTCATTTTCTAGCTCCAGATATGACCAATCTACCGATCCTTATTTTGCTGTCCGAGCAGCAGCCGTCGCTGACGGCGGGACAGACCCTGACGCCCCAAACTGGCGGCTGACGGCGCTCCAGACGGCTGGAAAACTTGTTTTCTTCATAACTTTTTCGTTTCAACTCCGTTTTCGCAGCCACGTCTTCGTATTTCGAAGACCTTTCACATTATCAAATAATATTTGCATTTAAAATTCATGTATTTTTTTCAAAGCACATCCAATTTTTGTTCTTTGCTCTCGGTTGCTCGTTCCTTGCACCCGGTTCCTCCTAGCTTCAATCCAATGTATCATTTAACTTCTAAAATTGCACCTTTTCATGTCAATGCCTGAAAATCATAAAACACATCAACGTAGTGCTATTTCACAATCTTTTATATATTAATTACCTATTTTGGCTTTGTTAACTCTCGTGCTTTTACCAACCCATCACATGTCAATGCTTACATGGCTCAATATTAAAAGATAAAGTCATGGCTCACCTCTAATCACATCGTTTAGTTTATTTTAATAACATTGCAAACAACTAAATATTATATAGTTTGGGAGTGGGTTCACCAAACACAGATGTGCTAAAAGACAAAGTTCCCAACAAATATACATATTTGATAGTGGGTTTCATGCTAAAATATATTATATAAAAATCATATATTTTATATTTTATTAGACGATATTATAATTTAAATAGTTTGAAACTTATATCGATTTGACGAATAATATTTAAGTGCAAACCATGGTTTATTCAAGTAGGGCGATGTGTCCCCGTGTGGGTGTGGTATCAGCTGGCATTGTTGCTTGTGGTTTCCCCTACATCCCCTCCAAACGCGGTATGAAATTATATATGTGCAAACACATCTATATGGCCAATGAGGGAGGCTAGTAAGTATATAACAGAATAACTTTTATGTGTTATTAGGGTAGAGGTGTAACCTAAATTATAATTTTACATGCACCATTTTGATGAATTTGATAGAGATTAATGTAGGTCAATTTGGATTGTATTAAAAGAAAAATTCACATAATAAAATAATGGAAAGGCTAACGTAAAAAGTCACTTATTGTACAAAGTGTAAGAAACAATATGAAGCGTAGGATTAAATTTGATAATCAGGGGCACGATCGTAATTTCTTAACGTCATTAAAGTTCCACCCTCATTTTTAAACGACCATAACTTTTTCATACGACATTATTTTCTTAAAAAAAAATTACACCATAAAACAAGCTTTTCATCCTCTTTCATTTCCATACCATATTGTTATACTTAAAAAAAAAAATTTGCTAGGTTGATAGTACTTGCGTCTAAATGTAAGCACTTGATATTATTACTTACGTTTAAACATGTCTGAACCAGAACAAGCCTAGTAACTGCAGCTAGTGGGGGTGGTTCGAACATGTGAACTTTTTTGCTGCTTTTACTGTATATATAAAAAAAGTAGAACAAATCAGTAAAGAAATCAATCTGCAATGCTTCCTGTCACGGTTGAGTCTGCAGCATCAAATGAGCAATGGTCAGGTTACTCATAGATCAATTTGTGATATTAAAAAAGAAAGCTAAAAGATCATACCAACATTAAAGTACTAAAACTACAGAGACACAAAATAGTAACTGGCACTGCATATGGGTACAATATAATTCAAGTGATTCATGATTTCTACATATTCAAAATATTCTGAACTCTACAATTCCGACTCACTGGATGGGACATAAACTAAATAATATTCGCTGATTTTGATAAAAGCATTGAATATAGTGTCAAAATATAGGAATTCAGATCTTGAATTACTAAATAAAGAAAGATAATCACATATATTGAACAAACAAATGTTACATGCTCCCTTTTCTATCTGAAATTGACTCTAAAATAACTAAATTTAACGTCAATAATCAACAGAAGACTTGAACATGCTAAATTTAGGGCAAAATGGTTGATAACTTGCATTTTATTAAGGGTATACTTGCGTTTTAGAAATGCAAGTTATACTTGATAAAACGACCTGATCAAACGCAAGTTATAAATGATAGAACACAAATTATACATGCTAAAACGCAAGTAAGTAATATCAAGTTTTTACATTTAGACGCAAGTTATTTTTGTTTTAAACGCAAGTAGGTAATATCAAGTTTATATATTGTGTGGAACCATATCCATTTAATGTAATCATAACTTTTTTTTATTAAAAGAACTACCAACTTCAATATGAAATTGAGACAGTCAATTATCAATTATATATACAAATACTTTGCTAACAGCGTTAGTCTACAACGAGAGATGAGGTGAGCCAAAAAAAAAAATTGTAATCTTACGTAAAGGGAAATATCGATTGTTGCACCACGATCATAGCCAACAGGCTATGGGGGAAGAGGTGATAGTCTTGAGGTTGCAGGAGGAACACTTCCATGAGCCTGGTATATTTCCATTATTATTAACGGATTTCTTAATATGTTCAAAACTACATCAAAACCATTACCCACCATTGCAGACAGATTTTTTTTTAATTACTTGTTTGGGGATTCCACACAAGCCAAGGCTTTTCCTTTCATTGCACATTTAGTAAAAGTCAACATACTCATTTGTTCCACTTTTTTTTATATATGTAGTAAAAGCAGCCAAAAAGTTCACATGTTCGAACCACCCCCACTAGCTGCAGTTACTAGGCTTGTTCTGGTTCAGACATGTTTAAAACGCAAGTAATAATATCAAGTGCTTACATTTAGACGCAAGTACTATCAACCCAGCTAAAAAAATTAAAAGTATAGCAATATGGTATGGAAATAAAAGAGGATGAAAAACTTGTTTTTATAATGTAATTATTTTTAAAAAATAATGTCGTATGAAAAAGTTATGACCGTTTTAAAAATGAGGGTGGAACTCAACCATTGTGGGTTATACCTATTTTGTCATTTTCCCTTTTAGAAAGTCAACGTATATTTTTCCTCTTTTAATCTCATCTATTAATTTATTTTGATCAAAAGGCCCAAAATACTTCTTACACTTTGTATGTTAATGTACTTTGTACCGTAAACTTTCTCATAATACAAAGTTTCACCTACCCTAGCTTGCATTTAATAATCAGTTGTGTTGACCAAATTTATGTTATCCTGCTATCTAAATTGCTCATCCCGCACATTTTGCCACCTTTAAAGTTGGATGCATCATTGTAATCGCACACTTTGTACTTGTGTTAGATTTTGGCAACTTTGTAATTAGTTTAGGTTTACGTTATAACATGATTATATCAACTTCTTATAATAAACGTCATCTTTTGTAATATATATCTATAATACTACTCCTCCGGACCAAAAAAAAACATATTTTACCACGATTTTAAAATACTTAAAATTAGGGGGCTTTAGCGTCTTAAAAGGGGTGATATTACCCGTCCATCCTTCTACTTAGCTTGTACAAATTATGCGTAAAAATTTAAACATATACGAAAATAATTTTTTTTACAAATGTGTAAATTTACTGTTTATACATGTGTAAATTGTTCCATTTACACATAATACTAAGATTGGTATATATTTATATCCAACTCTACCTGTTTCCATGATTTTAAGGTTCGATTCCAAACTTCGGAAATGGACACAATACCAACAATGAGACCGCTTCAAACCATAAGCTAGATACTCCTATCCGCAATGGAAATTCATGTAACATGCTAAACTTTTCTGATAATCGACTTTTTGTTTGGTTTTAGTTACAAATCTACACTACCGAATTAACCCAACCAAACTGATTTTACATATAACTATTCAAATTCGATGTTTTTTAAGTATTACATTGTATTTATGCATTCCAAGTCATTTTTTTTTGTTTAATGACGGAATGCTAGGAGCAGCAATGTTTCTTTTGATATAATATGTGATACTTGTTTCCTTGTAAGGGGCTGTTTGGTTGATTAAGTGCTGAATTATTAAGATGTCTGAATTGTTAAGAGGCTCTGAAGGATTAAGGGGCTGTTTGGTTGATTAAGTGCTGAATCATTAAGATGTCTGAATGGTTAAGAGGCTCTGAATGATTAAGTGCTGAATGGTTCAGTTATACACAAAGTCTGAATGATTCAGCTCTTAACCATTCCATCCAGAGCCTTTTTAGGTTGAAACAAACTAGGGATGGCAATGGGTCGGGTTTGGGACGGGTTTAGGTAATCCCAACCCCATACCCGATTAGGTATGCTTGTCCCAAACCCGGCCCGAAACCCGTCGGGTTTGTGTCAGGTAATTACCCATCGCGCATCGGGTATACCCGCGGGTTTCGGGTAAATCCATTAATTTTTAAAACTTACCTATTGAGTATATCCGACCAAAGACCCGACGGGTATCTATTAGGTAACTATTAACCAAATACATTTACCATTATTAAATATATATGTAAATGATTACAATGTATAAATATAAAATACTTAAATCTTATAAATACACTCAAAGACTTGGATAATAAATAGTATATACTAATTTTTGGTAATTTTTAGCACAAAATGACAATCTAGATGGACAATTTGATATATTATGCGTACATATTTAAAAAGATATACTAGAAATTATATTGGATATCTAATCGGGTAAACGAGTATATTTTATCGGGTAATCGGGTCGGGTAAACGGGTATATCATCAAATCCAAAACCCGTCCCAAACCCGAAAAAAAAAAAACTAATCCCATACCCGGACCCATACCCGATTACCCGACCCCAAACCCATCCCAAATGTATCGAGTTTCGGGTTTACCTATCGGGTTCAGGTTTGATTGGCATCCCTAAAACAAACAGTCTGAATGATGAACCATTCAGAGCTGAATGGTTTAGAGCTCATTAAAAGGCTACCAAACAGGCCCTAAGTGCTGAATGATTTAGCTATGCACCAAGTCTGAATGATTCAGCTCTTAACCATTCCATTCAGAGCATTTTTTAGGTTGAAACAAACAGTCTAAATGTTAAACCATTTAGATCTGAATGATTCAAAGCCTCATTAAGAGGCTACCAAACAGGCCCTATTGGTGGTGAAATCCTCAGGATGGATTTACCCTGAATACCCTATGTGACATCCTCAGGATGGTGAAGGACTAAGCAGACTTCAGGATGAAACAACATTCTGACAAGTATGCATCCTGAGGATAGACTAACAAATTACCTTGTCTTAATATTTTTGCAGGTACAATCAATGAATGAGTAAGACTTGTAACTCCTCTCCAATGGCTATAAAGTCTTACCAAGTCAATGAGTTTAAGAATGCAAGAAGAATATGCGTATAGAGTTAAAGAGCGAGTCAAAGTGTAACTACCAAGACAATGAATGATAGGCGAGAAAAGTGGTAACTAATACTCAACGTCTATTTCAGTTGAAACATCCTCAACAACTACTTGAAACAGCCCACAAGACCATTGAAGACAACGATTATTGTGGGATCCTCTATTTATTATCATGTAAACTATATATAGGGGTATGATGAACAAAATTAGGACACTTCTCACTTGCTTAACACTTTGGAACACACCTAATACACTCTCTAGACACACACACACAAACACTAGACAATCATTGTAATCATAGATTGTTCATCATACTTCCAAAGTTGTAACATGATGAGAGGGTGTTTTACCATATTAAGATGTATTTAATTATGTGTTTTTATGTGATTTATTGCATGGAACATGGTTACTTTGAGAATGTTTGTGATTTGCAGGTGCACGGTGGTGAAAAGCATTAAGCGGAGCATATTTGAGGGTTTCGAGACAAGTTAAGAAGGATTGGAAGTCACCCGAGAGCACCGGGGATGAAAACACGAAGAATGGCCAATTTTTACACAGGGGCGCAACCTACCTCAGGAGGGCACAAGCTTGCGCTGATAGGCAAAAGTTGGCTGTTCTGCGCCCTTTAGGGCGCAACCTACCTCACCTGGGGCGCAAGCTTGCGCCCCTATCTGATTATGGACGCGAAATTTCGGGTTTTGGCCATATTTAAGGGTTCTTTACTCCATAAACGAAAGAGACTTCAACCCTAGCCGTCTTGGACCATTCTAGGACGAATTTTATCATTCCAAAACACATTTTAATCATTCTTTTCATGCATCAATCATCAAAATCATCCATGGAAGCATACATAATCATGATGAGCGGCTAGTTTCCTTATGTAACCACCTCCGGGTGCACGGTTCGTTTGTGAAACCTTTAAACTTGTTTGATTTGGTTCTTGGATTGTTTTTCATTCACTTGAAGAATATTTGTGGTTTTAATCATTTAAACAATTTATGCGTGTTTCAATTACTTATCTTTTAATTATTCGCATTCGGTTTTCTTGCATCGTGAGCAGTTTGATTATTGGGAGGGTAATTGATACATGTGGGTTGGTAATTGAATTGTACAGGTTATTATTAAAAACTTGTGTTCGGTTATCACTTGATTTAAAATCGTTTAACAAAGCCATGTCTATGTGGTATCCTATCATTTAACCAGGTTTGGGTGAATCATTGAACCGGAAAGTCGGAGGGGGTTACTTCTTTATTATTATTGTTTACAACTTTTCAAATCCGTTTTCTTAATTCAAAGCAAAAGCAAAGTAATTAGGTTTTAGTTTAATAATTAAATTTATAAAACTACTCTTTCCACCAATTCCCTGTGGAGACGACTCGACTTCCATATACTACTTAATCTTTTCTTTTGACCAACCAAACGACATCGATCATAACACCCTTTTACCATTTTTTTACCATTTTAATATTAACAAACAAAGGCAGGAGCCTAGACTCCTCCCGAGGTTTTATGCCGGAGATCATCAATTGATCAAGGGCTTTCCTCGTACATCGAGTGTTGTTCTTTGTTGTTTCATACTTATATTTACTCGTCTCACCATTCTAGCTGACAGTTACATCCTCAGGATATAACTGTCCATCCTAAACCCATTCTTTACCATCCTCATCATAGTTGTCACATTATCATTGATTTGTCATTATAAACCACTATCTTGAAAATAACACTAAGCATTCACTAATATTTCATACATCTAGCACCCTGCCTCACATTAACTAATTTGGAAAACAAAATTATCCCTAACGAGTAATTTTTGACCAAAACAGGCCCTTAGGGCCTCATATGTTAAAAGAACATTTTTTTTGGTAAGGAACGGGTGCTAATCCAGCCAGGCTGTAGACCTTGTTAATTTGGTGCGCGTATGTATGTACAACAATTTCTATTTAGGATTATTACTTCAATAAATAAAATATTAAGTTACAATCAATTAAAATTGACTAAACATCTTGACAAAGTGTAGAAAAGTATAATATTTTCTCTTTCTATTATAAGGATTTATTGCTTCCCTGTTTCGCATCTATTATACTTGGATTAAGGATGAACGATGATCGATTGATTGAGTATGCACAAAACTGTTGGGTAGGGACTCTCGACAAGAACAGAGGGTGGGAGAACAACTATATTATACACACAATGATAATATGTTCCACACATTGAAATGATACATATGAAGGGTTATTTATACATACATATTGGCGGTTAATTAACTACTATTATAACCGACGTGTCCTAAAACTGAACCGACATAACTGTTGCGTTTTGGCGCCTTTTATTTGTGCAGTTGACTTTTTCGTTGACTTTCCATTTCTTGATTCTAATCTTCTAACAATCACTCCCCTAATCAAGAAATGATAGTCTTTACTCTGTTTGTGTTCATCCTCGTTGTGTAGTCTTTCTCGTCTATCTTTCTTCTTTCTGTAATCGCCTTGCACCATTCTTTAAATCTTCTTAACTTGATGCATAATAAGTCTTCACGACTATCCCTTCTTGATCCACATGATCTTCTGACGCTTATTTCTGACCCGCCTGGTCCTAAAGCGATGAGGGAAAGTTGGGTATCACACGTCCATCTTCTTCTTTCCAAATTGCATCTTTAATTCGACTTTTCTGGGTCTTCTGCCTTGTATCGAATTCTTCTCGGGTATGATCGCCTCTGCGTCTTTAAAACCCATAAATAAATAAACACTTCTCTTGTGTTCTAAATGGTTCCTGATCGAAATTCCGGTCTTCTTCTTTTTACCGGAAACTTGGCCGGAAAACGGTTCTTCTCTGTTTTGATCTTTAAAACTATTATGGCCTTCTTGACTACATCTTTTATGATTAACGATGATAATAACTAAGTATAAATCAAACAAACACTCACTGATGTTCGATTCTTTTTCCTTTGAAGTACCGATTAACTTTTTGCGAAAACAGGGGATGTAATCTGTTTTTCCGCACAAGTTTGTTCTTCGTCTTTATCTTCCCAGGAGTGTCTTGCTCTGATACCAATTTTTGTTTCCCGGTTTCACATCTATTATACTTGGATGAACGATGATCGATTGATTGAGTATGCACAAAACTGTTGTGCAGGGACTCTTGATAGGAACAACGGCTGGGAGAACAAATATATTATACACACAATGATAATATGTTCCACACACTGAAATGATACATATGAAGGGTTATTTATACATACATATTGGTGGTTAATTAACTACTATTATAACTGACGTGTCCTAAAACTGAACTGACATAACTGCTGCGTTTTGGCGCCTTTTATTTGTGCAGTTGACTTTTTCGTTGACTTTCCATTTCTTGATTATAATCTTCTAACAGGATTCATCTTGTTATAATAAAATTAAGCAATGTGTTCATAAACCTCGAATCTGAACGTTCAAATCTCCGACTCATCTAAACTCGGTGTGTTTGTTAATTACAGTATATAAAATATTAATAAACTTAAGTTTGATATAAACAGTAACTCCCCTGTGTACAATGTAAACGAGTCTCGAAAAACGGGTCTATTTTGCTTGCTCAAATTTATTTTCATAGAAAATGAATTTCTAAAATCCGTGGTTTGTATGAATTGAATCTAAGACCTCCAAAAGACTTTGCCTTTTCCTATGGGTCAGCCACCAACCCATTGGTTATTTTGCTTGCTCATTGGTTTCCAGGATCGAACTCGGGTGCCCTTTTTCCAAGTTGCATGCCTTGGCCGTCCACACTAGGAATCACATTGTTTTAGTCAGCGCTTCCACAATCGTAAAATAGATAAACGATGGCTGGTTGTTATAGAAACCGACTGCCAAAATTAATTTTATATATAAAGTTTTACAAAATTCTAAGTATGCCGATCCGACGTGCCTATTTTTGTTTGCGTCTCGGTACCATTTTTTTTTCTAAACCAAGTTATGAGTAATAATGTACAATTGATCAAAGCATAAACATACATGTTACTAATTCTACATCACGTTTGGTTGTTTTCAATTATAAAATGTTTCCGAGTAAAATATAATAAAGCTTTATGTGATTCCGAATATATTGTTGCAACGTATTTATTTTTATCTTTGTTTCAATACAATTTTTGTTCAAAACCAAAAATGTTAAATATAGTTGATCTTTTTTGTTCTTTACCTTGATGAGATGTCTTTGATAGCGGTGACAGTATTCGTGTTTATGTTGAAAAAATAGTTGTATTTGCAATAGAGTATATACGTTGTATCTTAAATAGAGTTCCTAATATACCATTGCGACATGCTTAGTTCGATAAGTGTTTTGTTAAAAAATTAAACATGTCAAACATAATTGATATTTTTCTTTAACTTGAAAAAACGAACAAATATTGTTCAAACAACTTCAGTAGTTGTACCATTTATTGATTTTATGGTTTCCAACATAAATTTCGTAATAGTGTATTTTTTTTAGAGTAGCGTTTCAGCGGTAAATCCTGTGTTGCAAACCGACTCCTGCCCAGGATCGAATCCAATAGCACCACAAGGGTTTTTCCTTTCAAACCCAAGCGGTTATTTTTTCGGTGGAGAGTGAGATTCGAACCTGAGACCAAACCCGGGCAGGAACCCTCCAAGAAGGTAAACCTTCCCACCTCAAACCAGCTGGGCTGGAGATCATTGACAAAAAATGAAGTCGCCCCTTGCCTTTCCCATGTTTCGAACCTAAAACATCAAACAATAGAAACGCACCACAAACCACTCCACCATTAAGCCATGTTAAAGAGTTACTATTACATAGTAGTTAAGATAATAAGGAAGTGTTACTAATTATAGATTATAAAATATTTAGGATACTACTTGCATATATTTTGGGTGGTGTAATGTAAGACCTTACTATAAAAGGAGAGAGGTTAATTAGGATATATATTACTCTTACAATAAACGAACGGTTGGCTATTTACAATTGAAGCAATACAACAAAAGTTCACAAACATTCCCAAATATTTGTTGTACCCCATTTTTAACGCTCATTCAATAGAATAAAACGTCTCTCTTTCTCTCTTTTGCTTTGGACAAACAATTTGAATGATAATAATAATAATAAGCATTAGCTAGGGTTTTCATATAATCATTCTTTGTTTTGGTGTTTGAAACTTGAAACACAATCAAACATGGCAACAGTAGTACCGGCATCACCCACTAATGATTATCGTCTCATACCTCCGTTCCAAACAATACCTAAGGAAATGTATACATGCACTCGTATACGCGAAAAACATCCTTTTGGCGTACTTATCTACGGAGAGACCTCCAACGAATCTACTTTCGCACTTGTCTTGTTGGAGCTCTCTTTGTTCCTCGTGATCACCCACACGATTTACCATATTCTAAGACCTTTTAAGCAACCTCGCGTTATCGCTGAGATCCTTGTAAGTTTTTGCTTTGGTCTATTATCTAGTTTTAGCTAAATATTACATGATTGTCATGTTGTTAGACGCGCAATACATTTATAATAAATAAAACTTGTACTCATTATCGCATGTTCCTGTGATTGACAAGGGAGGTATTATCATTGGACCGTCATGCTTATGCCGAAACCCAAAGTTTGCAGCATGGTTGTTCCCAGGGCAATCCGCGTTTATATATAGAAACATTGGTTCATTTGCTTTCATGTATTTCATGTTCGTATCGGGTGTGAAGATGGATCTTTTAATGATAAAAAAAGCGACGAAAAAACAATGGTATATTGGGATGTTTGGCATGGTAGTACCCACGCTGGCGACTGGAGGGGTCGCAATGTTGCTGCGCAATTCTCTACAGCCCGAGATGCAGAAAATGTCTTCCATGTGGGGAGTGAGTGCAGCCCTAGCTATCACATCATTCCCTGTTCTCCAACCAATTATTCGCGAACTCAACCTTTTAAGCTCGGATATAGGACGTATGGCATTAGCCACCGCGGTTATAGGTGATGTGGTAGCAATATCTGGGCTCAGCGTGTTTGAGGCGGCTAAACAAGCCGAATTTCGCTTTATGGCTGGCGTAGGATACACAATCTCTTTAATAATGTTTTTTATAGCCATTTTTGGGGGAAACCGAATGTTAATGTTTTGGATCATAACAATGACCCCGGAAGGCAAACCTGTGGAGCAATTTTACATAATTGCAATATTGGCTGGTGTTCTTGTGTGGGGGTTCATGAGTGATTTCTATGGGATAGCATTAGCTAACGGTCCAATGTGGTTCGGTCTAGCGATCCCTGATGGTCCGCCTTTAGGGGCAACTATTGTGCACAAGTGCGAGTCGTTTATCTCGGACATTCTTATGCCCTTTGCGTATATAAACATGGGTTTGATGACGGATATTTTTGCCATGAGAGATGCATGGGGGACGTTACATCCATTGTTTCTCATAATCCTCACGGGTTATTTGAGTAAATTTGTGTCAACATTGTTTATGACTCGGTTCTATGAGATGCCAATAAGAGAGGGGGTCACACTGAGTTTGATCATGAGCTTGAGAGGTCAAACGGAGTTCTTATTGTTTATACATTGGTTGGACTTCCAGGTTAATTACCTCCCTCTCCCTCTCCTCTTATTCTATAATATATTTAGAGCATTCCCATTTGTTTCGCGGGTGTAAACGAGCTGATGGCCAAGTTCAAGCTCCCTTATGTTTGAGCTCTATCGGCTCATTTAACTTACAATAGTTTGAGTTTGAGCTCAAGCTTGGCTTGTTTTGAGTGTTATTTTTTTAACCTTGCACTCAATTAACTTGTTTTTGTTTATTAATTAATTTATATACATTTTAATTGTTATATATATATTTTTAATTAAAAATTTTATATATAAACGTAATATATGATAATCTGTTACTTTGATCATAGTTTTTAAATACAACATTTATATACATATATTAAATATGTTATTTAAAATTTTATAAATAATAGACTCGTTTAGGTTAGCGAGTCAACTCGAACTCAATAAGTGAAGCTCGGGCTCAAACTTATTTATTAAATAAAACCTTTTTTTTTTGCGTGAGCTTGTTCAAGCTCGGCTCGATTCAAGCTTTTAAAGAGGCGATCTCAAGTATCGAGTGGTTTGGCTCGTTTACGCAACTACAGATTCCCATCCTCATCTATTAAATTCAGGGGAAAAAAACTATTTTTTGACTCCAAATCTAGAACCCCGTCCCCATACTCCATCCTTAAAATTTGTGTGAAAGCTTTAGGAGTTCTTTAAATATAGAGACTCACTATCCGCTTCTTATGTTTGCTCTCTATATTTTGTGAGCGGAAGAAAAACAAAAGAAAATAAAGAAAATTTGCTTAATAAAATAGTGATAAATATGTGGTAAGGTTTTAAAAATATATTTAACGTATTAGTTTTTTAATTAAATTATAGGGATGAGGACAAGGATTCGAGGAAGATAATAGTGGCGGACCTATAGTTTATTTTCTAAGTGATGCAATCGGAAGTTTAATCAAACTTTCAAGGGGGTGATCACGGTTTATATCTATAAAATACACTAATTTTTTGTCCGCACTCTTGGGCTACACTTGGGTCTGCCAATGGGAAGATAAATCACGAAATTGGCCATTGACTTGGTCAATTTACCAAAATAGCCACCTCAACCGTCTTGGGAGAGACGGCTCACAGGTCCTGAGACGTCTCCACGAGGCTTTAGTGGTGAACCAATAGCCAATTGCCACGTGTCAAAAATACAAATAAAAAAATCTTCACAAGTCCCGAGACGTCTCCATGAGACTTTAGGCGTTGTGAGACGTCACAGAGACGCTTCCGACACGGTTTAGGAGACGTCACAGAGACGTTTTAGGCGTCGTGAGACGTCACAGAGTCGCTTAGAGATTTTTTTATTAGAGGAGAGAGAGAGACTTGGGACACGTGGCGTGTTTTGATTGGTCACCGTCTCACACGTCTTTGGAGTCGGCTCAGATGCCTCGGGATGGGGGAACCGTCTCTCCCGAGACGATTGGGGTGGCTATTTTGGTAAGTTGACCAAGTCAATGGCCATTTTGGTGATTTTCCCTTATTTAAATTTCCTTATAACCTTTAATACATTCGATCTAATAAATGACTATCTATATGCACGCAGATGATAGGACTTCAACAATTTACAATGTTTGTAATCTTTACGACGATGGTGACGAGTGTAGCCACGCCCATAATCAGCATATTCTACAACCCGAACAGGCCATACATGATTAACAAACGAAGAAACATTCAACACACACCACCCAACACAGAACTCAACCTGTTGGTCTGCTTCATGGAAGAGGATAGCGTTCCTGCCATCCTTCACCTATTAGAAGTGTTTAACCCGACACTACACAGCCCCTTTTTGGTTCACTCGCTCCATCTTCGCGAGCTTGTGGGCCGAGCCGCTCCGGTTTTCATCGATCATTTAGAGGAACCCCACAGCGACAAGAGCAACTTGGACGAGGAAACCGGGACCATACATAAGTCGTTTCAAGGTATCCAAGTAGCTAGGAGAGATGTGGTTAAGGTACACTCGTTTACATCGGTTGCACCCCAGAGAAGTATGTACCAAGATGTTTGTGAGGTGGCTTTGAACAAAAAGTCATGTTTGGTAATATTGCCATATAATGTGTCTCCAATGACAAGCATGGCTGGGAGTGACATGGTGCAAAATAATGTGAAATCGCTAAACTCCTCGGTGCTCGAGCACTCGCCATGCTCGGTGGCGGTTTTAGTGGACAAAGGCGAGTTTAGGCCGCCTACGAATAATGTGAGAATCTCCGTATCGGGTATTAGATACCATCTCGCGATGCTTTTCCTAGGTGGGGCGGATGCAAGGGAGGCGTTGGCGTGCGCTGATAGAATGGCGACCAATCCGAATGTTTCGCTCACGGTCATACGCTTTCTCGCGTTTAATGGTGAAGGGGAAGATGAGATGGAAAAGAAGTTGGATGATGGGTTGGTGACCGCGTTTTGGGTCAAGTATGAGGGGAATGAACAAGTGGCCTATCGCGAGGTGGTGGTGAGAAATGGAGAGGAGACCGTGGCGGCTATTCGCGCCATGAATAGCGAGTCTTATGACCTTTGGATTGTGGGGAGAAAGCTCGGCATTAACCCGATTTTAATTGAAGGTTTGTCGAGTTGGAGTGAAAGTCTCGAGCTAGGTGTGATCGGCGATTATGTCGCATCGGTTGATCTCGGCAGCTCCGCTTCGGTATTGGTAGTGCAACAACAAGTTTTACGCGATAAAGAAGCTAATTCGGAAGGATTGCAAGGGCGGTTTACAAGATATGTTAATAGTTTCTTTTAGTGTTTTTTACTAGTTACGACGACGTAAATATTGGTGTATTTATCCTATAAAATCTAGGCGTTATTGTAAAAAAGAAACAACTCAAATTGGAGAATTACCCTCAATAGTATTGGGCAAACAACATATTACATGTAACAATAGCGCCATGATTAATTTACATATTTGGTGCCGCAGATGTTATGCATTTTGCTCACTAACACAAGGCTAAATTTGCTTTAATTATAAGACCTGACGTTTTGGTTGCATTTGTCACTATGATCGATAAAAAAAAAAAAATACGGGTGTTGATACTCTGATTTAAATATGTGAAAGTGACCTAAAATGGTCATCAACTACGTTTATACCCGATACGCGTTGCCGCAGGAATGGGCTACTGCGTCTTATATGGCTTTCGCGCGTGATGCACATGTTCAATTATATATATTTACCTTACTTGCTATTTCAACAACAATTGTTTTCTTCACAATGTCTCAGCACCTGCCGCGCATTGCAGCGTCACGCGGCGAGGTCAAAACGTAGACTAATTATATTTATACCGTCAAATAAAACGTACTATATGTGACCCATGTCATACGTAGGAAGCGTATAAAATAAAGCACGAAAACGTACAACAAATTTAAGTTGAAACATAGACAGACTCGAAAGTATACCAAAGTTACATCGAAATGTAGAACTCGAATTTGTATCGATTCTGCACCATGATTATGAATAGATTATTATTGACAATTTACATCAAAACGTTAACTAACTCGAACATGGCACATCATGCCCCTCTTTCCTCGTCCACTCATATAATCTAATGGAGTGAAAAATGAATTTTGACAAAGTTGGGGCTATGTATAATCTTATTTTTTTATCTTAAAAGGAAAATATTAATCATCGTTTTTGAAATAAGATTTAATTATGTCAGATTTTATGATAACACTAAAGATCTTTACTCAAGAATACTCAAGACTTTATTAAGGAAACAATAAACTGACTCAAAATACAACTCGATCCTCACTACAGCTCTCAGACTCAACCCTCTAGATCATCAACACGATGATCTGATATCAACAACACTCAAAGACTACAAATGATCACAAATCAACACTATGAATTGCGACCTAGACTTGACAATATCAAAAAGATGACAGAGAAACTATGAGAGATAAACTGGAAAAAGAAAAAGTGATCGTAAAGTAAGAATGCTTCGAGATGAGAAGCTATTTATTGATGGACAATATCTCTCTCTCAAGAAATACACATCCAACAGCCACTATTACTTTGTGTTTCTTGATCAGATGGTCTAGATCACTCCATATAACCTCACACGGATAGATGACGTGGAGGTGGACCATAATTCGTGAGTTTATACTAGGCCGGTGATACACCCGGGCCCAGTCTTCTTTCTTCAGCCCAGAAATGATCCTTAGCCTAATAGCCTTTAATCCAACCAGCTGGCAGCAGCCCAATCATCTTAATCACGAACACTTCACCTTCAACTTGTTCAACATGTTATACAAAATAAGAATAAAAGTGTGGTAGTGGTATTTAAAACATAACTACTATTTTAACACCCCCCCTCACTTTTATTCCTAAACAAGTCTTCCATATTTAGCCAATTGCAAACCAGTTCATGTTGATTAACACCCAAACCTTTCGTAAAAATATCAGCTATCTGATCTTCAGATTTTATATGAACAGGTTTAATACACCCTTTCATTATCTTTTCTCTTAAGAAAAATAGATCTAGTTCAAAGTGCTTCGTTTTATCATAAAACACAGGGTTATTAGAAATGGATATTGCAACAGAGTTATCACAATAAACCAAAACAGGAAGACTAATCTGAATATGAAGCTCACTTAACACATTTATTAACCATAAGACTTCACATGTCGCAGTACACATTGAACGATACTCAGCTTCAGCTGTAGATCGTGAGATTGTTGACTGCTTTTTACTTTTCCAAGACACTAAAGACTTACCTAAGAAGATGCAATATCCTGTTACTGACTTCCTAGACACCAAACACTTTGCCCAGTCTGAATCAGCATATGCTGATAGACTAAACTCAGACTCAGGACATTTCTGAATAGAAATTCCCTTTCCTGGAGCTTGTTTTATGTATCTCAAGACCCTCATAGCCAACTTAAAGTGACCTTTAGTAGGCCTGTGCATATATTGACTTAATATATGTACAGAATATGAGATATCTGGTCGTGTATGAGATAAATAAATAAGCTTTCCAACAAGCCTTTGGTACCCAGTAATATTAACAAGACTATCACCTTCTTTAGCCATTAAGGAAGTAACCAAATAATTTGGTTCAATAGGACTATTAGCTTGTTTGCAGCTGGTCATGCCATACTCAGCTAATAATTCTAAAGAATATTTTCTTTGGGTGAGGCAAACTCCATTACTAGACTTTACAACCTCAATTCCCAGAAAATACTTTAGACTTCCTAAGTCTTTAATCATAAACTTGGTTTTTAAAAACTCTTTTACAAGTTTTATTTCAGTCTCATTATTTCCTGTTATTATTATGTCATCTACATAAACTAATAACACTATAAAACACAGATTCATCATTCTTAATAAACAAAGAATGATCATATTTGCTTTGAACAAAGCCATTCTCAAACAAAACTCCAACCAACTTTTCATTCCACATTCTAGGGGCTTGTTTAAGCCCATACAATGACTTCTTAAGTTTACACACCCTAGTATCATTTTTTTCAAAATAACCTTCAGGTAAAGTCATATAAACATCTTCACACAAGTCACCATATAAAAAAGCATTATTAACATCAAGTTGGTATAAAGGCCAATCAAACTGAATGGCAACAGTTAAGACACACCTAATAGTTATCATCTTTACCACAGGTGAAAAAGTCTCATCATAGTCAATTCCTTCACGTTGACTATAACCTTTGGCTACAAGCCTAGCCGTAAACCTATCAATTTCCCCTGAAGATTTGTATTTAATTTTATACACCCATTTGCAACCAATAGGTTTCCTATTACTAGGTAACTCAACTAATTCCCAAGTTTTATTTCTGTTTAAAGCTTCAATTTCATCATTCATGGCTGCAATCCAGTTTGGATCATTGCAAGCCTGATGATAAAACTTGGGTTCAATGGTTTTATTAAGTATAGATGCAAAACACAAATTTTCAAGACTAAGATGGGAATATTTGACAACACTTTCTAAACCATATCTAACCTTTCCTTCTACAACATACTCACTAAGTTTTTTAGGAAAAACAGAAGTCCTAGAAGACTTTCTAACACTCAGACTAGGTCCAGATGTGTTGATTCCCTTAGAAACTTCTATTTCATCACTATCATGATTATCACACTCAACCCTACCAGTTTCAATTCCTGGCCTACTAGGTTGCTGAGTCTCAGCCTTACCAGTAGTAGAGTCATTATTGACAACTGGTTGCTGAGACCCATGACCATCATTATCAGTACATGATCTATCCTGTAATTCATCACAGGGAACATCATGCCTACTTGAATGTTTGTCCTCTAGTCCTTCAAACAAATCAAAAAAGTTTATGTTATTAACTTCTTTATTTAAGTTTGAGTCATACTCTGATAAATTTTTAGACTCTTTAAATGGGAAGATAGTTTCATAAAACCTTACATCTCTAGAAAACAAAATTGGTTTGGTTTCTAAATTCCAAAGTTTATATCCTTTTTTCTCATTGGAGTAACCAATAAAAACACATTTATCAGCATGACTCTCAAACTTACCAGAATTATTCAAAACAGTACTATAACACAAACATCCAAATACCTTCAAATGATCAATTACAGGTTTAAATCCAAACAGTAGCTCATAAGGTGTTCTACCATTTAACACAGAAGAAGGAGTCTTGTTTATAAGGTAAGCAGCAGTCAAAGCATATTCAGACCAAAATTTCAAAGGTAAATTAGCCTGAAATAATAAGGCTCTAGCAACATTTAATAGATGCCTATGCTTCCTCTCAACAATTCCATTTTGTTGAGTGGTATACACACAGGTGGTCTGATGGATTATTCCTTTAGATTTACAAAACTGTTTGAAAACCTGATTTATAAACTCAGTTCCATTATCAGATCTAAAAACTTTGACCTTTGATTCAAACTGATTTTCTAAACAATCAACAAAACATTTAATATTTTCAAACACTTCATCTTTATGTTTTAACAGATAAATCCATACACACCTAGTAAAGTCATCCACTACTGTCAAAATATATCTAAATCCTTCCTTGCTTTTAACTCTATATGGACCCCAAACATCTAAGTGAATAACATCTCCTACCTTTTTAGTTTTATGTTCACTTAAAGGAAAAGGTTCTCTATGTTGTTTGGCTTTGTGACATGTTTCACAAGGTTCATGACTATCGAAGGTTTTTACTTTAAGGTCATGTTTTAAAACTTTTAAAACAGTTTCGGAAGGATGACCCAACCTGGAATGCCACAGACTAGTGACTTCAACATTGTTACAATTAATACTAGTGAACACAGAGGACTCACCACAAAAATACAGGCCATCAAGTTGATTACCAGTCACCAGGGTTTTCTTTGTGAAAGAATCCTGGATATAACAATTGTTTTCATCAAACAATACAACCAACTTACTATCTTTGGCTAATTTGTGAACAGACAGCAGATTTACAGCATAATCAGGAACAACAAACACATCATAAAGAGTGACTTTATCATTTAGTTTTATATCACCAATTTTCATCAAACAATACAACCAATTTTTATTCCTTTAGATTTACAAAACTGTTTGAAAACCTGATTTATAAACTCAGTTCCATTATCAGATCTAAAAACTTTGATCTTTGATTCAAACTGGTTTTCTAAACAATCAACAAAACATTTAATATTTTCAAACACTTCATCTTTATGTTTTAACAGATAAATCCATACACACCTAGTAAAGTCATCCACTACTGTCAAAAAATATCTAAATCCTTCCCTGCTTTTAACTCTATATGGACCCCAAACATCTAAGTGAATAACATCTCCTACCTTTTTAGTTTTATGTTCACTTAAAGGAAAAGGTTCTCTATGTTGTTTGGCTTTGTGACATGTTTCACAAGGTTCATGACTATCAAAGGTTTTTACTTTAAGGTCATTTTTTAAAACTTTTAAAACAGTTTCGGAAGGATGACCCAGCCTGGAATGCCACAGACTAGTGACTTCAACATTGTTACAGTTAATACTAGTGAACACAGAGGACTCACCACAAAAATACAGGCCATCAAGTTGATTACCAGTCACCAGGGTTTTCTTTGTGAAAGAATCCTGGATATAACAATTGTTTTCATCAAACAATACAACCAACTTACTATCTTTTGTTAATTTGTGAACAGACAGCAGATTTACAGCATAATCAGGAACAACAAACACATCATAAAGAGTGACTTTATCATTTAGTTTTATATCACCAATTTTTGTCACTCTTGCACTGGTCCCATTAGGATGTTTAACTGCTATGTTATATTTCAAAACATCTATAAGATTAAACATATTTTTATCACTCATGACCATGTGTTGGTTAGCTCCTGAATCACAAATCCACCCTAATAATTTATATCCCCCATTCATACTAGAAAAAGAAAACGCAGGCCTATAACTACCACATGTAGCAGAAAAACAATGCACACTCATACCTGCTGAATTGCAGGCAGAGGTTGATTCTTCAGGTTTTTTATTTAACAGATTCAACAGTTGAGAGATCTGTTCAGAAGTAAAACCACTAGAAGAACCATTAGTCTCAACAGTAGAGTTGTCCACACTATTGCTACTAGCAGACTTTTTATTTTGACTAGGTCTAAACTTCATCCAAGAAGGATAGCCTGTGATTTCAAAACATTTGTCTATAGTATGCCTTACTTTGTTACAATGAGTACATTTTAGATTTTGATTAGATCCTTTAGAATTCTTTCTTTTACATTCTATAGACTGACTAGTCTTAGAAAAGAATCCTACACTTTGACCACTTTCTTTAGTCCCACTAGTCAAGTTAGAGTTCCTGTGAAACTCTTCCCTAGACACAACAGAGAAGGCTTCTTTAACAGAAGGTAATGGTTCCCTAATTAACAAATTTGTCCTAACAGATTGATACACTTCATCAAGACCCATTAGAAACTGCATAAGTTTTATTAAATGATTGAAATCACTAAACTGTTTAGAAGCCTCATAAGTACAAGCAGGAAGTTGCAAGATTTGATCTAATTGTTTCCACATTACATTTAGCTTATGATAGTAATCAGAAACAGATGAACCATTTTGTGAAAAAAAGTTAATTTTCTGATATAACTCAAACACAACTGATCCATCAATCTTGTTATATGTTTCCTTTAAATCCTTCCATACTTCATAGGCAAGTTTAGAATAAACTTGTCCCAAGTATAGTTCCTCAGATACAGAGTTAAGTATCCAAGTTAAGACAACAGAGTTGCATCTGTCCTATTGCCTAGCAAGAATGGGATCATCACTAGGTTTGACACAGTCACCATTTATAAACCCTAATTTGTTTTTAACTTGCAAGGCAAGTATCATAGCATTAGACCAAACAGTGTAATTCTCTGTTCCTTTCAGTTTGACACTAACTATAGTAAGATTAGCATACTCACTAGCATGTAGGTATAATGGATCACTTGCATCTTGGTTATCTGAGTTCTAATTACCAGATTGTTATTATTATCTTGATTAGGGTTGTCATCAACATTCAAATTATCATCATCAGCCATCTTATCACAGTTTTAGCAAGAATCAGATAACACAGATAAAACAATAACACACAAGCCCTACACAAACAACAATCAAGAACACAGAATCAACTAGAAAACAAACACAAATTTAACACAGACTGGCGAAGCCCCGTGGGTGATCCAGATCGTAGATTCGTCACTCAAATGGTGTCTACGCAGGTCCTCACGAGGGAGCCCCTAAGACCTAATCCCAACCTTAAAGCTAAACAGGGACACAAGCCCTGAATAGTCAACACCTTAGACAACTCTAATAATCAAAACAAAGATATGGAAAGATCTCACCAAGTTATCACCCAAGTTATGGTTTCTCCAAATAACTCGTAATACACAACCTTCACTTAGGGTTGTGTATCAGAGAGCAAGAAGAAAGGCTTCCAAAAGTTCTAGAGTCCAAACAGTAGCTAATTAGGTTTCCAAGACGCCTAGATCTGACGATGAACTTCAGATCTAGGATATTCAGCACAAATCGTCTTCTTAATCAAGAATCACCACAATTTGTTAGCAGAAAACCCTAATCTCCACAAAAACCCCAAAACCACATAACAAACCCTAAAATAAGCGGAAGACGAATAGACCAGAGCCTTATAGCTCTGATACCATGTCAGATTTTATGATAACACTAAAGATCTTTACTCAAGAATACTCAAGACTTTATTAAGGAAACAATAAACTGACTCAAAATACAACTCGATCCATACTACAGCTCTCAGACTCAACCCTCTAGATCATCAACACGATGATCTGATATCAACAATACTCAAAGACTACAAATGATCACAAATCAACACTATGAATTGTGACCTAGACTTGACAATATCAAAAAGATGACAGAGAAACTTGAAGAGATAAACTGGAAAAAGAAAAAGTGATTGTAAAGTAAGAATGCTTTGAGATGAGAAGCTATTTATAGATGGACAATATCTCTCTCTCAAGAAACACACATCCAACGGCCACTATTACTTTGTGTTTCTTGATCAGATGGTCCAGATCACTCCATATAACCTCACACAGATAGATGACGTGGAGGTGGACCATAATTCGTGAGTTTATACTGGGCTGGTGATACATCCGGGCCCAGTCTTCTTTCTTCAGTCCAGAAATGATCCTTAGCCCAATAGCCTTTAATCCAACCAGCTGGCAGCAACCCAATCATCTTAATCACGAACACTTCACCTTCAACTTGTTCAACATGTTATACAAAATAAGAATAAAAGTGTATTAGTGGTATTTAAAACATAACTACTATTTTAACAAATTGTATAATAAATATTTGAAAGAGGGTTTAAACAATCATAATACAATTCTACATCTTTCCTTGAATGTACTTCCAATTTTTCATCATAATTTGCTACAATAATAATAATAATGATAATAATAATAATAATAATAATAATAATAATCTCTTCGTGATTACTCCAGACAATGGGAGACGACTGGGAGATTCAACGCCCTCGTACTAGAAGACCACGACAGCAAATTAATCAACAAGATGAGACAACTACTTTCTATATCTCCAACCTTCCAAGTAATTGTTCACTTGGAATGCTTTGGAGGGAGTTTCGGGTATGCTGAAAGATGTCGGATGCCTATCTACCAAGAAGAAGGGACAAGACCGGAAAATTTTTTGCGTTTATTAGATTCGATGGGGTGAAAGATGCTGGGGAGATGGCTAAAGCCCTTAACAGAGTTCGTGTTGGGGATTGGAACATCCATGCACATGTTGCTAAGTTTATGAAAGATGAAGTTACAAAGCCACATGAAAACCACAGGGTGGAGATACCGGTTAATCAGGACTCGAGAGCAGATGTCCCTATGTCCAAGGATAAAGGGAAGCAGCCGGCCTGGGGTGACGGTAACCAGTTTCCTCCTATCCAGGAGTGCTCCAAACTGAATATTGTGACCATTCCAAACAAGATATACCAGATTCAATACGTATTGGGTAGATGTTCGTTAGTAGGAGAAGTGAAGGATGTCACCCATTTGTGCAGGATGGAGGACTTCCTTCTTGCTTCAAAGCTGAAGGATGTGACGGTAAAATACGTGGCTGGAATGAAGGTCCTATTAACGTTTATGACTTCATTTTTGGCCAGAAGCAGAAGAGAAAAAAGGAAAATAAACACAGGGGATGTTCGGCCAGTGCCCATTTTTCCCTCCGAATTCTCACTGGTTGTTCACTCGTCTGTCCCTCAACATGAACAAACCTCTAGGGCTGAAACTGATGGCGGGGAGAATGCTTTCAGGGCTAAAACTGAGGGCGGGGAGAATGCTCCCAGGGCTGAAATTGATAGCGGGGTGGGTGCCGCAGATTCTGATGGTGCCGAAACTAATGCTACTATTCAGGTGGGATCGATGGTGGGAATTAACCTGAATAACTTTAGTAACAATGTGGACAAGGTAATTAGGGAAGAAGGTGATGGTCATCAAGTCCAATGAAGATGATGACTTTCAATGTTCGGGGGCTCGGAGAGGACAAAAAAGTCGTCTCTATGGGTGACGAGATCAGAAAACATAAGCCTGACTTCCAAGCTGTTCAAGAAACCATGATGTGCGATGGGGGTAGAATTAATGTTCACAAAATTTGGGGCAAAAGAAAACTGGATTTCGATTGGGTTAACTCGGAAGGCAGGTCAGGTGGTCTTCTATGTTGTTGGGACCCGAATGTTTTCAACAAAGGGGATGTGGTCAGACAGAGGAATTTTCTCCTTATTTCAGGTACGTTAGTGCAATCTGGAGCTGTGATCAATATTATGAATGTTTATGCGCCACAACAATTAGCATTAAAAATCGAGTTATGGACGGCTATTACGAACTGTATATCGTCCATTCAGGGGATGTGGGTGGTACTAGGCGATTTTAATGCAGTAAGGTGGGTGGAGGAACGGTTGAACACGGAGTTTAATCCGCGTTGTGCTGAGGAGTTTAATTAGTTTATTGAAGCTAATGAGTTATGCGAGTGGTAATCAGCTGAGTAAAATTGATAGGATCCTGGTGTCGCAGGATTTTTGGGATCGCTGGCCTTATGCGTCGGTTACTGCCATGCCGCGGCTTGTTTCTGATCATAGCCCAATCCTTCTCTCGACTGAAGATGTTAATTTTGGACCCACGCCATTTCGTTTCTTCAATTCTTGTTTGGCAAAATCCGGGCTGGAACAGGTTGTGTCTCGGGCTATACCAGACTTTTCGGGGGAGGGTTGTCTGGATATTATATTGGCTAACAAGTTAAGAGGTATTAAGGAGTTTGTGAAGCATTGGATGTGGAGTGAACGACTCAATAGAGAAGCAACGAAGACTTAATGTGTTGCTAAAATTAGTGAGCTTGATGGTCTCATGGAAGAAAGGTTCTTATCGGATGAGGAGCTATCTGTTTGGACCGAGAATAAGCTTAACTTAGAAGAGATCAATACGGAAATGGCACTCGACTTGAAACAAAAGGCGCGTATAAAATGGTCGGTTGATGGTGACGAGAATACCGCGTTCTTCCACGGTATGATTAACTACAATTTTGGTTCGAACAGGATGAGTGGGATTATGGTTAATAATGAATAGGTGGTGGATCCTATTAAAATGAAAGCCAAGGCTAGGAAGTTCTTCGCCTCTAAATATAGTGAACCATCCTATAACAGACCATCATTTTCGTGCAATAATATTATGAAACTTTCAGAGTTGGAAGCGAATGGTCTTGTCTCCCGTTTTCTTGAACTAGAAGTTAAAAATGCTATTTGGGAATGCAAAAACGACAAGGCACCCAGTCCCGATGGGTTTACTTTCGGGTTTTTGAAACACTTCTGGGGACTCTTGAAAGATGATGTAATGAAGGTTATGGAGGCGTTTTACGAACATGGCTCGATAAGTAAAGGTAGTGGCTCGTCTTTCATCGCCCTCATCCCTAAAAGGCCGGATCCACTATACTTCACTGATTTTCAGCCAATAAGCCTACTGGGGTGTATTTCAAAAATAATCTCAAAGGTGTTGGCTAATCGATTAAAATGGGTTATTGGTTCGGTTATATCCGAATTTCAATCCGGATTCTTAGGGAATAGAAATATACTCGATGGGCCATTGATGGTGAATGAAGTCCTCTCATGGGTGAAGCGCGCAAAATTGAAGGCATTCGTGTTGAAAGTTGACATGGAAAAGGCGTATGATTCCATAAGTTGGGGCTTTATTTTGTCGGTTCTTGACCAAATGGGCTTCCCCGATAGATGGATAAAGTGGGTAAAGGGCATACTAGAATCATCTAGGGCCTCGATTTTGATAAACGGATCGCCCACTTGGGAATTCCAATGTTTCCGTGGTGTGCGCCAAGGCGATCCTCTCTCTCCTTATATTTTCATTATAGCTATGTGATGTATTGTAAAATACATCTATTTCCAGTGTAAAGTTTGTATAGTTTTCGAGTCGTTTAGATAGTGTTTTTATTAGTTTTAGGCTTGTACCGGTCTATTTTATTTAGTATAGGTTTTTATATATTTTTATTAGCTTTGGGTCATTTTTAGTACTTATGTATTTATTTTTATTTTTAGGTGTTCATGGACGTTGGAGCGTAAACGAGTAACTTTGGTCAAGTCAAGAACACCCGAGAATAGAGCACCGAATTATAATACTATATATATATATATATATATATATATATATAATAATAATAATAATAATAATAAACAACTAAAAAAACGTGACTAAGTCACGTTATGGGGGCCCAAAACAATACACAATTTTGAGGGACTATTATTATTGAGGAGGTTAGGCGGCGGATATATGGATTTTGAGGAGAAAATAGTAAGGGAGGAGGCCGCTAATTATCCTAAGGAGGGGATCGATTATTATAATTTGTAGGAGGAGTTTTGAGGAGCCATATTATTCTCTGGAGCAGAGGCGCAGCGGATTGACTTTGGAAGGAGCACTAATAAAGTGAAGGAGGTCAAGGGTTGAAGCCTAGGTGCGAGCACGGGTCGTTTCTAATTCAGCTATTTATTTATTTATTTATCTATTTTATACCCGTTGTGAACACCATGAATTTAACTTGCTTTTATTGTTTTGATATTATCATGACAACTAGAGGCTAAACCTTTTTGCTACCTAGGCGATGATGATTACGCTTGTTTGACTTATTTTCTTTTGGTTTTAGAACTTTTGGTTGTGGGTGAATTTTAAAGTAAAGAACTCTTTATTTTCTGGTTTGATGTGTATGCATATTTAGTTTTATTTAAATAACTTTTATAAACTCCACTTGCGTTTTTGTGAATGTCTTTCATGTATGAATGCGGGTTAGGTTGCAGACTGGGTGTTAGCAACTAGTTTATGGTTAATTTCTGTAGGTTATCCATAGGAGTTGTAATTGTTAGTTAGGTAATTCTAAGTGTTCTACCAATTCTCAATAGCTGTAAGGTGCGAGATTGTTGGTCTGTCTAGGGTGTTAAATTGCTAGATCTAGATGCTTTGTAAGAAGATCTTCCTAGTTTCCCTAGCATTCCTTGTAGGCCAAGTCTTATCAGAAATATTGTAGTTACCCCTTGCACTTTTGGGTGTATTGTGACTTTCGCGCTGTAAGGTAGACTGTCTAGCGGGTACTTTAAGATTCGAGTAGGTAAGCCTGTAAGGGTAACCTCTCAACCGGTGGTTTAACGGCTTATAGGTAACCTTAGGTTTCTCCTTGAGAAGGGTCGAGGGTCCTCTAGTTTATCCTGTAAGTTTAGTATTTTAAGATCCCGGTTCCACACCAGTTCCATGGCCATTAGAAGTTTGTCATTCATGTGTAGGATTCTAGCCTAGGTAGTGCCTTCCCATCATTTGATCTCAGTTGTGGTTTTCAGTTTGTGTCTATAGTTTATTTAAGTTTTATTTTATTTATTTGCATTAGTTTGTTAGAAACCCCCCATTAAGCAACAAAATATTATTAAGTCAGTTTGTAGATAAGTAATCGAGTCTAGTTTACGTTTTCCATTAGAGTCTCGTGGGTTCGATACTCGGACTTACTTTAGCTGTACTGCACTGACCGGTACTCTTGCCGGTTGTGTGGTTTAGGTTTAGAGAGTCTTAGGATATAAATTTAAAACTTAGAGTGTCTAGTTTAGGTTAATTTAGTAGTTTTTACTAAACCACTTTGAGCACATTAAGTTTTTGGGGTGAATTTTAAAGTAAAGAACTCTTTATTTTCTGGTTTGATAGAGTAATTGGCCCTGTTGAAAAAGGGGGTTTGGGGCTGGGCTCTCTGAAAACTATTAATGAAAGCTTGCTAGTGAAATGGTGGTGGCGATTTAAACTCGAAAAAGGAACGATTTGGCATCGTGTGATATCGGCCATCCATTGGAACCCAAACGCGTGGAATTACCTGCCAGTCAAAGCTGGTCGGGCCGGGAACTGAAATTCTATTGTAAAGGTGGAGAACGAACTGTGGGAACAGAATCTGGATGTGAAATGTCTTATTAAGGGCGGACTTGGAAATGGCGAAAATATAAGGTTTTGGGTGGATTATTGGATTGGGGATCGGCCGCTGATGCTTTTGTTCCCGACCCTGTTCGTGTTAGAAGCTGATAAAAATGTTATGGTGGCTCAACGATTGGTAGGATGGGACTGGAAGAGACTGTCAGTTTCGGTAAACGAGATGCGCGAATTGCAGCTTTGTGCGAACCTGCTGCAGGACGCTTCGTTGTCTTCGGCTGCGGATAAGTGGTCATGGGTTGAAAGCAGCGACGGGCTGTTCACCACAGCGGCCTGCAGACGGCTGCTGACTCGTCATGCTGTCCCTTATTATCCGTTTGAGTGGGTTAAAGGGGTGTCGAGGAAGGTAGCGATTCATGCCTGGAGAGCAATTCAGGATCGACTTCCTACGTTTGTGGGCCTGAAGAAGCGAAAGATTATACATGGGGCGACTGATTGCAGTCTATGCGGGGAAGGGGAAGAAAATGCAGATCATTTGTTCACCTCGTGCACCATTGCGGCTGTGACTTGGAATAAAATTTCCTCCTGGTTGGGTTTACAGCCAATTTATGCTTTCTGTGTAAAAGATTTATTGGAGTTACACGCGGTGATCAAGACTACCAATGAGAAACGAAAATTAGTCCGAATCATAATCCTTGCAGCGTGTTGGGTACTTTGGCGAGCGAGGAATGATCTCATTTTCAACAGGAAAAGGGTGAATACCTCAAGTATTTTTGGTGAAGTTCAAGCTTCGACCTTTACATGGGTGAAGAACAAACTTAAACAACCGAGATGGACATGGGAGATGTGGAAAGCTTTTAACGTTCCTATAAGCTAATCTATGATTAGTTTGGGTGTTTATTGGTGATGTATTGGGTGTCTCTTTGTGATTGTATTTAGCGTCTTGCTTGAACAATCATGTATATATTTTGGTGATGAATGAAATGTGTGAAATTTGCCGATCAAAAAAAAAATTGTATAATAAATATAATAACAATAAAGTGTAGATATCTTCTGAAACCTGCACTCACCAAATACCAGCCCACAGCTTCAACGACTGGATTGCAAACACAATACCGTTTATTATAAGTTGTTCTAAGCGAACAAAGCTTTAGAAACTTTTCTCTGTACAATTCCAACCACAACTACAGCCACCATCAGTTGCCATCACTCCACCTCCGCCACACACACCACTACCACATAACACCGCGGCACACCCCACCAAAAACCGTAGAATGGTTCTTTGAAACAATCAAATCGCCGGCAGATCGATCTATGCACAATTGTGGTTGCATGTCCGGAGTTCCGGCAGATCTGTGTCTGGGCGCGATACCGTTGGATATGGCGATCAGATCGAAGGTCCGACCAGATATGAGCTAATTTCAATGAGTTGACGGGGCGGCTTCCATAACTATCGGCCTGTTGTCAACGACGGCAACAATTGTCCAGTTTCGACGCTTTCACTCGTCTTCGTCATGATGTCAGATGTCAGTGGAACGCAGACAACCCGACTGAAACCGCGACCATCAACACCGGGGAAACGACGGAGTCGACGAAAGCGGCAGACTGTCGGGGTGGTTGGTGCACACCGGTCGTTTGCTGCGTGGCGATAACAGGAAGATCGATTGAAAGGCACGCTAATACTATTGTCTCAGGCCAAGGCCAAGAACGTAATTTACAAATGGAGGGTAACATCGTAATTACAACGGTGGTACTGTAGCACCGATATGATTCAAAATGATATATATAATAATAACTAGTATTTTGTCCCCTCGCGCTGCCGCGGAAACACTCGTGCGCTTCGCTGCAAACCTTTGATTTGTTACATAGATTAGTGTCATATCATCATCGTAGCAACTTTCATTAGTGTCATAAACCGTTTTTATCATCCTTGCCGCAAGTCAATGAACAAAATTTAACTTCAAAGGCAGCAGCTACAACAATGTTGACAACATGTCTGGGTTACATAAGTTACCAAAGAGACTTAGTTGCTAAAGGTGTTGCTTTTTGCTTATAAGATCTACAAAGCGTATTTTTTTTGTTGGTTGACCGTGCCTTTGTCTAAGTTATATGACACACAATAGTGTCTAATATATCTTGAAGTTGGTGGTTTTCTGCTGCTACCTATATCCTTTTTCTGGCATTTAATTGTTGTGGAAGTTAAATATGAAAGCAAAATATCCAACACTAACATACAAACAGTGGCGAAGCTTGACCTGAAGGTTCGGGGGGTCGAAAGTCACCGGGGGGTCGGAAGTCACTAGTTTCGGGGGGTCGAAAACCAGTTTCGGGGGGTCGAAACCCTATATTTTCAAAATTTTCTATACCAATACTATATAATCGGAACTTCTGCGCGAAAATCCGAGGGGGTCGGCCGCCCCTCCCCGCCCCTACTATGCTGCGCCACTGCATACAAAAAAAAAAGCAAACATAAAATCGAAAGGTAAAAAAGCAAGTAATTTGCAACAACAAAGTTTCTAAAATTTAATTTCAAAACAAATAAGTACAAAAAACAAACTTTCAAAAACAAAATGTAACAGCACCAAGCCTACTGTTTACGGTAAAATGGGCTCAGACATTTAAAAGGCAAAGACATAAAGTACAGAGGGCACGATAATGCGTAGCATCACCATCATAGGTAACGCGCAAAGGCTATAGCAACTTCCATTAATATCGTAAACCAATCGTATCATCATTGCCAAATATCCAAGAACAAAAACTAACTTTGAAGGCAGTATGTAAAGCAATGCTGAAGTGAAGGTCGTACCACAGACATGGCATTAGTAAATGGAGCTTTCGTCACTCCCAAAGGGCTCAGACAAAGAAACAAAGATGCTTGACAAACATACTACGACAGCTCATAAGCTGGTTACATTGTGAATGCATTATAACTCACAGTAACATCACCCTCACAGCCAATGAACAAAACCAACAACATACGTCATACATATTGGAAAACACCATTGTCGTCATTGTCCATAACTACACCTTAACAGGAAAGAACATAGAGAAGGCAAGCTACCACAACTCTTGCCAACCAATTTACAAAGACATACAAACAACAACAAATCCAACAACTTTCATTTATATTGTAAACCAACCATATAACCGTTGCCCAAAATCCAAGAACAAAACTTACCTTTGAAGGCAGCAACAAAACAGTCACAGATAACGTAGAAAGCCAACAACAACTTTCATTCAATGTCCAAAAGGCTCAAACATATAAACAAATACACATGATAAGCATTACGGCTGTACATCAGCTGGTTGCGTTGTGAACACCCTCACAGCCAATGCACAAAGCAAACATCAAACTTCATAGCTATTAGAAAACATTGATGTCATCATTTCCTATAACTACACTTCGCAGGGAAGAACATGAGTACGACCTACACCACCTTCACAAACACATAACTCCAAACCTTATCTTATACTAATGGGTTGTGTGTGCATTTGTATCAAAAAGGTTGAGCCTAAATGGGTAACTACCAATTCAAAACGACAGCAGATGGCTCAGAATTCCCAAACCAATTTGTTTGCAAGGCGGGTTGCAGATTTAAACCTACCATCCGACACCCCTGCCACACCATCATCATTGATCTTCTTTCTAAGTTTATGATTCATCATAGCCATTATTTCTTAAAGACATTCATGAAATCGATACATATGTAAAGGCAAGACACTCCATCTCGAATGTAGTCACAAACCATCATTTGCAGAAAGAAATCAAAAATTTACAATCAGTAGTCTAAAATAACTAAATAAAGTAAATGAATTATCTATGAAATAAATTATTTATAAACTAATACTAAAACAACTATGTTTTATCTATGAAGCGATTAAACAAACTAAATGAATTATACAATAGCAATCAGTTACTTCAAGAAACCAAAATCTTTAATCAGGCAGAACACTCTTTAAAAAATTTAAACATGTTCGTGTTCATTTATGTCGTTCATTACTATTCCAAAACGAACGATTAGCGCGATCATAAGCGAACAAAATCAACATAAATGAACACAGAGAACAAAATAAACCAACACAAATTAAAAGTGAATGTGAATATATCTAAACTGAAGTCTAAAATACCAACATCATTATCTTATACATTTTAAAACTAAACAAATCTATTTAAATACAGGAGTTTAAACAATGAAAGAACCTAATCAATTGAACACCACATAGAAGCACCTGCATGGAGAATGAAGAACATTATTATTCCAAATCAATTACTTTCTTATTTAAAACAAAATGAATACAATCACAAACAGAAGCAAAACAAACAAACAAACACACAACATTTACAAAGGTCATTGGTTTGATTGAACATCTCTAGCACTCTCAGGATAGACCATCAAAGTCAAAAAGAACCCATAATAATAAAAAGAATAGTGACTTTTTTCTATTTGAAACACTTACAAAAGTAAAATTATGGAAAGCTGTTAGGACAAAGAGGATTGGTGAAACCACTTTTGCAAACCTTAGTCTAATTCACTTCTGTCAAAATATTCTAAGTATAGAACTGCTGAAGAAGGAAGATCAAACTGCTGAAGAAGAGATTCCACAAGTACTGAAGAAGAAAAGTCATCAGAAGTTCTGAAGTTCAAACCAGACATTTCTACTGAAGAACTACTGAAGACAAACTACTCATCAGTAGTTTGTCATTCATCAGTACTTATGAGAAGATCTTTTCCACCGCCTTTTGTATCAGTAGTTTATTAGTTTAGTATTACTTTTACTTTATGTACAAGTTCCAAGACTGCAACTTGTTTCTGAACTTGCTTTTTGGCAAGGTTCATGTATTTGTAAAGTCTATAAATAGAAGGGTTCATCCCTCTGTTTTAGACATTGATTTCAATACAGAAATCCTTCAAAGCATATTATTGTTATTTCCATTTCATATTTATTGAGAATCTATCTAAGTGTTTCATTCTCATTCAATACTTAGATTCTCAATAAATACTTATCATTTATTAGTTTCTCAAACATCCAGGGGGAGTAATAACTCCTGTTGATAAGTGTAGCTTTAAACTCATAACATTCCGCTGTGCTATCACTGATCAAGAACTTGCTAAACACCTAAGTGTTCACTAGCAAGTTCATTTAAAGAGCAATACTGATCCAACAATTGGTATCAGAGCTTCTGGTTTATCTGATCACATATCAATCTAACACATTGAGAATCAGACACAGGCTCTTATTGATATTCAATAAAGGATTATAAGCTCACTTTTATCAACATCCATCACTTTAAGAGATATTTGACAAATCAATACTCTTTAAAATGGATCCTCATAATACTGGTTTTGCCAATAAACCTACTATGCTAGTAAGAAATGAATATAACATCTGGCAAAGGAGAATGGCACATACCTTATCACAGACCAACACAGGTTGCTGGAAATCTGTGATATATGGTCCTCATAAACCAGTAAATATTAATCTTGAAACTAAAGAAGAGATTCCAAAAGACCCAAAAGACTATACAGATGATGATTTCCTAAAACTTGAGCTTGATGCTAAAGCTTTCTCTATGTTGGCAATGGCACTCCCAAATGAAATCTACTCTGGCCTATTACATTGTGATAGTGCCAAAGAACTTTGGGACTGCCTCAAAGAATAGTTTGGAGGAACTGAAGAGGTGATTGCCAACACCAGAGAAATCCTGGCTCAACAATATGAAACTTTTGCTCACATTAATGGGGAAACTTTAACACAACAATTTGAAAGATTCTCCTCATTAATATCTGAGCTAAAATTAAATGGTCAAACCTACACAACTGTATCTATGCTTCATAGATTTTTAAGGTCTTTACCTGAAAAATGGGAAACATACTCTATAGTCTTAAGATCTTCACCAGACTTTAGCTCCCTCACTCTTACAAAACTTCATGGGAGATTACTTACTTTTGAAAGAGAAATTGATCAAAAGAAAAAGTTACAAAGTTCTGGCAAAACTGCTGATGACTATCTACCAGGTAGTACAGCACTATTAGGACAAGACTCACCAACATGTTCAAATAGTTTTGGATCTTTTGACCATATTGACATAACTGCTGGGATCTCATCTGAAAGATCATTCCCAGGTTATGACAATAATGATTTTGGTCAAACTGCTGATAACATGTGTTTTATCATGGATGATTTAAAGAATTTCAGCAGTGATGACTTAGAAGAAATGGATATTTTGCACCAACTGGCCATGTTAAGTTTAAAAACAAATAAATTTTACAAAAGGTCAGGAAGGAAGTTTCCAGGACTCAACAGTTCAACAAAAATTGGTTTTGATAAATCTAAACTTAGATGTCACAAGTGTCAAAAGTTGGGACACTTTGCTAGAGAGTGTAGAAGCTCTAGCTTTAACCAATCTCAGTCTGGAAACAATTTTAACCCCAATTATAACAGGAATAATGGAACACAAGGGAGTGCACATTTTGTACAGGCACAAGCTCCACAACACCAATATGTGCCACAAGTACAATATGTACAAATGCCTGCTTAACAGATGCGGAGCCAACAATCAATCCCTCCCTTTCCAGCTGCTCAACAACCTCCACAGCCTCAGCAACCCTCTCAACAAAGTTTATTTACTTCAGGGTATGTTGACTGGAGCAGTCTTCCTTTTGACACCACAGAGTGTAATCCTGATGCAGACAACAAGATGTTTGACATCAACTGGGGAGAGCCTGACAATGGCAGAAAGAACTTTGCCTTAATGGCATTTGAGGGATGCACCTCAAAATCTGCCTTGTCACAGGTATCAAAAGAATCTTTTGACAAAACTGTGTTCAAATTCTTGCAAAGAATCTTTTGCTCTCATAAGAGAGACTAATGTGCACTTACAAGGAAAAGCAAATGACTCTGAGAGAAAATTCACTCAGATGAAATGTGATTTAGAAAGAAAACTTTCTGCAAAAACAAAAGAAGTTTCTAAATTAACTAACACTGCTATTGAAACCCAAGCACAAATTAAAATCATAATAAATGACCTAGGAAATGTCAGACAAGAGCTTGCTGACACCAAGTAAACATGTGAAAAATGGGTTGAATCTTGTAAGGGGTACCAACTATTGCTAAACAAACAAAGTGCTTCAAATGTTAGGTTTGGCATAGGGTACAATCACACTGAAACACCAACAGATTTTTCCCCCAAAACTACTGAAGATGGGAGAAAAATTGTTTCAGGTGAAACTTCTGAAGAGGAAGAATGCACATCTTTCCATGAGAACTTTCTAAAAACTCACAAAGAAAGTTCTTCAGAAGTACTGATTAATTCTGACTTTAAGCCATCAGTAGTTTCAACTACATCAGGAGTTGAGAACCTGAAAACTACTGATGACCTAAAACCAATCAATACAGTCAGAAACTTGTCTTTGAAAGAAAAGACAAAAGAATGTGAAATCTGTGGTCTGTTCAACCACAAGACAGAATTTTGCAAATACAGAAAGGGTATTCAGTACAACAAGAAAAATCAACAACTGGTTGTGGGAAAACAAATCAAAAATGATTTTGTAAAAACTTTTTCTCCCAGGAAACAACAACCAGTAAACACCTTTTCTTAGAAAAAGACAAAATCTCAACAAAGATCTTTTTCTCAAAATTCTCTTTCAGTAGTTAGACCTGAATCATCAGCAGTTTCACAAACTGCTGAGATTAAAGATCTCATAAACATGGTACAACTACTGATGACCAAATTTGATGGTGGTCCTCAAAAGGATACCACCATTGCTCTTAATGAAAAATTCATTGCCAAAAAGACATGGATTTCTCAACTTGGTCAAGAACAAACTGTAAATGTTCTCATGAGCAAACCCAAAGCCAAACTGGCTTGGGTTCCTAAATCTAACTAATTTGCTATCTTGTGCAGAGAGTTTCCAGAGGCTTAAACAGCATTTGGTATGTAGACAGTGGAGGCTCAATGCACATGACAGGATGCAGATACCTGATAAACAATTTTATCAGTCAAAGAGATGGATCTGTATCCTTTGGGAACAATTCTAAGGGATATGTGCTAGGACATGGCAATGTCTCCTCTGGCAAAATACAGTTTGACAAGGTCAATCTGGTTGAAAACCTTGAGTACAACTTGCTGAGTGTGTCACAAATGTGTGATAAAGGATATTCTTCCTTTTTCACAAAGACAGCATGCAAGATCATATCACCAGAAGGCCAGAAGTTGATAGAGAAGATCACTGAAGATCACACTTTGTTAATAGCCAAAAGATGTGGCAATGTCTATGCAGTGGACATTGAAAAAGACAAAGTAATGAACAACACTGCCTGTTTCTTCTCAAAGGCATCAACTTCAGAAACTGATCTCTGGCATAGGAGACTTGGCCATGTGAACTTTAAAACCATAAATAAAGTCACAAAAATGGGCTTGGTCAGAGGTCTACCCTTAAAAGTATACCAGTGTCAAGAACACTGTGTATCCTGTTTTAAGGGAAAACAGCATAAGTCCTCCTATAACTCTATTGAAGAATAAAAAACAACTGCATGTCTTCAACTACTCCATATGGACTTATTTGGGCCTGTAAAATCATGAGCCTTGGTAAGAAGAAGTACTGCTTAGTCATCATTGATGACTACTCAAGATTTACATGGGTATTCTTCTTATTTTCCAAGGATGAGGCTGCTGAAATCATCAAGTTCTTCATTCTACAAGTAGAGAAGCAATATTCTCTACCTGTCAAAACCATTAGAAGTGATAATGGGACAGAGTTCAGGAACAAAACTCTGGATGAATTCTGTTTGTCTAAAGGGATTATTAGACAATTCAGTGTTCCCAGAACTCCTGAACAAAATGGTGTAGTAGAAAGGAAGAACAGAACTTTAATTGAAGGAGCAAGAACAATGTTAGCTGATTCTGGCCTACCATTATACTTTTGGGCAGAAGCAGTTAACACATCATGTTATGTTCAAAATAGAGTCCTTATTGTCAAGAGACATTCAAAGACTGCCTATGAAGTTCTTCATGGCATGAAGCCCCTTATCTCCTTTTTCAGGGCTTTTGGGTGTCAATGTTTCATCTTGAACATTAAGGAATCTATTTCAAAGTTTGCTGCCAAAGTTGATTCAGGTTACTTTCTTGGTTATTCTTCAACTAGAAAATCCTACAAGGTTTTTAACTCAAGAACCAAGATAGTAGAAGAAACACTGAATGTCAAGTTCAATAAGTCAAAACACACTCTCATTCCAGCACATCCTGCTGAACTTTTTGACCTTGATAGCTTCCAATTTGGACCTGAAAAGACTGTCACTTCATCCAAACCTACTTATTATGGTGATCAAAGGTTTGATGATGAGGATCCAGCACCATGGACTCCTCAAACAGTCATTAAGTCAACTTCAAAACCATCAGAAGTTTCACAAACTTCTGATTCAACAAATGCTGAGTAACAAACTCAAACATCTGCTTCAGCACCTGCAACTACTGAAGACATTGAAACTGCTGAACCAGATATAATAGACCTCAGTAGTTTGTTTGAAGAACATGAGCCACCAACACCTGTCAGTGGTTTACAACAACTGATCGAACACAAAGACCATCCACTTGATCAAATCATGGGTGATATTGCATCAGGTGTTCTTACAAGAAACCAGCTTTCCAACTTTTGTCTCTTCTCAGCATTTATTTCACAGTTGGAACCAAAGAAGTACCAGGAAGCCCTCAAAGACAACAATTGGGTGCAAGCAATGCAAGATGAATTGCTTCAATTCAACAAGCAACAGGTTTGGGAAATCTGTCCCTTACCACCAAACAAGCAACCAATTGGCACAAGATGGGTCTTCAGGAACAAACAAGATGAAGCTGGTATGATAATAAAGAACAAGGCAAGACTGGTAGTACAAGGTTACTCTCAAGAAGAAGGAATTGACTATGATGAAACCTTTGCTCCAGTTGCAAGGCTTGAAGCCATCAGGTTATTTCTGGCCTATGCCATTTCCAACAAAATAAAAGTTTATCAAATGGATGTTAAGAGTGCATTTTTGTATGGAAAGATAAAAGAGGAAGTGTATGTTTGTCAGCCACCTGGGTTTGAGGATCCTTCTCATCCTGAGTGGGTGTACAAACTAGACAAAGCTCTTTATGGGCTCAAACAGGCTCCAAGAGCCTGGTATGACACACTTTCAACCTTTTTACTCAAAAATAACTTCACAAGAGGTGCCATTGATAAAACTCTTTTTATAAAACATGTTGGAAATCATGTCTTACTTGTTCAAATATATGTTGATGATATCATTTTTGGTTCAACAAACACAAAACTGTGTGATGAATTTAAGAAACTCATGCAATCAAAATTTGAGATGAGTACAATGGGAGAACTGCAGTACTTTCTGGGACTGCAGATTAAACAACAATCAAATGGAACTTTTATACATCAATCAAAATATGTTAAAGAATTATTAAACAAATTTTCTTTACAAGACTATAAATCATGTTCCACTCCCATGACACCAACCACACAAGTTGAACCAGATGATCAAGGAAAACAGGTTCATCAAACCATGTATAGATGTATGATAGGTTCCCTTTTATATCTAACTGCTTCTAGACCAAATATTATGTTTTCAACATGTGTCTGTGCTAGATATCAATCAGCTCCTAGGGAATCACACTTCATTGCAGTCAAAAGAATCTTCAGATATCTGAAAGGAACTCCAACACTTGGAATTCGGTATCCTGCTTCAAGCAATACCAAGTTATCAGCTTTTTCAGATAGTGACTATGCAGGGTGTAAAATGTCAAGAAAATCAACATCTGGTGGTTGTCAATTCTTAGGAAACTATCTAGTGTCCTGGCAATCAAAGAAACAAACATCTGTTGCAACTTCAACTGCTGAAGCTGAATACATTGCAGCTGCAAGTTGTACATCACAGATACAATGGCTCCAATATCAACTTCTTGATTATGGAATCAAAGAGACCAAGACACCATTGCTTGTAGACAGCAAATCTGCCATTAGCATCATTCAAAATCCTGTTCAGTTTTCAAAGACTAAACACATTGAAATCAGGTATCATTTCATAAGAGATTGCTATGAAAAAGGCAAGATTGAAGTGAAACATGTAGCAACAGCTAATCAAATAGTTGACATATTCACTAAACCCCTTGACACATCAACATTTCAGAAGTTAGTATCCATGCTTGGGATGCTAAATTTGTAAGTGTTTCTCTTTACTTTTCTGCACATATTTTTCATTTTTTATTTTTCACTTACATCTGTTTTCAAAATTGAAAAACTTCTGAAAAACAAACAAGAGAGAAACTACTGATGAACAAAACATCAGTATGGGGATATTTTTTCTGAAAAGTGATTAACTTCTGATAAAACAACCTTCAGAAGTTATGAATAAAGTATTTATAAAGTATTCTCATCAGTTATTCAAAAATACTGAAGAGAAAGTGGGAACTACTGATGAAAATAATTCTTCATCAGCAGTTTAGTCAAAAAGGGCAAATCAGACTTTTCCCAAATCAGAAGTTTGACCTAGGCGATTTAAAACTTCTGATAAAAAAGTTCTGACCTAGGAGGTTTAAAACTTCTGATAAATACCTTTTCCAACACTTATCCATTCAAAAAGCAAAAATTCCCTCCTTCTCTCTCAAGAAAGCTCTCAAACCCTGAACCTGCAAAAACACTGTTCGATTCATACACACACAAACCACATGGCTTTAGTTCTTAAACAGGGACACAATCTTAGAGCCTACTTAGAAAAACAAGAAGGCTGGTCCCAATACGATGAGATCATTGATCTCGTCGTCAAATCCCAATATTTCACCGCTCTCACAATAGACCCACCAATACATCCTGAAACTCTCAATGAGTTCTGGGCTAACGCTGAGACAGTGATGGTGGACGATGAGGTTATCTCTCTCAACTCAACAATCAAAGGGAGACAAATGGCCATCACACCGGCCACACTTGCAAACAGACTGGGGTTGAATGATGTGAATGCCCCTGAAAAGTTTGAAAACTCTGCAATCCACCTAACCATGACTGAATGTGGTTATCAAGGTACTCTCTCACAAGCTACAATCTTTAAAAAGTATTTTGAACCAAAATACAAACTTTTGTTTCATTATATAATTATGTGTTTGAGTCCTAAAACAGGGTCTTATGACCAGATGCCCTCAACCTTTCAACCAATTTTTCATTCCATTGTGAATGAAACAAATTACAGGGAATCAAAACTTTTCTTTAATGAGTTGGTGTTACATCATAATAACACTAAAAAGAAGTTTTTGTTATACCCAAGGTTCAATATGCAATGCATAATCAAAGAACTGGGTGATGAGGTGCTTGTGGGTAAAACTGAAATTTTGAAACCCTTAACCTCACAAGCATACTCTAGGCACAACAAACAGGCTGCCTGGCCAGAAGATGACCAAAGGGAACCAGAACCAGTCCCCATGGAACCCTCATCTTCCAAACCTACACCCCCAAAGGCCAAGAAACCCAAGGTACAAAAACAAAAACCCACCAAACCAAAAAGAAAAGCTGTTCAGGAGGTTGAGATGCCTGAACAAACTATTGTGCAATCTGCACTTCTTAAAGATGTGACTGAAACATCCTCTCAGTCTTATCCATCTCAAACCCCACCAAGAGCTCCAATCACAATTCTTTTCAAAAGAAAAAGACTTAAGAAAACCATTCCTATTGATGCTTCTTTTGAAACTGCTGAACCCACTGCCCAAACTACTGAACCAGCACCCCAACTTTCTGAACCTGATTTTGAAATAGCCAAACTTCTCTCTGGGCTAAAAGAGAAAGTCCCATCTAAACATGTCAGTCCCCAACAACCACATCAAACAGGGGACATGGCCTCAGAATTTGACATGGATGTGGACACTCAAAGCCCTAACCAAAGAGATGAGGATGAACCAGGGTCTCTAAGCCCAAACTTAGAAACTCTTGGTACTTTTGAGGCTGCTACTACTCATTTACCACCCAGTGGTGGATCTGAGGAAAGAAGCAACATAGCTAAGACCTCAACTGTGGCAACTACTGATGAAGGCTTAATGCCTGAGGTAGGAAATCCTCTGAACCAAGAAAAAGAGGTACATGAGACAACTGAGTTGGGCTCAGCTCATGATGTAACTGATACAGTCCTCATTGAGGATGTAATCAGGGATTCAGATGATTCCATTGACTTGGATGATGTTTCAAAACACCAAACTACTGAATTGACGGCTACAAGTGAAGGTCCTGCACCTGGTGTATCTATGCTCAAGAAGCTAGTCACACCAGATCAGGTTAAAGTCCACTTAATCCCGGATTCCCCTATAGTGGCATCTTCTGTACAACAAGAAGATCAACCAAAAACACACCCCTCACTACAAATGCCTACCCAGTTCCCTGGGCAATCCAGCATAGACATGAACCAGCTATGCAGCCCAGATGGTCCCTTAGATCATATGATGAACACCCTCATCAAAAATCACTTCCAAACATACACAGCTACCTTGGAGCTGTCCATAAAGAACCAATTTGGGGTGATACAGACAAAGATGAACGATCTGTCCAACAAGATTGACTTCAACAGCAAACAGATTGCTAATCTTACAGGTCAGTTCTCCTAGCCTTCAACATCAAAGCCTGATGAAGCCAAAAAGGGGGAGAAGACTAAGGAACCTATGGAGTCACTTGAAGCCAGGAAAAAGGCAAGAGTGGCTATCCAAGAGATAGAACAAAGAAACCAAGCCAGAAAAGAAAAACTGGTCCAACAATTTGGTATCTCTATTCAAGAAGTAGAAGATGCTGAAAAGTCTGATGAATCCCAAGGGCACAATGAAGAAACCTCTGATGGACAAAGTTCTGATGAAGAATCAGAAAGTACTGAAGACAATCCTTCAGTAGTTGAGAAACCTTCAGTAGTTGTCAACCCATCAGATGTTAATACTTCCAACACTCAAACTGCTGAACAAGAGCCTTCCAGATCAATTGAACCTACTCAACCAACTCCTGTTCCTCCTAGGCCTATTACAACAGTTACCACAATGACTGTACTAAACCCTTCTCCAATCTCTCAATCAGCAGATCTTCTTGAGAAGAGTTTAGTGGCAGCTCAGAAGAAAGCCAAGGAAGATCAGATTTGGAAAAATCTGGAAGAAAGAGATGACGTGGACTTAAGCCTGGATGAAAAGCTACAGGCTTATGAAGCTGAACTTCAAAGGCAGGCTAGCCTAGACAGAATTGCTGAGGAAGATAAAAGACATCAACTGATGTCTTATATTACTAAGAACAGCAAGATCAAAGCCCACACATTAAAGAGACTCTCCATGGAAGAGCTGACAAGAAGAGCTCAACTTATTGCAGACAAACTTGCAACAAGTAAAGGTGCAAAAGCCAAGAGAGCTCAGATGATAGAAGAACTAGTAGCTAATGGTTATCGTTCAAAAGCCTCTATGTCCAAATGGAAAGAAGAAAGATTAATGGACACTTATAGAAAATATAAGGCTGCAAGGGCTGCAAATCCAGAGAAGGTTGAAACTACTGAAGTATCAACTTCAGTAGTTAGAACTTCTGGTGTTCAAAGAAGACCAGCTACTCAAAAGAAGAAATCAGAGGAGAATGTGAAGACTGATTTCAGAATGGTACTACTAGAAGGAAGTACAGTAGTCCATTCTGACTTTGACATAGAAGAAAAACCTCTGATCACACAATTCAGGGATCCTTCCACCTTTGCCTATCAAATTCAGAAAACCATCAAAGACAAACTGCACACTAAGGTAGTTACTGAGTATCATTTGCCAACCTTTCAACTACCTAATGTGATGCAACAAGAACAAGGAAGTGAATCCCACCTGAGAGTCACTGAAGTTGAAAACATCCAACACTCAGGAGAATCCCAGGGTACCACCATGGTTCCCTACACTTTAGACTTTGACAAGTCTAAAGTACCTATCATCAGATGGTCCTTTACTGATAACAACTCAGTACTAGTGACAAGAAGAGATCAGACAAGCAGAGCCTATAAGTCGATGAATGATCTGAAGAAGCTATCAACTCAAGACCTGCTTACAATCCAGCATCTAGAACCACAAAAAGGGTCTCTCACTGATGAACAGCTGAACCAGCTGAAGAATTCCATGTTCAAAGGAATATGGAAGATTGTGAATGACAGAAGAAAACAATAAGGAATTAGTAAGGTTTTGGCTTCATCAATCCAGGGGGAGATTGTTAGGACAAAGAGGATTGGTGAAACCACTTTTGCAAACCTTAGTCTAATTCACTTCTGTCAAAATATTCTAAGTATAGAACTGCTGAAGAAGGAAGATCAAACTGCTGAAGAAGAGATTCCACAAGTACTGAAGAAGAAAAGTCATCAGAAGTTCTGAAGTTCAAACCAGACATTTCTACTGAAGAACTACTGAAGACAAACTACTCATCAGTAGTTTGTCATTCATCAGTACTTATGAGAAGATCTTTTCCACCGCCTTTTGTATCAGTAGTTTATTAGTTTAGTATTACTTTTACTTTATGTACAAGTTCCAAGACTGCCACTTGTTGCAACTTGTTTCTGAACTTGCTTTTTGGCAAGGTTCATGTATTTGTAAAGTCTATAAATAGAAGGGTTCATCCCTCTGTTTTAAACATTGATTTCAATACAGAAATCCTTCAAAGCATATTATTGTTATTTCCATTTCATATTTATTGAGAATCTGTCTAAGTGTTTCATTCTCATTCAATACTTAGATTCTCAATAAATACTTATCATTTATTAGTTTCTCAAACATCCAGGGGGAGTAATTACTCCTGTTGATAAGTGTAGCTTTAAACTCATAACATTCCACTGTGCTATCACTGATCAAGAACTTGCTAAACACCTAAGTGTTCACTAGCAAGTTCATTTAAAGAGCAATACTGATCCAACAAAAGCATACCTAGAAGTAAGTCTACCCAATCTCCTTCATTACCAAAATTAGGTAGACTGGCCAGCCGCAGGTAACGTCAAAGCCACCGCCGGACACCGTCATCGTAACCTTAGGTTTCGGAATCGAAACCGGCAACAATGACAGGGGCAATCATACCTAAAACGAAGGTGAAGTGGGACAAACCACAGGAGCAAAACGGCAACACATATGTCACCGGTTAGACACACCGGCTGCAACAACACAATACATCACAACCATCGTGGTCGTACCGAAAACGACAACATTCAAAACCCAGCAACAACGACAACAGAAATCAATACGAAACCCTTAAAATTAGGGCAACACTACACATCCACAACCACCGCTCGAAGCCTTCATATACGGTTCACAAACCGCTGACAACGTCAACATCCCCTGCATATGACACAAGAGAATCCCACTGAGCAGCCTGTTGAGAAGACTAAGACAACGAAGACCTTGGTTAATACCACTGTTAAGTGGACCGACACAAGTTTCAAGGAGTTTCTCCAGGAGATGGAGATAAATCCAGCTTGGGAGCCGGAGTTGCCGGTGTTGGGGAAAACGGTACTGACAAATACAGAGGGCAAGATTGCCCTGTACGGAGCCCATTTCATGAAGTGTGGGTTCCGTCTTCTAGCCAACAAGTTTCAGATCGATACCGTGGTGGCCTATGGCATTCATGTCACCCAACTTAGTGGGTTTGGCATGCTCAGGCTCGTACACTTCGAGGCCTGTTGTCGAGCATTGGACGTTGAATCGACTTTCGAGCGGGTCAACGTCTTCTATGTGATGACCAGGGACCAATCCTGGTTCAACTTTTCTGTGCGCTCCAAGGTGCAGCCCGTTGGAGCTTATCCTCCCAAGTCAATGCATGACTGAAGGAGAAGTTTTTTTATGTAAATTGCGGGGTGATCCCCATGGAGATGCCTTGGAAGGTTGTTGGGGAGCGCCAGAAGCTCCACGCCTACACTATGATGCAAGGTTGTAAGGACCATGAGTGGTTTGTAACCATGACCTCGAACGCCTCTCCCTTGACGCCAATCTATGTCAGGAGGCGCTGCTGGTAATGCTAGGGATGAGTCGGCTGCAATTGGTGCCCGGGCAGGAGCCGTACATCCTCGACGAGGGTAAGTTGTATTTCTACGTATCTCTTGTATATTATATTGTTTTCATCTTTTTTGAAGGAAAAAGAACTAACTGTTTGCTCCTCTAGAGGTGTGACGAAGTTTGGCGCCTTCTTGGCGCGTGATAAACCGCAATTGGGGTGGAGAGACCCGGGGTGGATCGTCCGTCGATAGTGTTGAAGATGGTGGGCAGATTCTAACTGCCCAATCTAGAAAACGCGCCTCCGCACTTCCGCGCCACGGGTGGGAGTCCTATAAACCCTAATCCTTTGTCTTGTTGGGCGCCGGGAGCGTTCCCGTGCGTAATAATTTTTGACGAGGAGTCGACCGGGTCTTTGGAGGAGATGGTGCATCCCACGCGCCCCTCTAGGACCTCGGAAGCTCGTGGTCGTTGGAAATTGGCGCCCAGAGCTCATTCCTATAAAAGGTTAGATTTAAAACTTTATGAGTCGTCGGCTTTGAGTGTTGTTGGCGTCTCGGAGAAGCGGAAGGAGTCCTTGTCTTCCAACTTGGAGGAGACTGAAACCTCTCTGAAGAAGTAGAAGAAGAAGAAGAAGAAGAAGAAGAAGAAGAAGAAGAAGAAGAAGAAGAAGAAGAAGAAGAAGAAGAGGAAGGTCACCTCCACGGCCAAGACCCAGGCGGAAGGCGGGGAGGATGGAACGGGTCGGGCTGGTAAATCTGGCCCGACTCCCCAACAAGATAGCGGCAAGGAAATGGAGTCGGCGTCGTTTTCCTATAATATTGTGCCGCCTCCAGAGCACCGGCCACTTATGCAGAAGACGGTGAAGAAGACACCGGGTAAGTGCCTTTGTAATTTTTTGTTTATTTTCCCATGCGCGCCTTTACAGTTGATGCTTATACTTGTATTATTTCTTTGTAGCTCCTACCGCCCCGAAAATCATTCCTACTTCTTCGCTCAATCTTACAGAGCAAGATATTGCATAAAGGCGCATGCAAGAGAAGCTGGAGCATGGGTTAATGGAGAAGCAGTTGGAAGAGGAGTGGGTGAGAAGGGAGAAAGAGGCTGTCGCGGCAAAAGCCAAAGCTAAGGCAGCCAAAAAGAAGAAGCTTGAGGCAGCGACCAAGGCGAAAGCGGAGGCCGATGTTGCTATTAAAAAAGCTGCCCAAGAGGAGGCGAAGAGGTTGCGCCTTGAGATGGATAAATCTCAAAGCAAGAAGCCTGTGAAAGATGCCACCCCAACGGGAGGCGCTGGGAGATGGTGGTGATGCGGGCCAGACATGCGAGATGCTGTCTGGCCATTTTGAGATGGAGACCACTGGGTCTCATACTTTGAAGGAACCTTCTCCGCAGGGGGTGATGGGGAAGATTGTGAAGAAAAGCGGGCATACGACGACCTCTAGTTACTCTAAGGGCGATACAATACGCGCCCTCACTAGAGTATTCACAAGAACTCCCGCTTCTCCAACCCCCTATATGCGGAGAAGTTCGTTGAAGAAGTCGTCCCTCCCAAGGAAAGAGAGTATCAAGACGGGCTTGAGCGCTCAGCGCTCATCTCTGACATCGGCGTCAACCAGGCGATGCAACTTGCGGTGATGAACTCCTTAAAGAGACGCAATGCTGCCATCCAACACAGTATTGCGGAATTTAATGCTGGGAAGGTTGCGCAAGTGCAGCGAGGGGAGAGGCTGAAGGCCAAGGTTGAAAGATACAGAGGTCGCGCTTACAAGGCGGAGGAAAAGGTGAAGACCTTCAAGGATGACCATGCGGTGGCCCACAAAAGGTGAACCGACTCGTGCAAGGTTACCAACCTTGAAATAAGGAAGCTGAGGGAGCAAGTTCAAGTGTTTCAAAATGATTACTCTAAGCTCCGTGGCGCCGCCGAAGGGCACGCCAATGCATTGGAGGAGAAGGACTCCAAGGTGGCGGAGGCGAGGTCTGAACTCCAAAATAAAGATAAGGAGCTGATAATTGCGACCTCCCGCCTGTCCATCTTGGAGTCAGAGAAGGCCGCCTGGTTGAAGGAGAAGGCGGCCTTGGAGGAAGAGAGGGCCACAACGAAAGAGGCCCAAACCTTCGTGCAGACGGAAGCGGAGAACGCGAAATCTCTGCTGGAGCAGGCCACCAACGCTCAGAAGAAGACTCAGGGGTCCCTCTGTAACATCCCAACCTGTAACACCCCAACCGATGGCGGAAACATCGGGGTGCCACGTATTGATGATTGTTTTCAGTAGCACATGGTATAATATAAATTTTAAATAATTTATTCAAACATAATATCCAAAATGTGAAATATTGTCTAAGAATTCAAATACATAACATCCAAATAATAACTTCAAAAACTTCAAATAACTTCAAGATAAATCCTCATGCTAACTCAAGCCTCAGCTTCATTGTTACCTGAAACATGTTAATTTTGAAAGTATTTTGGGTCAACATAAGTTGGTGAGAATTACATAGGTTTTTGATGATAAATGAATAAAATGTTAAGCAATTCATGTGTCATGTTAATCTAGCCCATATGTGAGAGACATATTAGAAATAAATCGAGTGCATAATCAACCCTGTTGACTGTTATAAAATGATACATACCATACACTTATGGTCCCAATAATGTTATGCGATAACAAACACCCACGTAACCTTTGTAGGAGGCACGTATCCGGGTGGGATTGTCAGTCCAATAGATCTATCAATGTATACCGTCGGCTGATCAATGTTAATGATTATGCTAGAATGTGCTTACTCTAATCATGTTCAAGACAATATGCAACATAGAAAACACACAAACACATTGATGATTGAATTGCAATGATAAGTGTTATAACATGTTTCACCCCAAAAGTGGTGATAAAAGGGGCTATGTAAACTCACCTTAGCAAATGTTAACTTGTTGAAAAAGATATGATAATTGTGTTGCCCAAAGTGATTCCAAATATTACCCTATAATGAGGTAATATATATAATAAGTCTAAGTCTATGTAATTAATATGTGTATCCTAGGGTTTCGATTTGGGGATAATCAATTGTTAAATTTTAATTTAAAAATGTTAATTAAATAAAGAGAATTGGATAATGAATGAAAAATAGTCTTTTTATAAAGTTTGAATTTTGAATGAGTACAATAAAGTGTTTGAAGCAATAAAATAATTTTTATAAAATTATTTCATTTAAAATAGATTTTTAAATCTATTTATTCATAAATAGCCAATTATTAACTTTAATATTTAAAAATACTAAAATTAAAGAAATCTTATTTTAAAAATCACAATTCTGTTCCAAATGATTAAAAATAATTTGTATAAAATTTTGGTGTAAAAATGATGAAAATTGGATTTATTATGAATTAAATATGATTAAATCTTACAAAAATTGATTAAAAATAATAAATAAATGATTTTACTGAATTAAAAATTATTTCAGTAAAGTTTAACTTTATAAAAAGTTAGGATAATTTTTGGAGAATTTAAATAAATTGTTTTGATATAATAATGGATTTTTATAATTATAATAGTATAAAAATGATTTAATTATTATAAATATTAAATAAAAGAATTTCTGAAAAATAAAAGTTGTAAATAAATCTTTTATATCAGATTAAGTAATATTAATTTTTTTAGGATTTATAAAATAGTTTAGGTATTTTAAAAAGAATTTAAAAGATTAAAAGATTAATATATATATATATATGATTAATGTTTGATAAATAAAAAGAAAAGAAAAAGAAAGACAAAAAGCCGGTCAGAGCCGGACTCGAACCCGGGTGACCCTTGTAGCAAACCAGAGTCACAACCACTTGGCCTAGGCCGGTGGTTGTGATGGATCTGGATACATAATTATTAAATACGCGATGAAACAGAAGCCTTATCCCCAAATACAAACACGATGAACCCTAGATTATCAATTGATTGATTCAGGCAACAATAGCCCGATTAATGTTGGGGCTATTGTTGCTTGGATGCCGATGAACTAAACCAAACAATAAAATTAGACTCACAGTGTGATGATGATGATTATTATCGGGTCAAAGGGAAAGTCAACCACGTGCAATTAAACAAAACACAGAGAGAATTATAGAGAAATAGGGATTGAAGGAGAGGTATGAGCGATTGTACAAGGTCCAGAAGGCCTCTATTTATACTAATTGATTAGGGTTAGGGTTAATTGGATGGGTTGACTTTCCTTATTATTTAACGCGGCCAATATGATCATTAGGGCACAATTGCCGTGTAATTGTTGTTCAATCATGTTATAATGGGCCGATATTAGCACGAGGTTACCATAGATAGCATAATTACGCGTTAATACCACGGATTGCACAACAAGGAATCCCACAGTTGACTTTTCTAGTCAACTGTGAGGATTCTAACACGCGTATAAGATAATTATTTGTCTGGGTTATAACAAGAAACGGGCTCAGCCCAGATGGTTTGTGCATGTGTGTTGGTTTGGACCGGTCCTTGGCGCGGGTTCGAACCCCGGCCAAGGCAAACATTTTTTTTGATTTATTTTAATACCACACACACATATATAATTATATATATAATATTATATATAGTATTAGGGTTCCATAGAAGCGACAAAAATAATAAATGCGACGATAATAATAATTGCGAGGGTAAATATGAAACTTGACGTTTTATTAAATGTCATGCGTAACGTACAAGTATTAATTGCGTAATGTTACAGTCTCCCCTACTTTTAGGAACTTCGTCCCGAAGTTGGAGTTGGAGAGTCTGGTGGAAAAAGATGCGGATACTTCGACTTCATCTGGTCTTTACGCTCCCAAGTGAACTCTGGGCCTCGTTTGGATTCCCAACGAACCTTAACGATCGGAATACGACTGCGTTTGAGTTTCTTGACTCCAGTGTCAACAATCTCGACGGGTTTCTCGATAATGTGCATGCTTTCATCGATTTGCACATCCTCAAGAGGAACATGAAGGTTCTCATCTGCTAAGCATTTCTTGAGATTCGAAACATGGAAGGTCGGATGAACATTGCTTAGCTCGGGTGGAAGCTCAAGTCTGTAAGCCACTTTCCCAACTCTGTCAAGAATCTTGAAGGGGCCTACGTATCGAGGAGCTAGTTTTCCCTTTCTACCGAAACGAATAACTCCTTTCCAAGGGGATACCTTAAGTAGCACAAGGTCCCCAACCTGAAATTCCAAGGGTTTACGACGTTTATCAGCATAACTCTTTTGGCGACTTCGAGCCTTGAGAAGATTATCCTGAATAAGCTGGATTTTGTCTGTGGTTTCCTGGATTAGTTCGGGTCCAGTAATACGAGCTTCGCCAACCTCGGTCCAACAGACAGGAGAACGACATTTCCGACCATAGAGTGCCTCAAAAGGAGCCATGTTAATGCTGGCGTGATAACTGTTGTTGTATGAAAACTCAACCAACGGAAGATGAGAATCCCATGCGCCACCAAAATCGATGACACACGCCCTGAGCATGTCCTCAAGTGTCTGGATGGTTCGTTCAGTCTGACCATCCGTTTGAGGGTGATAAGCAGTGCTCAGGTTCAACTTAGTACCCAAAGCTTTTTGTAGAGATTCCCAAAAGTGAGAGGTGAAACGACCATCGCGATCCGAAATAATGTCCAAAGGTATACCGTGACGACATACGATTTCACTTACGTACATCCTTGCCAACCTTTCCACAGAATACTTCTCACGAATAGGTAGGAAGTGAGCTGACTTGGTCAAACGATCGACGATTACCCAAATACTGTCAAAACCTTTGGGTGTGCGAGGGAGTTTGGTGATGAAATCCATAGCTATGCTCTCCCATTTCCAGACAGGAATCTCTGGTTGTTCAAGCATACCAGATGGTCGTTGATGTTCAGCCTTAACCTTGGAACAAGTGAGGCATTTTGCAACGAAAAGAGCAATGTCTTTCTTCATACCAGGCCACCAATAAGAATAACGAAGATCTTGGTACATCTTGTCAGCTCCAGGATGAATAGAATAACGAGACTTATGAGCCTCGTTCATGAGAAAAGTACGAAGATCATCACGGTCGGGAATCCACAGTCGATTAAGAAAATAAAGGAGACCATCGGGTTTGGTTTCAAGTTGAGTCTCAGCACCACAAGACATTTCATCGTACATGTTACCTTGGGTGACTGAGGTGTGTTGAGCCTGGAGAATGCGATCTTGAAGATCAGTACGAACTCTCGCACATTGTAGTTTGACACGCTCTTTACGACTAAGTGCGTCAGCCACAACATTTGCTTTGCCGGGATGGTAGCGAATTTCGCAATCATAGTCGTTAAGTAACTCAACCCAACGTCGTTGCCTCATGTTAAGATTCTTTTGATCGAAGACATGTTGGAGACTTTTGTGGTCCGTGAACACCACACATTTGGTCCCATAGAGATAATGTCTCCAAATCTTGAGTGCAAAGACAACAGCGCCCAATTCCAGATCATGGGTGGTATAATTTTTCTCGTGAATCTTGAGTTGTCGAGACGCATAAGCGATAACCTTTCCTCGTTGCATGAGAACACAACCGAGACCTTGGTTCGATGCATCACAGTAGACCACAAAATCATCATTACCATCAGGTAGAGATAAGACAGGAGCTTCACAGAGTTTCAGCTTAAGAGTTTCAAATGCTTCCTCTTGCTTAGGTCCCCACTCATAGGGTTTACCCTTGTGAGTTAAGGTAGTGAGAGGAACAGCGATCTTGGAGAAATTGGCGATGAATCGACGATAATAACCAGCCAACCCAAGAAAAGAACGGACTTCTGTGGGAGTGGTAGGAACACTCCAATTCTTCACAGCTTCGATTTTTGCAGGATCAACATGAATTCCGTTCATATCAATGACATGTCCCAAAAATTGAACTTCCTTAAGCCAAAATTCACATTTGGAGAACTTGGCGTACAGTTGTTCTTTCTTTAGGAGACTTAGGATAGAGTGAAGATGTTGCTCGTGATCGGATTTTGATTTAGAGTAAATCAAAATATCATCGATGAAAACGATCACGAATTTGTCGAGATAGGGTCTACAAACCCGATTCATCAGATCCATAAATACCGCGGGAGCATTGGTCAAACCGAAAGGCATAACCATGAATTCATAGTGACCGTAGCGAGTGCGAAAAGCTGTCTTGGGAATATCTTCATCGTGGACTCTAAGCTGATGATAACCAGAACGAAGATCAATCTTCGAGAAGTGGGTTGCTCCTTGAAGTTGATCGAAGAGATCGTCAATCCTAGGAAGTGGATAACGATTCTTGATGGTGAGTTTGTTGAGTTCACGGTAGTCAATACACATCCGAAGAGAACCATCCTTCTTTTTGACGAACAAGACAGGGGCTCCCCATGGAGAAGAACTAGGGCGAATGAACCCTTTATCAGAAAGTTCCTGTAATTGACTAGCAAGTTCTTGCATCTCAGAGGGTGCAAGACGATAAGGAGCTTTAGCAATAGGATTAGCACCAGGAACAAGATCAATACGAAACTCCACTTGTCGAGCAGGAGGCAAACCAGGTAAATCCTCTGGAAAGACTTCAGGATAGTCACGAATAATAGGAATGTCTTGGATACTCTTGCCTTTGCCCTTCTTCTCTATCACGTTAGCTAAGAAGGCTGTATACCCCTTTCGTAAGTACTTTTGGGCAGTAGTACAAGACATAAGCTTAAGCTCACCACAGGGTTTCTCACCATAGATCTTCAAAATCTCACCAGATTCAAGAGGAATGCGTATGACTTTCTCGAAGCACAGAATTTCGGCACGATGAGTTGACAACCAGTCCATGCCTACTATAACATCAAAACTACCAAGATGCATGGGAATAAGATCGATAGGGAAGGTATGATCATTGAGATACAACAAGCAGTTACGAATAATAGAACCGATCGAAATAGACTTCCCGTTAGCTACCTCTACCACAAAAGGATCTTCTAGATTAGTGTGGGGTAAGTTAAGTAAAGGTTCAAACTTCAGTGACACGAATGACTTATCAGCTCCTGAATCAAATAATATGGATGCATAGTGATTATTAATGAGAAACGTACCATTCACCACTTCATTGTTGTCACGAGCCTGATTAGCGTTGAGATTGTAGGCGCGACCTCGAGCACCTTGGTTCTGATTGCGGTTCTGGTTTTGGTTTTGGTTCTGGTTTTGGTTACGGTTACGGTTAGGACAGTTGTTGATGTAGTGATTAGGGTTACCACACTCGTAGCATTGACCACGAGTAGGCCTGTTGTTTTGTTGGTTTTGGTTGGGAGCTGGGTTGTTGTTGTTGTCTTGGGCAGCAGGAGATCGGCAGACGTTCACCAGGTGACCATACCTTTGACACTTAGTACAGAATCGACATGGCACCTGTGTGGGATGGTGATACTTGCAAGTGTTGCACAAAGGGTGAGGTCCGGTGTATGGTTTCTTGGCTGGGTTTTGGGCAGCAGGTGGAGTAGCAGCAACCATATAGTTTCTAGCCTTGCGCTTCTTGTTGCTTGAGGTCTCAGGCTTGACTTCAATTGCAGGCTGTGGAGTATCTTTGGCAACAGTCTTCTTAGAGCCCTTGCGAACCAGAGTACCATTCTTCACATGATTATCAGTAAGAGTGGCCGCTAGACGTTTGGCCTCTTCCAGAGTTGCAGGATTTCTACCCCAAACAGTGTCCTGGATTTGCATGGGCAGACCACCGATGTACTTCTCGATGGCTACCGGCAGAGGAGTAACCTTGTGTGGCAACAATAAGCTAAGCTCATGAAAGCGGGTGTTGTAGGCAAGATTTTCCCCACTATCTTGAGCCAAGGTGTGAAACTCATCCTCAAGCTTTTTGACTTCATTTCGAGGACAGAACTCCTCCTTCATGATCTCTTTGACCTGGTCCCAAGTCATAGCAAGAGCAACTTCGGCCCCACGAGTACGCTTTTCTTCATTCCACCATGTGAGTGCTCGTTTATGGAGAACACTCATGGCGTAACGAACCTTGAAATTGTTGGGGCACTCACTGTTGATGAAGGTATTTTCAATACCCTCAAACCATTGGAGAAGTCCAGTAGCTCCTTCTTCACCGCTGAACTTTGGAGGGTTACAAGAGTTGAAATGCTTGAGGGTGCAAGCTTGGGGTCCATTGCCATTGCCATTGCCATTGCCATTCCCGTTCCCATTGTTGTGACCATTCCCATTCAATTGGATGACCTGAGCAAGCAAATTGGGAACCAGAGTTGCGATTTGCTGCGCCATTTGTTGAGAAATGATCGCAGCCAGTTGAGCATCGACCCCATTGTTGTTGTGGTTAGGAGCTTGGTCATGGTTGTGGTTATGGTTATCACTACCTTCTGCGGGGTTCTCACCATTGCTGTTGCGAGTGCTGCGACGAGGAGGCATGATCTGTAATAGACACAATGAAATGAATGAGAGTTCATATAAGGAATGTAATCATTTATTCATTAATTAAAACGAATAAACGAAAACGTTGACTTATCAAAGATTCTAAATTCTAATAACATATGAAGACATGCTTTAGCCTATAAGTGAACACTCATCCCGAGAATTCCCAGGTAGGCATCCGGGTCCCTCGTCTGATTGGGATATATGCGCAATGCCAGCCTAGACAGAAGACTCAGAATACAGGCGTTCACCCTTCCAGATTGCACGTGTTCGTTATTAAAATCTAGAACTTCGACGAGATCTCAAGGGGGTTCAGGTTAAACCTGAGGATTTGGTCCTATAAATCTAATGGTGGATCAGGATTGCAGCAGACAATTAAGAGTAGTCACATGTAGGTTTAAGGCATAGGATAAGGATAGGATTAGGGAAGCAATTAGGGTTACAAGTAGGAGAAGCAAGTACTGTTTTAGTCCCTAAGGTTATAGTCTAGATTATTTCTAATAACCTAATTCCCTATAACCAAGGCTCTGATACCAATCTGTAACACCCCAACCGATGGCGGAAACATCGGGGTGCCACGTATTGATGATTGTTTTCAGTAGCACATGGTATAATATAAATTTTAAATAATTTATTCAAACATAATATCCAAAATGTGAAATATTGTCTAAGAATTCAAATACATAACATCCAAATAATAACTTCAAAAACTTCAAATAACTTCAAGATAAATCCTCATGCTAACTCAAGCCTCAGCTTCATTGTTACCTGAAACATGTTAATTTTGAAAGTATTTTGGGTCAACATAAGTTGGTGAGAATTACATAGGTTTTTGATGATAAATGAATAAAATGTTAAGCAATTCATGTGTCATGTTAATCTAGCCCATATGTGAGAGACATATTAGAAATAAATCGAGTGCATAATCAACCCTGTTGACTGTTATAAAATGATACATACCATACACTTATGGTCCCAATAATGTTATGCGATAACAAACACCCACGTAACCTTTGTAGGAGGCACGTATCCGGGTGGGATTGTCAGTCCAATAGATCTATCAATGTATACCGTCGGCTGATCAATGTTAATGATTATGCTAGAATGTGCTTACTCTAATCATGTTCAAGACAATATGCAACATAGAAAACACACAAACACATTGATGATTGAATTGCAATGATAAGTGTTATAACATGTTTCACCCCAAAAGTGGTGATAAAAGGGGCTATGTAAACTCACCTTAGCAAATGTTAACTTGTTGAAAAAGATATGATAATTGTGTTGCCCAAAGTGATTCCAAATATTACCCTATAATGAGGTAATATATATAATAAGTCTAAGTCTATGTAATTAATATGTGTATCCTAGGGTTTCGATTTGGGGATAATCAATTGTTAAATTTTAATTTAAAAATGTTAATTAAATAAAGAGAATTGGATAATGAATGAAAAATAGTCTTTTTATAAAGTTTGAATTTTGAATGAGTACAATAAAGTGTTTGAAGCAATAAAATAATTTTTATAAAATTATTTCATTTAAAATAGATTTTTAAATCTATTTATTCATAAATAGCCAATTATTAACTTTAATATTTAAAAATACTAAAATTAAAGAAATCTTATTTTAAAAATCACAATTCTGTTCCAAATGATTAAAAATAATTTGTATAAAATTTTGGTGTAAAAATGATGAAAATTGGATTTATTATGAATTAAATATGATTAAATCTTACAAAAATTGATTAAAAATAATAAATAAATGATTTTACTGAATTAAAAATTATTTCAGTAAAGTTTAACTTTATAAAAAGTTAGGATAATTTTTGGAGAATTTAAATAAATTGTTTTGATATAATAATGGATTTTTATAATTATAATAGTATAAAAATGATTTAATTATTATAAATATTAAATAAAAGAATTTCTGAAAAATAAAAGTTGTAAATAAATCTTTTATATCAGATTAAGTAATATTAATTTTTTTAGGATTTATAAAATAGTTTAGGTATTTTAAAAAGAATTTAAAAGATTAAAAGATTAATATATATATATATATGATTAATGTTTGATAAATAAAAAGAAAAGAAAAGAAAGACAAAAAGCCGGTCAGAGCCGGACTCGAACCCGGGTGACCCTTGTAGCAAACCAGAGTCACAACCACTTGGCCTAGGCCGGTGGTTGTGATGGATCTGGATACATAATTATTAAATACGCGATGAAACAGAAGCCTTATCCCCAAATACAAACACGATGAACCCTAGATTATCAATTGATTGATTCAGGCAACAATAGCCCGATTAATGTTGGGGCTATTGTTGCTTGGATGCCGATGAACTAAACCAAACAATAAAATTAGACTCACAGTGTGATGATGATGATTATTATCGGGTCAAAGGGAAAGTCAACCACGTGCAATTAAACAAAACACAGAGAGAATTATAGAGAAATAGGGATTGAAGGAGAGGTATGAGCGATTGTACAAGGTCCAGAAGGCCTCTATTTATACTAATTGATTAGGGTTAGGGTTAATTGGATGGGTTGACTTTCCTTATTATTTAACGCGGCCAATATGATCATTAGGGCACAATTGCCGTGTAATTGTTGTTCAATCATGTTATAATGGGCCGATATTAGCACGAGGTTACCATAGATAGCATAATTACGCGTTAATACCACGGATTGCACAACAAGGAATCCCACAGTTGACTTTTCTAGTCAACTGTGAGGATTCTAACACGCGTATAAGATAATTATTTGTCTGGGTTATAACAAGAAACGGGCTCAGCCCAGATGGTTTGTGCATGTGTGTTGGTTTGGACCGGTCCTTGGCGCGGGTTCGAACCCCGGCCAAGGCAAACATTTTTTTTGATTTATTTTAATACCACACACACATATATAATTATATATATAATATTATATATAGTATTAGGGTTCCATAGAAGCGACAAAAATAATAAATGCGACGATAATAATAATTGCGAGGGTAAATATGAAACTTGACGTTTTATTAAATGTCATGCGTAACGTACAAGTATTAATTGCGTAATGTTACACAACCGATGGCGGAAACATCAAGGTGTAACGTATGAATGATTGTTCAGTAGGTCATGGTAAATAATAAATTTCAATAATTGATTTAATTGCATTACATACAATCGTTTTAAAAGAATTTGTACATCAAAATGAAAAATACTATATACACATCTTCAAGCATTAACTCTAATCTTCATGCAAAGCTATAACCTGAAACATGTTAAGTTTGAAAATATTTTGGGTCAACAAAGGTTGGTGAGAATTACATAGGTTTGAATATTGAATAAAAACTTGTACAATTCGAGTGTCATGGTAAGTCTAGTCCATATGTGAAAACAAAACTACTAGGTAAATCGGGTGCATAATCAAACCTTGTGACTAGAATATTGTGGTCCATCCCGTACACATATGGTTCACTCGATTTTGTTATATGTTGCGATAACAATCACCCACGCTACCCATACTGGAGGTAACGTATCCGGGTGGGGTTGTCAGTCCAATATATCTATCATTGTGTATCGTTGGCTTGTAAGGAGTTAATGATTATGCTAGAATAATTGTGCTTACCATAGTATTGTTTAAGACATAATGGAACATAGAATAATACATAGACACTTATGTTGAATTGTAAATTGATATTGTAACATGTTTCACCCCAAAATAGTGAAATGGTAAAAGGGGGCTATGTAAACTCACCTTAGCACAAGTCTTGAATCCTTTGAAATAGTCTAAGTGTGGCACAAATGATTCCAAGTATTACCCTAAGTTCAAGGCAATAAGATAAGTCTAAGTTTTCTAGGCTAAAGGTATTAGGGTTCTTAATTTGGGGATTGACAATTGATTAATCATTGATTTAAATATATTGTTAAGAAATTTAGAAAATAAAATAATTAAGAGGACTTTATGTAAAGTCTTGATTAAAGTTGATTGTATTACAATGTTGTAAATGTGAAACTAATTTTTATAAAATTATTTTCTTAATTATTGAATATATAGTATATTAGTATTTATTTGTCAAAATATAGTATTAATGTCTAAAAATATTAAAATTCATAAAGTTTCAAATTAGAATTTATATTTCTGTTCTAAATGAACAAAAATAATTTATGTAAAATTTTGATGTAAAAACAGTGAAAAATGGATTTATTATGAATTATTTATGATTAAAATAGCAAAAATTAATTAAAAATAATAAATGAACGTTTTTCTGAAATTAAATTCTATTTCTGGAACATTTATTGATTTACAAGTTTAAAATAATTTTGTGAAATTTTATCAAACTGTTTAGATATTTTTATAAAATTTTTAATTTATAAATGAATAAACTTTGTAATATATTTTATATATATTAAATAAATGATTTTTAAAAAACTAAAAATTGTATGATAAACTTTACCATTATAATAACATAAAATAATTTTATAGAATTTATAAACTTCTTTTGGTATTTTAAAACTATTTTAAAAGATTAATAGGTTATGTATATAATCAAAGGTTTTTAAAAAAAATGTTGTTGTTGGCAAGAATCGAACCCGGGTCTGACCCAGTTTGGTTGCTTTAAATCACAAGTCCAGACCATCTGGTCTGGACCTTGAGAACGTTTATATTTGATTTCATTTAATTACAAGGACTCTTTGGGTTTCATCCTAAATTATCAAATAAGAGGATGTTAAACGGTGTCACCAACTCATCTCTAAACATACTATCAGAAGTAACACATGTTAACCCAGTCAGGCATTTCATCAAACACATAGAGTGCATATATCCAAAACACAAAAGACATTATAATTACCTTTCGTACATTCACCATTAACTTTAAATGGACATCCATATATCCAAAACACAAAAGACCTTATAACTAATTTCCATACAATCACCATTAACTTCTAACATACTAACAGAAGTAACACATGTTAACCCAGTCAGACATTTCATCAAACACATGGAGTGCATCTATCCAAAACACAAAAGACATTATAATTACCTTTATATACGTTCACCACTAGCTATTATTATATCTACGAAAAAAAATGACATGATTGAACATGTTTTGGGGCACACTAAAAATAAAGCAAACCAAGTAAAAACAATCTTACCTCTTTATTGTTATAATACAGAATCCATCAAACACATAAAGAGGGGAACCCATCAAACACACAAATATTCTATCTTTATTGTTATAATACAGAACCCATTTTGTAAACATATTAATTAAATTTAATCAAAAAAAATTATATACGAAAACAGGGGAACCCATAATCAAATCAAAACCATAGGTAAAACCCTATTACCTTTTGTGTGAGACAAAAAATAATTGATAGTGAGAGAGACGGGTGAGTGGAAAGAAGGAAGAATGACAGAGGGTTTAGTTTGATGATGATGAGGGTCTACTTTGATGATGATGGGTTTTGTTGTTGTGACAAAGAGGAAGACAGAGAGACGAGTTAGGTTGATGATGATGATGATGATGAGGGTCTACTTTGATGATGATGGGTTTTGTTGTTGTGACAAAGAGGAAGACAGAGAGACGAGTTAGGTTGATGATGATGATGATGATGATGATGATGAGGGTCTACTTTGATGATGATGGGTTGAGAAGAAATGAGGTTTTTACTTTGATGATGATCGATCTTGTTGTTGTTGTGAAGAAGAAGCACATGGATGAGAGAAACAAATGAGAAAGAGGAAGAAGGTAAATGGTGAGTCTGACAAATGAGAGAGAGAGAGAGAGAGAGAGTATCATTATAATAATATTATCACCATAAAGCAACTTTATCATTCTACCTTTATGTTTACTTTATCAATTATAATAATATTATTTCAAACCAAAAAGTCTTCAAATGAATATCATCTATTGATAACATTGGATGGATGGTCAAGATAAAGTTTCCATGGTTTTCACTCTAAGGGTGGATTTTCATAATATCCATCCCCTATATATATATATAGGGAAGGGTTATCTTGAGAACGCTAAATATCGTGAGAACCGTGAGAACAAGTGAGAAAACTAATCAAAATCATTTTTTTTCAATACAAACCTAATTATAATTAAAATATAACATTAATAAATGAATTTTCTTTCCAAATAATTCATCTTTTCTTGCAAAAACACTTTCAAATTAACTTTTTACACATGTGTAAATGAAACAGTTTACACGTGTATAAACAGTAAATTTACACATGTGTAAAAACAAATTATTTTCGTATACGTTTGAATTTTTACGCGTAGATTGTATATATATATATATATATATATATAGGGGAAAGTTAATTTGAGAACACCTATATTTCGTGCGAACCGTGAGAACGGCATCTAAAACCATTCAAATTCAAAATTTCTTTTTACACTTGTCTTTATTACTAAAATACAATCTCAAAAACACAATTTACGCGTAAAAATTCAAACGTATACGAAAATAATTTGTTTTTACACATGTGTAAATTTACTGTTTATACATGTGTAAACTGTTTCATTTACACATGTGTAAAAAGTTAATTTGAAAGTGTTTTTGCAAGAAAGGATGAATTATTTGAAAAGAAAATTCATTTATTAATGTTATATTTTAATTATAATTAGGTTTGTATTGAAAAAAAATGATTTTGATTAGTTTTCTCACTTGTTCTCACGGTTCTCGCGATATTTAGCGTTCTCAAGATAACCCTCCCCTATATATATATATATATATATATATATATATATATATATATATATATATATATATATATATATATATATATATATATATATGGATGAGTTAAAATGAGAACTAGGTTGAGTTATGAAAATTATAGAAACTCATTTATTAGCCACACAGTTAATTAATTGTGTAATGGATTTGTGGATGTAATTAAACCATAACAAAATACTAAACATGTTACACTGGTGTAATCACTTTTGTTTTTTTCACACGGTTAAATAACAACGGTAAAAAAAATTAAATTTTGTAAAGTGGCAGGCAACAGTTGGGAACTTTAATTTTGCATTCAAAACCGTAGCTAACAAACGGTTAAAAAATTAAATTTTTGTGAGTAAAAACCGTAAAAAAATACCTATATATACATACACTTCCATGGGGTGATTTACATTCACTCAAAACTCACGGTTAACACACACACACATTTCAAACTGCAACAATGACGCGTTGGAAGTAGAAAAAGAGAACGCCTTGGTAGTGTGCTACCAAGACGCAAGGAGTGACCCTGCCCTACAACAAGTACACCGCCGCCACTCGGGGGAGTGGATACAAGGTTCTATGACCGTGTATTAGCAGACTTCAACCGCCAAGTCGGTGTTAACGATCGCACCATTAAAAGCTTCAACACAAATGGACCGATCTCAACAATAAATGTGATCGGTGGAGCACCCTCTACGCAAACATCTTGAGGGAGCACCCAAAGACTGAGGAAGGGTTGACTATCGAGTTTACGCATGTGGACTATGCGGCTCGATACCGGAACTGTTTCGACCATGTCGAAGCATGGCAATAGTTACGTAATTTTTAAGTTTGTTTACTTTATGTTTTAATATTTTGTATTTTATTTATGTTTTAATATTAATATAATTGTGTTGTGTTTTTTATTTAATTAAGTGTTATGTGTTTAATTTATGTTTTAATGTTAATATAATTTAATTGAAAACAATTAAAATAAATGAAAACACACGGTTTCAAAACCGTGGTCTAAACATGGGTCATCGTTACTGACTCACTACCACCACTACCAAAAGCACTGTTGTCATGCTAATAGTAAGATTACTGTGAGGTGGCCGTAAGGGAAGCGCCCCGTCCCTTATGGTGTATTAAGGGTATGTGTAGTGGTGGATAGTTATGTTGGGGTTATAGGATTAAAATATTAAAAAGTAATAGAAAAGGTGTTATGTTGGGGTTATGAAAAAAGAGGGTGTAGTGGGAAGGAGGGTTATGTTGGGGTTATAAATGATTGGTAATGATTGGTTAATTATTGTTTTTTTATTTAAATAAGAATATATTAAATACCTAATAATAATAAAAAAATAATAATAATAATAATAAAAGAAATTTATTAAGTTAAAAAACAATAATAAAAAAATAAGATTTACTATTAAAAATAATATTAATTAAAATAAAAAATAATAACCCACCCCACCTACCCCTTCCCCACCTACTTCTTCTTCTCCATCATCTTCTTCCTCATTTCTTCCCTTCTTCTTCTTCTTCTTCCTCCTCCTCTTCACTTCTTTCTCTTCCTCTTCACACACACAAACACAACAATAATAATAATAATATTAATAATAATAATAATAATAATAAACCCTTAACCCCAATGCACAACGCCCGTTATGGAGAAGACCAAATCACCCCAAAACGCCCCATAGCGCCACTCGGGGCGGTGTTCCCGGCGCTATGGAGCCCCAAAACGCCCCATAACGTTAGCCACTACACATACTCTAATAGCCAGCGCATCTCCAAATACTTTATTATAAGTGTAGATAAATAGGACCCATAATATGCTACTTTTGACGTCATGATCTAGTTAGGATAAAAACTGAGGTGGATGGAATCTTGTGCGTGAGAGGGTACGGAAGGTTACCGTGTTCCATCAATCTATCGATGTTTGGAATACAGACAAAAGGTTTATCTGAACCCTTACAGTAGTTGGTGGTCCAATGGGTTACGGGTGGACCCTATGGACTATCAGATAGAGCAATATATGAACCGCACCAGATTAAGGCTATGAAATTGTTAAAATAATTGAAAAGGTTGATTGAGATGTTTCGACAGAGCAAAAGGAACAACTTTCGTCCTCTCTCTGCTTTCGATTGCGACTTAACGGAACTGACACAAATTGTCCTTATTTTTTTACTTTAATTCTTTACCGTATTCTTTTTGTTTTACAAATATGAGTTTTATATATTTTGTTCCTAGGTTTACCACTTTAAAAGAGTTTAATAAAACTATTAATAGTAAATAATTTGAGAACTTATAAAATGTTTGTATCTAGATTTGAACTATTCTTTGTTTGAAGAATATGGAAAACTAGTAAGTTTATTATAATCAATATATAATCAAATGATAGAAAGTTAATGTGTAGGGTGTTGATAATGGATAAGTAAGGCTAGGGTGAAAACGAGCCAAGCTCTTTTTGAGCAACTCGAGCTCGGGTTGGAAAAAATTTTAAGCGAGTCAAGCCTTATCGAGCCCAAGCCAAGCTTGAGCCTAAAACAAGGCTCGTTTATTTATTGAGATCTAGCCTAACATGTGAGGCTCGTTGGGTTTGTCGAGCCTTATCGAAATTAGTGTAATATTAGTTTTACTAAAATATAATAATATTTACCCATAATTTAAAGTTTTTTAGTAAACGAGTCCGAGCTCGAGCCTGGCATGTGGGCTGTTGGGACTTTCACCGCCGGAGCAGTTGTGACTGTAATCGCGCTTATCCGAAGCCTTTGGTTCAGCCTGAGACGACACATTCTCTTCTGTGAGCAAGGGTGGTTTTGTATTTCACATTTTACTAAGATGGGTTAGATTAATGTGTAACTAGCCTTAAGCCCTTTGCGTTCCGATGCAGAGTGTAAAACCGTAATACAATCGATGTGTGTGTGTGTGTGTGGGGGGGGGGGGGCATGATGATGAGTAAACTCGAAAAAAATGTAAAAAAAAACACGAATTTCTAATCCTAAGTGATTCACCTGACGTAAAACATAGACGAAGTCGAATTTACGCCTACACATATTAGAAAGTCAATAGGTAAAAAGAACCCGATAGAACAATGTGATCACCAAATATCATGCTAGATAACAACCGGAAGAGGAGATCCGAAAAAAGTTTAAAACAAAAACTAATAAATAAGTTGATAAAAAATAAAAAGAAGACAAAAATACAAAAGAAAAAAAAATCATTGTTACTCCAAACGTTATGAATTAATATAGATAGATAATGGGGAAAGATCTTGTACAAACTGTTTTTTTTTTTTTTTTTTTTTTTTTGTAAGAACTGTGAGAATCAAAGGAGGGTATTTTTTTTTTATTTTTTTTTCGAATTTTTTTTTCCCATATTGTTAAACATGTATTATAGTAAAAAAAAAAAAAAAATTGGTGTAGAGTAATTACATAATTACTCTAGTGTAAACTAGTGTATTTACTTTAATGACGTAATTACACTAAAAAAATTTAATTTTTTTTGTATTATTCATCTAGAAAGTATGTTTAAGCACATGGGAAAAAAATTTCTAAAAAAATAAAATAAAATTTTTTTGCCCCCTTTGATTCTCACAGTTATTACCGAAAAACACTTTGTATTTGATCTTTATTCGATAGATAATATGGTGGGTTAGTAATAAAAACTTGGGGAAAAAAAAAGGAATTGGGAGATTGAGCTATTCTATGATTAGTATTAGTATGTATTTTTAACTTTTTTTTTAGCATAATGCATATTTGTAGTTCATAAAGACTCAAGTTTAATAACTGCCGTAGAGTGAGAGAGAGAGAAAGGGAGCATCTAACAGGAGAGAATGCGGGGCCAAAGGGATACCAATCTCCGGCAACGGAGGAACCGGGGGACAGTCGATCTGAGGCCAATAACAACCTTTTTCATCTCGAATCTTCCTACAGGGGTAACGGATACACTTCTTTGGAAGGCCTTTCAACCACACGGTATCGTCAAGGATGCATATGTAGCTAGGAAAACGGACGTAAGAGGGAACTGGTTTGGGTTTGTAAGGTACTTGGGGGTTAAGGATCTCAATGAGGTATTGAAGAACATGAACACGGTGATGATAGACGGAGCTAAGCTGGGTGTATCGGTAGCTAAATACGGCAAGGAAAATAGGAGACAAACGCAGTTTGGTGCACAACAAAATGGGGGAATCAGGGCCCCTTTCCAATCTACGATGAATTATGTACCGGTGAACAAGGTTCCAGGAGGGTGGATTAGGGATTCAGGAGGAGCAGGGGGTTCGGTTAAAGAAACGGTTGGTGGTGGAGCCTGGTCGGCACCATCTTCATCCACTAAGGTACTAGTGATCAACGATAGGGGTGCTTTATACCCAGATCACTGTATCATGAGAACGGTGATCGGTGAGGTAATCGATGCGGATGCTTTCAGGGAGGTGAAGAATATGATGAAGACGGGAGGTTATGATGAAAGTCCGGTCAGTCTAATAGGGGGTATGAAGATTATGATGGTATTTCGGGACAAAACCACAGCTGTGGAATTCATTAATAGAAGGGAGACGCTTTGGAACAGTGTTCTATCTTCAGCAGTACTATGGAATGGAGAACACTTGGATTATGACAGGGTGGTGTGTTTAAAAGTGAGAGGTATGCCCCTACAACTGAGAGAAGGTAGCTTTTTTGACAGGGTGGGTCATATCTTTGGTAGAGTCATTCGGAAGTCCGACTTCTCGTGGTTGTCAACAAACAATATGGAAGGGAAGGTATGGGTTTGCGTCGACTCCAACAAGAGGATTGATGAAGAAGTAACGGTGGTTTGGAAGGGTATACAGGTACAGCTTTGGGTTGTGGAGGAAGACGATGGGTTGTTAGCAGGGTTGGCTTCTGATTTGCACTCGGAGGTGGTTGGGTCTCCAGTCAGATCGGTTGCCTCCATGACAAGAGTGGATGAGCTGGAAGAAGGGGAGTTCAGGAAAAGGGTGGATGAGCCGGCTCCGGTAACCGGTGATGAGGTTCTGGTGGGTAGCTCACTGGAAGGTGAAAGGGCTGTGGGAGATCAAAGGTTGCATGGGAAGAATCAAGTGCATGGAGAAGATCACAGGTTGGATGGACACGTGGACACCTACCCCAATAATATTTTTATTTCTTCTGGGGGACCACGTGAAAGGGAGCAGACATTTGTTAGTGGTCAGAATTTAAATGGGGCGACTTCTTCTTTTAAGGTGGGCCTTAATGCTACAATGGACCAACCCCAAAAGTCAAGGAAGAGACCGCGATTTAACAGGAGCCCAGCCCAAGTTGAAGAGGAGTTTTTACCACATAGTGGGCCGGTTGAGGGTATGAGGTCCTTTTTGGATAGGATAAATGACTTAAGATCGTCTAAGTCTGGTGGTACAGAGGAAGTCCAGAGTCAAATACCTGAGATGAATTCGCAATTGGAGAAGAATCAATCTGAGATACCTGCTGTTCAAGAAGTGATAGATAATTACGGAGAGGCTCCAATGGAGATCGGCAGACAAGAAGGTGCTCTCCCACATAGCCAGCGGCCGGAATCTAATAATTCTAATGGTATGAATCCTGTCTTGGGGTCGATAAAGAAGTAGATTTAACGATTGAAGCGGGTTCTATGGTGGGTATTGAGCTCGCCGGGTTTGAGGGTTAGGTCAGGGAGGAGGTTGTAGGAGAAGGTGCCGATTCTGGTTTCCAATGAATTTTCTCAGCATAAATATTCGGGGGGTAAGGGATGATCGTAAAACATCCTGGATTAGAGGTCTGAAAACGTGTCATGGTTCGCATTTTGTTGGGATACAGGAGTCTAAGCTTAGTGAAGGGGTCTTTTTCCAGTTAAATTCTTTGTGGGGTCGTTCCGCTTTCGATTCAGAGCAGGTGGTTGCGGGTGGCAGATCTTGGGGTATAATCAGTCTTTGGGATCCGTCGGTTTTCCAGGTATCTTCAGTTGTTAAAAATAGGAATTATTTGCTAACAACAGGGGTTCTCTCGGCAACCGGGGAGAGGTTGAATGTAGTGAACATTTACGCACCAAATGATCCTATCAAAAGACGAGGCTTATGGGTTGATCTATTATCACTTAAAAATAATCGAGCAGGTATATGGGTATTTTTCGGCGATTTTAATGAGGTTAGGTGTCAAACGGAGCGAAAAAACACGGAATTTGTTGCATCTAGTGCCGATTACTTCAACGATTTCATCAGACGTGCTGGGTTGGAGGAGTACAACATGGGGGGTCATATGTTCACTTATATGTCGGATAATGGTCAAAAGTTTAGTAAGTTAGATAGATTTTTGGTGTGTAGTACGTTTATGTCAAGATGGGGCAATGCTAAGGTCACGGCACTATCCAGATTTGCATCAGATCATAGCCCAGTTACGCTATCTATCGTGGCTACGGATTTTGGTCACATACCTTTCCGCTTTTTTAATTCATGGCTAGAGTTACCTGGGTTCGTTGAGCAAGTGTTGGGGTTATGTGAGCAATTCAATTTTTCTGGTCCGTCCGACTTAGCAGTGGTTACAAAATTAAAATACCTGAAGAGGAGGATTAAAGAATGGATTAGTCTAGAAAGGGTTAAACAAAATGGGGTGTATAATCAGAAGAAAGCGACTGTGGAAGATCTAGAAAGGTTGGCAGAGACGAGGGACCTTTCTAGTCTTGAATTCGAAGTGTTATCTGAAGCGAAGACAGCAATGCTTGAGTTTGATAGACGGAAACAGGCGGACCTCAAACAGAAAGCGAGAGTGAAGTGGGCCGTGGAAGGTGATGAAAACTCACATTTCTATCATGGGGTTATAAACGCGAACATATCGAACAGAAGGATTCATGGTTTAATGATAGAGGGTGAGTGGATAACAAATCCCACTTTTATTAAAGATAGTGCTTTTGTCCATTTTGAAGACAAGTTCAAGGAGCCAATGTCGAACCACCCGAAATTATTGTGTCAGCATATTAACAAACTTTCGGATTGTGAGGCTGACTTTATTTGTAGACCATTTTCCATTCAAGAGATCAAGGACGCCGTATGGGAGTGTGATGGCGATAAGGCTCCAGGGTCGGATGGGTTCAATTTTAAGTTCCTGAGAAGGTGTTGGAGCGGATTAGAGGCTGATTTCGTTAGGCTCTTTCAGGATTTTTATCAGCGGGCAGATTTGGGGGCCGGATGCACGTCATCTTTTATAGCGTTGATACCTAAAAAGAAGGACCCGTTGGATTTTAACGACTACCGTCCAATAAGTTTGGTTGGTTGTGTGAACAAAGTAATTTCTAAGGTGTTGGTGTCGAGAATCAAAACGGTTATTGGGAAGTTGATCTCCCCTGAGCAAACGGCTTTCCTATCCGGGCGGAAAATCACGGATGGTCCATTAATGTTAAATGAAGTGATCGGGTGGATGAAAAAGCTCAAGAGGCAGGGCATGTTCTTCAAGGTCGATATCGAGAAAGCTTACGATTCTTTGAGTTGGGAGTTCCTCGAGTCGATGATGTTTCAAATGAATTTTCCGAGTCGTTGGCGTAAATGGGTCATGGCTATAGTCACATCGGCTAGAGCCTCGGTGTTGATAAATGGTTCACTAACGCAGGAATTCGTGTGTAATCGTGGACTAAGACAAGGTGACCCAATCTCACCCTTTTTGTTTCTTATTGCAATGGAAGGTCTCTCATGTGTGATAAAGCGGGCGACCGAGGTGGGTTTGTTTAGAGGCCTCGTATGCGGTTCAAATGGGCTGATGTTATCCCATTTATTATACGCGGACGATGTGGTGTTCATGGGTGAGTGGTCGTTGTCTAATGCGTGGAACCTTAAGCGTATCCTTCGGTGTTTCCATTTAGTGTACGGCTTAAAGGTGAACTTGGGAAAGTGTAATCTGTTTGGGGTAGGTGTACTGATTACTGAGATTCGGTCGATGTCCGGGATTCTAAGGTGTAGACCGGGTTCGTTTCCGTTCATCTATCTTGGATTGCAAGTAGGCGCGAACATGAATCTTAGCAAGCATTGGAGGCCGGTAGTGGATGCGTTTAAGAACAAGTTATCTAGCTGGAAAGCCAAAACTTTGTCTTATGGGGGTCGGGTGACACTGTTAAAGTCCGTCCTTAATGCTTTGCCGACTTACTATTTTACATTATTTAAAGCTCCTGAAATGATAATAAATGAGTTGGATAAGTTGAGGCGGGTATTCTTTTGGGGAGGTTCGGAGGAGAAAGCGAGTATGAATTGGGTTGCTTGGCAACGGGTTTGCGCTCCGGTTGATTGTGGTGGCCTTGGTTTCGGTTCTCTCCTAGATGCAAACTTAGCAATGATGGCAAAATGGTGGTGGCGTTTCAAAACGGATTCTAGCGCGCTTTGGAGGAAGGTAATTTGGTCTATCCATAGTTCTAATAGAGATTGGAATCCCATTCCGGCGAAGTTATCCATTTCGGGTCCATGGAAACAGGTGCATAAGTCAATGCAAATTGTGAAACGGGTCGGGTTGGATGTGGGTTGGGCCATTAAGGGGGTCGTGGGATGTGGGTTGGGTATTTACTTTTGGTTGGATTGTTGGGCGATGGACATTCCTTTCGCTACTCTTTTTCCAGCTTTATTTGCACTCGAAAGGAACAAGAAGGCATTAGTTGCTGATAGGGTTCGGCAATCGGGTCTTGGGTGGGTATGGGAATGGAAGCATAGTCTGTTGAATTCTGAGGAACAAGCTGAACTTGATCAGTTCTGCGACTGCATAACTGTTCCTGTTCTGTCAGACGCGGCGGATAAATGGGTTTGGGGATCGGGTTGGGATAGCAGATTTTCTGTGGGAGGCATCAAGAAGCAACTGCAGTCAGCAAGGTTTGAGGCGTCTTCCTTTGTCGTCGAAAAATGCTCGTGGGTTCCTAAAAAGGTACTAATCTTAGCGTGGCGGGCCGAGCAAAACAGAATTCCAACTCGAAGTGCGTTAATGAAAAGGAACATAAATGTGGGCTCAGTTTTATGTCCATTCTGCGGTGAACATGAGGAATCAACAGAACATATCTTCGTCTCTTGTGGCTTCTCACAAACAGTCTGGCAGCTCGTGGCGCAGTGGTGTAAAGTTGGACCAGTTTTCGCATTCCACTTTCGAGATCTCCTTCGGTAACATCAGTTCATTCACGGTTCTAGGTTCAAGAAAAAGGCTTTTTACGCAATAAGTTTGGTTACAATTTGGTACATTTGGAAGATTAGGAACGAGGTGGTGTTCAATCAAAGTCAAGCGTCTGTATCAAAGGTATTGGGTGACATCAAGGCGACCAGTTTGTTTTGGATCAAGGCGAGAGCAAGGCAACCGCTTCTAAATTGGAATACTTGGTGTAGTTTTAATCTTTCTAGTATTGGTTGGTGATAAGTTTGTTGCTGTGTGCTGTTGTTCTAAGTTTTGTTTTGGTGATTGTAAGGTGTTTTTTTGTTAGTACCCCACTAGCTTGGTGAAATGAAATTTTGTTGATCGTTAAAAAAAAAAAGTATTAGTATGTATATTAATAAATAATTAATAAAAAAAATAATAAACAAGACTCGCTCCCACAAGCAATATAGATCCCAAGTGAAGGAAGCCCCATGCAATGGAGATCATCTACCTATTTTACATTGAAAACTACTAAAAAAAGTGTACCGTATATTATTATAGGGGCATTGGGAGGGATGGGGTAATTTTTAGTACTGGGCATTGTTCTGCATGCATGACAATAGATTTACAGTTGTCTATAGCAGTTATTGTGCTCTGTTATTTTTTACATTGAAACGACAACGTATATTCTCCAACGCTTTTCTGTCACACCTATGAATTTCATTAATTTTACTAAAGTTGCTAAAGAGATATTTTTTTCTTAACAAATTAATCTCGAGCACTCTTAAAGTACCCACTGAACAAAGGAGTACTCCGAGAGTAACCCAGGTCCACTACTAATTTCACACCAGTTTCCGGGAAAAACCCGCCGCCCGAAAGCCCACTGTGGTAAAACCCGGCGCACCAGCAGTATTTTGGTGCCGGCATGACTCGAACTCCCCACCTCCCATAAGGAAAGCAAGGAGGGTGTCACTCCACTGTAAGGGGATTGGCGCTAAAGAGATATCTTAATAAAAGAAATCAGTTTCAAATATAACACAAGTACAAATATTTTTTACTAATTGTGAGTTTAGACCACATTGTATGACCAAATAGTCCTATTAATACAAGTGTTTATTGAGTTTTTGGAATTTTTCTATAACGAACGTACTCGAATTGAGAGAGAGGAATATTTTGGGTAATATACTAGATTGTATATATATGGATCTTTACCTCTTACATAATGAACTTGAGGCTTTCGGATATCTGCCAATTGCCCAATTTAGATGTTTATTAAGAAAAACCCCAAACTTAACGACAAAATACGAAATTAAGATAATGTAAGACGGGTGATGGGACATGTATTTGGGTACGATACAATATATTGTTATTGTTTTAGAAGTTTTAATAGATTTGAAATGAGTATGATATTTGATGATACTCGCCGATTTCATTCACCAATATACCCTAATATATACTAAACGATTTAAAAAAGGTATTAATAATCAGAATGTTCAAGTTGGTAGAAATGATAAATTATCATCATTATATTTCAAGTGGCTTTTTTCATAAAAGTTTATAGTGGAGCTCGGTTAGGGTACCTGAGTAGCTACACCATTCCGGGTGTTACGAGTAGAGTTTCCGGGTTCTACTAATCGATGTTTGTGTGTAGGTGAAAGACATAGAAAGTGAGCAGTAGTGTGTATAAAATGATGAGTAGTGTGTATAAAATGATGAGACACATAGTTTAGAATTAACAATACACGATTGATGAAACTTAAGGTAGTTTAAGGTCGCATACCGCCCACCCTAACACTGTGTTCCCGAGTTTCATTAAATAATGGAAGAGAAAGGATCTCCCTCCCTTCTATTCTCTCCAATTCCTTCCAAATTGAAAAGATTGAAAATCACTCTAAAATCCCCTTTATTATCCCTCTCATTCTCTCCTACAAAAAACTCTGGAACACATTTTTTCTTCACTTCCTTTTCAATCCTTTCTCTTCCATCCTTTAATGAAACTCTGGAACAGAGCGTAAGTTATAACCACAAAAGATAATATGTATACCGATACCCCCGCAAGTATATCCACAAACCCAATGGTGACTTCATAATAGATATACTTCATGGGACAAGTATAAAACACGATATTAAAACAAGATATGATATTAGAACTGATAAAAGACATCTCTGCCTCTTAAACATCGGTATATATTTTATGGCAGTGTTGAAACTATTCAAAAAATATTAATTTTTTGGATCAGCCACAGCTATAACAAGATGGCTATTTGACCAACAAAACAAACAAGCATTGTTCAAGATCTACATGTATCAACAATAAAACATAAGATTCTTGACATTCTCCCTTACTTTTGGGAGCGGGGCGGTTTTGGGCGGGCCTCGTCTCGTGAACACTGAAGAGGCCCGGTCCGATCTAGGTACAACCGCCCCCGGAAGGCAGCCAAATGTGCATAATAACATGGTGGCACCAACGAAACCGGTTTAGTACACCTCGCAAAAGTGAAACAAAGGTTGTAAACCAGTTTCTGAAATTCATCAGAAGTGAACCTATTTTCATCCCACAAAATGTGATAATGCGTCGGCCGGCTCGTACCCTTTACGCCCCAGTGGCTGCATAGATAGAAGTCGAATTCTTTCGGGTGGGTCACGACGGAGTCTACCACGGTGCCTGGCGGTACATTCTCGTCAGAAAACATGTTTTGACCACTGCCCGACACCGGATCAGCTGGAAACAGCCTAGTGTGGTGTCGTTTCTGGACCACCGCAAATGAGATCGGTGGGTTGTACCCGGTGAACCGCCGACAAGCCTCCCGAATTGCTTGCAGTTCATCTTGAAGCACCTTCTGGAACTGTGTCTCACTGACACCGTCCCGGAAGAAAATCAATCGTTTTGGGAGCTTTGAAAGCTCCCGGACGAAGTCGTTTAGTATTTCTTCCACCATGTCCGCCAAATCTTGAATTATTTCCTGCCGGTGAGTCTGGGACCTCATTTTCGAGACGTACTTGTTCGCAGCCGGCCAGTTTACCGACCCAACAACCGCAGCCACTGACGGGCTAAAATCATCCAACGGGTGCGGATGTGTCACATCAGCACCCAAGAACATCACCGGCTCATCAAGGGTCAAAACCCTTGGGATTTGAGCCGGCAACGAGGTGTACAACGCCACAGTACACCCACCAATTTTCGCATTGATTTTAAGCGCCAAATTCCCAAGAAACTGCGAACTCAATCTCGCAAGATTTTGATACAAACAACACTGGCTCATAACCCCGATGCTCGTTTCGCTAATCCTCTTCAAATCCGCATACCCTTTGTGCTTCTTCTCCATTACACAAACAAGAAGTTGCAAGTTATTATTCGCAGCTCTTTGAATCTTCTTAATCTTCGATTCAAGAACCGACACATTGTTAAGAACTTGCATTGATTCGAATAGTGGCCGTACAACGGTGTTCTTGTTGAGAAAGATCCCTAACTGTTCACATCTGTGCGTTAACCGATCGATGAATTTGGGGATAATCGATTTCTGTTCATCAGTGCCACCAAAACTGATTACAGCCCATCTACCGATTCGGCTTCCTTCAAACACATGGCTGCCAGAGAAGTTCCATTGCCGATCATGACGGGAGGGGATCAAGTCCGTGACTTCACCGCCATCTCCGAGTTTCAACCGTGGTGGTCGGAGAATTCGACCGTTTAATTTCGTCATTTCTTTCAAAACACGCAGATTGAATTCTGCAGCTTGGTGTCCACTGTAAAAACCATGGGAAATCATCAAGTCATGAATAAAATCATGGATTAAAAGTTTAAAATTTTGCCATACCTAAGGAATAATGATAGTTAGCTTATAGTTGCAACATCTTTTCTTTGATTATTAACATTACACCTCTTTTTTATTTGTGTGAGAAATGCAGACACTTTTAGTTGATCAAAAGCAAGCATATTACTTACATAGAGACAAAAGTGTAGTAATAACATGGTTTAACTCCGTACAATAAGACCACTCGTAGTGGGGTGTTTTAGGGCGCTATAGAGTCCTATAGCGCCGGGGAACACCGCCCCCTGGAGCTATAGGGCGTTTTATTTTTAGCGGGCGTTTTCAGAATTGAGTTTGGTTGTTTGTGCATTTGACCGTTGTCAAACAGTTCATTTCTTTATTTTTATTTTTTTTTACAAACTCTTATATATATATACACATACAACATACACAAACGTTTGAAATTTAAAACCGTTTCAACACATTTCTTACGAAAATATGGTGTAGGAAATTTGTGACGCAATTCCTACGCATTTCTTCCTCAATTTTCAAAGTATTGCGTAGCTATTGTGCAGCAAATTTGTCACAAAAATAAGTGTGTTTTTTTGTCACAAATTAGTAGCAAATTAGCCAAAATTTGTGACGCATTTTTTTCGTAAGAAAATTTTATAGCAAAAAAGCCACTTTCCTAACCGTGATACATTAAATCAAGTCGAAAGATATCTTTATACAAAACAAGTAAACACATTGGTTTTCCTATAATTAAAAAAAAAACACTATTTCAAACACAATATTTACCGAACTGCCGATAAAATATTATTTTTTAAAAAGCTAACGTACGTAAGTTACAAGAGAATCAAATTGTAAAAAAAAAAAATATAACCACTTTTCTAAATTAACCCATAAAATATTGAAATTAATTTCAGTAATAAAATTCCAAAATAATTCCAATATTATATTATTTCATTAAAAAACCAAAAAAAAAAAAGAATATTTCTTAAAGTAGTGTTTAAAATAAAAAAAGAGGTTATAATAATATTACACACAAAAATAATAGAACCACTTTTCTAAATTAATCCATAAAAATTTGAAGCTAATTTCAGTAATAAAATTCCAATATTATTTTATTTAAAAACCCAAAAAAAAAATGAATATTTCTTAAAGTAGTGTTAAAAAAATAATTTACAATAATATTACACATACCTAGAGGGACCAAAGGGTGCAGCCATAACCCCATCAATAATCTGCTTCCGTTCCCTTGGTTTCTGGCACCCTAACTTCAACATCTTCACCGTCTGCTCATCAGAAAGCTTCCCAACAAATCTCTGTCCTTCACACACCACACAAACCTCCATCGGTAAATAACACGCCTTTCTCCTACTCGTCTCTAAACAAGGCAACCCTTTATACATTATCTCATACCCATACTGCTCTTTAAAATACTCCACCACCTTATACACCTCTCCATCCCTATCCTTAAACCACAACTCCTCCGTTATCTTTTCCGTCAAACCATAAACCTTATAGTTCTGGATACTCTCTCTATGCTGTACCATTACTTTAACGTTCTTTAACGCCGTTAACACCTGTTCCTTTTCTTCAACTGTTAAACTTCTTGATTTGTGTACGGACAGTTCGTTTAAAAACGGAAACCGGGTTTGTAGATATTGGATCACGGGTATTGGGTTGTGGAAGGCTGTGACGGTTAGGTTAACGTTTAAGGATAAACCTTGTTGTGTTGGTCTTAGGCTTTGGAAGAAACCTCGGAGAGCTATGGCGCCTCCTCCTATGTCTTTGGAACCACCTAATATGGAACTTGAGTATAACGATCGGCCTAATGGAGTGCATTGGGTTAATGGGTTTTCCCTTAAGATTACGTCTAGTGCTTGGAGATAATCTTGTGGTAATGTGTTTTGTTGGGTCTCTTGGTTGGTTTTAGATAAGTAGTTGGATAAATCCTGACCGTTGAGTCTGGACACGTGTTTGATATGGATGTGAAACTGTTTAAATGTTTTTTCTTGATGGGTGTTGGTTTTTGGAAGTGGGATTTGGATATGGAGGGAAATCGGGTCGGGTTGGAGTCGGGTCGGGGTAAAAAGGGTTCTCCGGCCATCGAAGCAAGGGTTTGTAGGAAAGATGGTTGGGTTTTGTTCAATGAGTTTGTTTTTTATTAATCTAGCGGTTTCTTTTGAGGGTTTTGGGTTGATTGCGACGTCGTATTGGTGGATGGGTTGTAATGGGTCGAATTCTACAAGGAAGTGGTTGGCTAAGAGAGGGATTATTATTCCTTCTGTGCCGCCGGAATCTGGTCGTCTTGCCACCGTGAGTGGTGGCTCTAGTGGGGTGGTGATGATGGAACTTTGATGGTGGGTTTTATATCATCTTTATTGACTACCAATGTTGATGAGTTTATTGTTCTTGGAATTATCTCTAGAGCTGTTTTAAACAACAAAGTTTATAAGTTTATATGGGTCCCATTAAAATAAATTGATTACTTTTCAGATATTTTTTCATGTAATGATTATTTTTTGGTTGAAACATGAAACTGATATTAAAACTAATGTTGAAAAACAAATGGTAAGGAAGAGATAAGATTCTGTCTCTTTTTACAAAAAGATTCTTGAAAAAACCAAGATTTTTATGTTTCTTGAAAACTAGAATTTATAAAACAATGGAATTAAACACAAAAACATGTGAACAAGACAAATGCTTAAAATTTAGGAAAAAAATGAGGGTTATGTTTTGTCTACCTGTTTGATGATGAGTTTGCTGCCATGGAGGTTTGTGGAAATGGGCATGGTGGAGAGGGACCACCGGAGACGGCGGAGATACGGTGGTTTGTGGTGGTGGTGGGAGGGGAAGAAGAGGTGGGGAATAAGGGTAGAGGTTTTGGTTTAGGTTTAAGAAGCTAAAGTTTGTGGGTGGGTTGTGAAAAAGGTAGTGTGGATGAAGGTGAAAAAGATGATGGTGGTGATGATGATGATGAATAAAGTGTTGTTGGTGTTGTGGGTTATTGTGTGGTGGTGGTGTTGCCCTGAAACTCTTTGTTTTTGCTGTGCATTTCTTCTTGTCTCTTTCTTCCATGGTGAACACTGAAGATGGCTAAAAGGGTGCAGTCTTTGCATGAGAGATTGATATATATGTGGTGTATGTATGTATATATAGAGAGAGGGAGAGCCGATCAAAAAAAAAATATAGAGAGAGGGAGAATTATGTGGAGAGAGAAAGAGGGCAATTTGGCTTTTGTCTGTGATATCAGAGGGCAACTAGGAATAGTAGTAGAGAATGCAGTTATTACACATTCAGAGAGACAGAGAGAGAAAGGAAGAGTAGAGAGAGGGGTTTTTCTTTTGAAAGATAGTAGAGAGAGGTGTAATGGTGTGATCTTCTTGAAAGAAAAAGGTTTTATGAGATCTTTTTTGATATTTGGATTATTTTTCCAACCTTTTTTCACCTCTTTTTAACTATTTTATTTGACTTATCTTTTTGTTTAATACAAACTTCTTTTGATATAAACAAAATAAGAAATATCGAATCATCTGTATTACTATTTCTAAAGTTATTTTTATACTTATGGTTTGATAAAAATAGTTTTATAATTCACTTAGGGATTCTAAAAGTGAACTACTACTGCTCAGATCATGCATAAAGGTCGCTAGGGTTGTGGACTTGTCAGCCCCATTTGTTGGTGGATGCAGTATGTCGTTTGGATGATGGCCTCCGGGAGGCTATTGAAGGCATAATTGTGTGTGGTGGCTCCTTCTTCAGTGACCTCCAGTGGCGATTGCCATCGCTGCCGATGCGGCTAGGTGATCTGGGTCTCCTTTTAGCTCGAGATGTTGGGGTTTATGCATTTGTGGCATCTAGAGCCCAGCCTTGGAAACTACATGATCATATCCTTCAAAAAAGTGGGGTCGTCGGGCTTGACCTGGACTACCAGCAAACACTTGAACGTTTAAATGTCTTTCTCTCGAACTTTGATATCGGTGGTTTTTCTAATAAAGACACCGCCCCTCAAAGCCACAAAAAAAACTTTGGCGAATGCCATGTTTGGCAAAATCTCTCAGAGCCTGGAAGAAGTGTTTGAGTTCTCCTCTCGTCAGAAGGCGGTGATTGAATGCCTGAATGGTCCCCACGCTCAAGATTTTTTGACCGTTATCCCAATTGAGGGTTTGGCCAATGCATGTCCGCAGTATAGTACAGGACTATCCTCAAATACCGGTTGATGATCCCTATGTATCCGGAAGATGAAACATGTCCGATCTGTCGTAAAGCTTGTATGGATAAACATGGGGAGCACGCAGTTCATTGTAAAGAGCTTCCCGGTTTCAAATACCGGCATGATTGAGTGAGAGACATTTTGTGGGACATCTTGCGAATAGCGGGGATTTCTGCCAATAAGGAGACCCCTGTGAATTTTCTCACGGACCATACAGAAGGGAGATCTACTCTGCGACCAGCGGATGTGCTCGTCTTTGGTTGGGCCGGGGGGAAACATGTTTGTGTGGACATCCCGGGGGTATCTCCTTTAGCTGGTTTAAGAGAAAACGGGTTTGTAGCTGGACAAGCCTCAGGAAAGGCGGAATCGAAGAAAGTAGATAAGCACGCTAAAGCTTGTGCAGAGAACCAACATGTCTTTGTCCCATTAACCTTTGATACCTTCGGCTCCCTAGCACCAGAAGCTATTAGTTTCTTGACCAAGGTTCAACGGGTTGTCCACAACAATAGTTCATCTCCATGGGGCAGGGGTTGTATTTGGTAGATTATGGTTCACGATTTAGAAAATAGTGACGACGCAGCTTGTTAATCGTCTACCCTCTAATTTAATGTAACTTAGCAAGAAATGAACTATAAATTTAAAAAAAAAAAACTATAATCTATAACTATAAATAAACAAAACTCACTAGGCGTGATTATGTTGATCGCATAACCCACACTTTGTGACAGTCAATTTCTAGCTAGAAGTAGTTTGTTTCTATTTATACATACATGAAGACGCATTATTACGCATTTTGCACAAGTTTTACAATATATGGTACACTTTCTCTCCTGCAATGTATGTTGCTAGGCATATGCTTATGTTAGACTTGTTGGTTTTCCTTAACATGCATTGAAAGTTCCCCTATTTATCATTTCTTTTTGTATGTTTTAGTAAGATTTATAATCTATATATTTATATTTATTATTATTACTTTACTTATAATAAATAAAAAATTTGTAACTATTTAATTTCTCTCTCATATAAAATAATATTATTAAATCATAATTTTATATTTATCTCTTATTTATTTAATATTTATTTTCTTAATTAATTTTTTATATTTTCACTTATTAAAAACAATTTACTATTTTATTAATCCAACTTATGAATATTAAATTTTCTAACCTATAATAAATAAAAAAAACAAAAAAAAATGTTATAAACATGTGTGATACACAAGTTTATAATGAATTGTTTACACTAAATGAAACTGTAAATGTGAGTTTTGTTCTCATCCAGAACATAATATGTCAAAACCAGTGGTTTAAAAAAAGCAACAGCTTCAAGATCACCGCCTCAGTAACGTCCTGCAATGGTTGCTTCTGTCTATGCTCTCCATCCAAATGTACATTCTCTTTTTTATATACATTTTCATTTTTATTCACATGATTAAAATTATTGAGTTCTCATATTATAGTACTAGATTAAAGCTCGTGTAGGACACATGGGAAGTCTAAATCATTTTTTAATGTCTGTTTACTAAACACCAAATAATCAAGAAGTCAATCATCTATTGCAAGCAAAGCCTGTTTACTAAGGTCTGTTTCAGAGCAGTTGGTCTGTTAAGAAGATCTGTCTGGAACAATTATTGCTTCAAACAGCTGAACATCTATTTAAGACATATCTCCTTAACAGACCCACTGCTTTGGAACAGACCTTAGTAATCATACTTTGCTTGCAAATAGATGATTGACTTCTTAATTTGGTGTTTAGTAAACAAACCTTAGTAAAGTCTATTTACGTTCTCTATAATTGCGAACTAATTGTCTTAAAAAATGATATAGACTTCCCGCGTTTTCACATGGGATTGCACCTAGTATATATTAAAAGAGAGCTCTCATGGTATGCTGGAATATACATGTTATTCAAATATCACTAAATATTTCAATATACACCACATTTTTTGTTTTAGTTTTGACATTCCTATCACTATCTTGTATAAATTTAAAATAACATTATTCTAAATGTTTTAACTTTAATATAATTTAAAATAAAATGTGCATACTTGATAGTTGAAACATTGACATATGAGAACATATATAGACTCTACTAAGGTCTGTTCATCATCATCTGTTGAAGCAAGACCACTCTATTCTTCATCATTTGTTGAAGGCAACCACTGCTAAAGCTTCAACAGACATTCTTCACAGCAGACTATGTTTCTTCATCAGCAGATATTGTCTTCAATAGTCTTTACATAACAACATACCTTTCTAACAATCTTACATTACAACAAACTTTGGACTTTAGCAGATTTTGAATAATTAATTCAAGATTATAGCAAACTCACCGCTTTTCTCATTTGAAATCATATCCTGAAAACAAAACATACACTATTCTTAGATAATATGTAACAAAGAATCACTTCATTATAAATTTAATTGCATCTAGTATAGATACAGACAAAACCTTGACTTTTGAGCAGCGAGCTGGCCCAACCATTACAAGACTGCTGAGATGTACACACGACCGAACCTTAATTTAATTCAATACAAAAAAAAAGAGAGCTCTAAATACTCTTGCAGTGATTGAACAATATGTTGTACAATAACTTCCAGTAACGCACTCATGAATAATCCTTCCAAAAAAACTCACCGGAATTATCGAATAACAGTTGATTAGCGAAAATATTTACAGTTAGTACCCCAAGGATTGATGCAACCGGCTACAAACACATGTCAATGGCCATATGACTTCAAACATAATTTCATTCATATTTAAAAGAACACTAATCATTTATTGATTCGCTATAACTAATAACTTACCTTGTTTGATTTAAACTAATGATAGGAAAGTATGAACTTACAAGTTGCCATTGTTGTCTCCAACTTAACACCTGTTCCCACCTTAAAGTAACCTAAAACAACAACAACAACAACAACAATAATACAGTTAAAGAATCTGATGTTAAGTAAAGAACATAATTTTGTTAATTAGAAACATACTCATTTACGGATTTCTTCATATGCGGATCACTTTTGAGCCTGTAACCAAAACGAATTTTATTAGATTTGGAGGATGAAATAGAGAGAAAGAGGATGACGAAAATAAAAGAAAGAAGATAAAATATATGATTGTGTTTTCTCCCTCCCTCTTTTTATATAATAAGAGTTTGATTTTGAATTTTGAATTTGGAGCTCAAATTTGGAACTAATGTTGGAGCTCACTCTATGCTTGACAATAACCTTTGCATTTCAACAGATGTGGCTCATATATTATTTAATTGGTAAATATTAGTAACAGATGTGACCTACATATTATTTAATTGGTAAATATTAGTAACAGATGTGGCTCACAGACTTTTTAAAGCTCAACAGACTTTTAAGTGACCCACATATTATGCAAGTGGCATTATTTAATTATTTTGTATGAGTGGCCCACGTCATTATTTAATTCTTCCACAATAGACTTTTAGAGCTCACTTAATTAATTTATGACTAGTTATTTCATACGTAATCGAAAACCCTATTCACTCCATCTTTCTCGGGCGATCAGTGGCGGCATCGGCGGCATGGATTCAGAGGAATGGGAACAAGCTCGTCATCGGAAAGGGAAGCGGAGAGATCATCAGGCTCAAGGTAACAACAAGGTTTTATCCAAGTTTTTTGTGTCGAATCTCCCCCCGAAGTGCTCTTCGCAGGATTTAAAAGAGGTTTTCGGTAGTTTTGGCCGATATGAAGGATCGTATATTGCTCGGAAGGTAGATAAATGGGGTAAGAGGTTTTCCTTTGTTTCGTTTTCGGAGGTTAGAGATTTTAAATGTCTAGAGGAAGAATTATCGGATGTATGGATTGGCTCTTATAAGTTATTCATTACGTTAGCTCGGTTTGTGGACGGCGAGAGAGTGTCTAGGCCGGACAGTGATCAGAGATCGAATACGGCAGCGAAAAAGGCTAATGTCCATGCAAACCCTAGTGCTGAGGGTTCTGGTGGGAACGGTAGTTTTAATGGGGCGGCTGGTAATGGACGTTCTTTTGTGGATTCGTTGTTAAATTGGAACAAGGTAGACGTCATAAAAGTGGATGATAGTGTGGAACGATTTTCGCATTGGACTGGGAATGCTCTTGTGGGTAGGGTGGTAGATTTTCAAACGTTGATCTCGCTAAAGCAGCTTGTTCGGAAGAATGGATGGAAGTCTTTAGATATTAAATACTTGGAAGGTCTCACAGTTGTTATGGTGTTCTATGACATTGGTGATAGGGATGGATTTCTTAATGACAAGGTAAAGTGGTCTAAATGGTTCGAGTACTTAGAGTCATGGGCAGGTTCTGCATGTGTGGAAGAGGGACGTGTTGCATGGCTCCAAGTGCATGGGGTTCCGGCTCATTTGGCGTTAGACGAGGTTTTTGAGTCGATAGGAAGCAGATTCGGTAAGGTGGTTCGTCCGGCGTCATTATCAGGAGATGATAATAATTTATCGTACGCTCTTATTGGAGTATTGAGTAAGGAATGTAAACGGATCGTGGACCGGGTAGATATTAGTTGGAGGGGACAAACTTATAAGGTGTGGGTTGATGAAGATGTGGGCGAATGGATGCCTCAGTGTGTGGCGGAGGATGAAGAGGATGATGTTTCTATCATACCTGAGGATGTCTCTGGCGATGATAGAATGATTAATACTGATATGGATAATGATGTGCAGAGGGAGGAGGGAGAGTTTATACGGGTTGAGGGTGAGGGGAGTGTGGAGGTTGGTGTTGACAGGGATGATCATACTCATGATGTTTCGGATGGGGTTAATGATGTTTCACATAGGGTCGATGGTGTTGAGGTGTTGGAGGGTAATATTGGTGTTCAACCAGTGACCGTTTCAAAGAGGAAGAAGTTTCATCGTAAATCATTATTCAAAAATAGGGGTGAAGGTAGTAGTTCACATGAACGGCCGAAGAAGAGATCGAGGGAGAACACTGATTTGTTCGGTTTGGATAGGCTGATCGGTATAATGTCTGCTACTGCTGAACCGGTAAGTCTAGAGGATACAACTGGGGAGGAGGTATTTTTGACGCCGGATCTTAATCGAAGGGCATCAGGTACTAGTATGGGCTGTGAAGATAATGGTTCGGGTTTTAACGGTGGTAGCGATTTGGAAAATTTACCACAAAATTCTGTTGAGATTGAGGCTATGAAAACGGTTGAGTTGGGTAGTGTTTTGGGGGCAGAAAACTTGCAAAACTTTGTCCCGGATGTTATAGAGGCAGTGCGTAATGAAGGTTTTCAAGAGGTGGCTCAATGAATATTATTTCATTGAATATTCGTGGTATAGGGGATAGCGGTAAAGCGGATTGGGTTCGTGGTCTTCGGGCTAAGAATGAGGTTAGTCTTATTATGTTACAGGAGACACAACATGGTTCGTTGGATTCGGTGAATATAGGAAGTTTCTGGGGGTGTGGCGATTTTGGTTATGATTGGGTTCCTTCGACGGGCAGGCCGGGAGGGTTATTGGCTATTTGGGATCCTAAAGTATTTGTCATGGACAGGGTGGTTAAGAATTCTAACTGGATGCTTATTTCCGGTGAAATTAAAGGTAATGGTTGTCCTTGTAATGTGATTAACGTGTATTCTCCTCATAATATTATTGCTAAAAGGGTACTGTGGGCGGATATTAAAAGAATGGTGGTAGAGGGGGGTGGTAGGTGGATTGTAGCCGAGACTTTAATTCGGTTAGATTTGTGGAAGATAGGCGGAATTGTATTTTTAATGCGGTTGAGGCAAATGAATTTAATGATTTTATTGATGACTCGGATTTGCATGAGTACTCCTTGAAAGGAAGGCGATTTAATTATGTGCAGGTGAGAAGTTAAGCCGTATTGATAGGATTTTTGTGAGCTGGGAGGTTTTCATGCAGTGGCCTTGCGCTGAGTACATTGCTTTGGTAAGGTATAAATTGGATCATAGTCCTTTAGTATTGAAGACAGGCTCGAGAAATTTCGGGCCTAAACCCTTTAAATTTTATAACTCGTGGCTTGGTCGGGAGGATTTTGAGACGGTGGTTAAAACCACGTTAGAAGAGGGCATATTCCTTGGTAATCCGGATGGCATTCTTTTGGCTAAATTCAAGAGGTTGCGTTCGTGTATTTCTTCGTGGGCTGATGAGGTTAAGACGCGTGAGATGGAGGAGCGCAAGGTATTGCTTGCTAAGATGAACGATTTAGACCAAGTGTTGGAGACCAGATTATTATCCGAGGAGGAGACTTGGTCGTTGGCTGAGATTAAGCGTCGTCTTGGTGAGCTAGACGACTTTAAGCAACGGGATTTAAAGCAGAAGGCTAGGTGTAAGTGGGCCACGTATGGGGATGATAATTCGAGGTATTTTCATGGTTTCATTAATAAACGGAAGGCTTCTAATTATATTCCTTGGTTGGAGGTTAATGGAAGGTGGGAGACGAAGCCAGTTATTATAAAAAGGGAGGTTATGGGTTTTATTCAGAAAAAGTTCAAGGAGACCATGGGTATTCGTCCGATGCTTAGATGTTACGGGTTCAACAGGTTGACGGGTGAGGTAGCCGAAGGGTTAGTGGCTCGGTTTTCGGTTCAGGAAATTAAGTGTGCAGTTCGTGATTGTGGGGCGGATAAAGCCCCGGGCCCTGGTGGATTTAATTTTAGATTCATTAGACATTTTTGGTGGTTGTTTGAGGCTGATTTCGTTGCCATTATGGATCACTTTCATGAGGCGAGACGATTTAGTCCGGGAGTTGGGTCGGCTTTTATTACTTTGATTCCTAAAGTAGCTGATCCGTCGAAAACGGGCGAGTTTAGACCTATCAGTCTTATCGGTAGTATAATCAAAGTGGTGTCCAAGGTGCTGGCAAATCGTTTAAAGTCGGTCTTGGGTGGTATTATCTTGGAGAATCAGTCGGCGTTTTTATCCGGGAGATATATCTTAGATGGTCCTTTAATTACCAATGAGGTTATTACTTGGGCTAAGAAGAGAGACAGGAAGATTTTTTTATTTAAGATCGACTTTGATAAGGCATATGACAATGTCAACCGGGAGTTTTTATTGTCTGTCATGGCTCAGATGGGGTTTCACGAGGTTTGGTGTGACTGGATTCGTGGTATTATGGTTTCTTCTAGAGCAGCGGTTATTGTAAACGGGTCTCCTACTTTCGAATTTGGTTGTCAGAAAGGCATTCGTCAGGGCGATCCGTTATCTCCATTTTTATTCATTATTTTAATGGAGGCTCTTTCGGGAATGTTGAAGCAGGCTTGTGATATTGGTGCTTTTCATGGGGTTCATCTCCCTAATGACGGGCCAGTAGTGTCTCATCTCTTGTATGCGGACGACGCTATGCTCATGGGGGAGTGGTCTTCTTTTAATTTTTCTAATATGAGACGCATTCTTCGTATTTTTTATTTATGTTCCGGTTTGAAGATTAATCTTCATAAATCGGTTCTATATGGTGTGGGTGTTAGTGATGATGAGGTCTCTGGTATGGCCGAGGCGATTGGTTGTAAACAAGGTACGTTACCGTTCACGTATTTGGGCATCAAGGTCGGGGCTAGTATGAATAGAGTGGCGAGCTGGGATCCAGTGGTGTCTACGTTTAAACGTCGGCTTTCGAAATGGAAAGCTATTAATCTTTCTATAGTCGGGCTGGATAGTCTTCCTACGTATTATTTCTCTTTATTTAAGGCTCCCAAGAAGGTGATTGGTGATCTTGAAGGTTTGATGAGGCGGTTTTTGTGGGGTGGTACGGACGACGTTCGGAAAATGAGTTGGGTGTCATGGGAGACCGTTACTAAAAATATTACAGATGGGGGGTTGGGGGTAGCATCCCTTGAGATAAATAATAATGCTATGTTGGTCAAATGGCTTTGGAGGTTCCTTAATGATCCTAATGCGCTTTGGAGAAGAGTGGTTTCGTCTATTCATGGATCGTCTAGGAGTTGGGGTATAGTGCCTTGTAATAATGCATTTCCGGGAGTGTGGAAAAATTGCGCCTTATTTTGGAACAAACATAAGGTAAACGGTAGTGGTCTGAATACTGTTATCCGCGGTATGCAAGGGAACGAGTTGCAGATTAGATTTTGGCTTGACACGTGGTTGGGGATAGAACCGCTAAAAAATACATTTCCTACTTTGTTCGCGCTAGAGAAATCCAAACGGGTCACTATTGCTTTTCGGTTGAAGTTTGTAGGGGGTAACAGAATCTTATACTGGGAGTGGTATAGAGCTCCTTCTACTGCAGAAGAACTTGCTGAAAAACTGTCCTTAGAAGCTATGTTGCAACCGGTCTCTTTGGATGGTACAGAGGACTCGTGGGCTTGGAATGCAGGGTCCGCCAATTGTTTCGAGGTGGCAGCGGTTAAGCGTTGGTTGCGCGGGCCTCCAGTTGCAGTCTCGCCATTCGAATTTTGTTGGAGTTCGTGGGTGCCAAGCAAATGCAACATTTTTATGTGGCGCGCTTTTTTGGATCGTCTCCCGACCAAAGTGGCGTTGGTTCGTAGGAACATAACTATTGACAATCAATTGTGTGTGTGGTGCGATACATATGATGAGTCTATTGAACATGTTCTCACGGGTTGTCTCATGTCGATGGGGGTTTGGAGTGCGATCGCGTCGTGGTGCAGGATTCCTAGACCGTTCGTGTTTCATGTTAAAGATTTGGCTAACTTGCATGAGCATAGTGGTGTCGTGGGTGTAAAGAAAACGCTGCTTCACGGCATCATTATTATCACTTGTTGGAGACTTTGGAAAGCCAGGAACGAGAAGGTATTCAACAATATAGATTCTAATGTGGTGGGAATGGTGGCGGACATCAAGTCTTTGGGGTTTCTTTGGTATAAACATAGGTTTAAGGAAAGGGTAGTGGATTGGAGCCGTTGGTGCTTATTTGATGTAATGTGATTATTTGTTTTGTACAGTTTTCGTTTTTGGCTTCTATCTCCGCCTTGGGGATAGTTGTCGTTGTTGGTTGGTTTTAATGAAGTTCAATTTTCAAAAAAAAAAAAAACTTAATTAATTTATGAGTGGCCCACATATTAACTCTATGATTAATGAGAGAGTGAATTAATGAGTGCCCACATATTATTTGTATGACATGTGTCTTAATGAGAGCTTGAATAAAATTGAAGTTGCTTTAATCAATTGACAAGTGTCCACAATGAGAGGATGAATAAAATTGAAGTTGCTTTAATCAAATGACAAGTGTCGAAAATGAGTTTATTTATTAGGAAGTATAGATATTATTTTTTATACTTCCTCTGTCCCAATTTAAATGTCCTGGGTTTAAAACACACATTTTAAGAAATTTTTTGTTTGTATGTGATAAAATGACAATAATATCTTCAAAAAGTGTTGATTGTGTTTTGTCTTTTATAGACAAAACTGAAAATTACATTTTTATTTTTAAAAAATAAACATTTAATTTGAAACAAACAAAAAAGGATAGAATGACATTTATTGAGAGACTACTATATTGTAACACACATTTTATCATTTTCATGTTAAATTTCCCTATCTCATAAAGCTATCGGAATATAACATAGTAAATGTATAATATAAATAGGGTGGTGATATTTAAACCCCCACCTTCTATTTTAACCCCCTCCAAGCGCCTCGCTTAGGCCTAAGCGATGCGCTTGGAGGGGGTAATTTATTTTGGTAGTTTTTTGATGTTTTGAGTTGTTTTTTTTTAATTTAAAAATTATAAAAAGTTAAAAAAAAATTAAAAAACAAAGTAATAACCCTCAACATTGTCAATGACTTAAACTTGACATCATCAAAGGATATGTGTAAATTAGGTGTATGTCATCTTGATCAAAGTAGTTGAACATCTGATCATCAAGGTATTTTAAAGGGCTTTGATGGTTTAACTTCTTCATCATTATGTTAGTTAACTATCAGTTTTACACTTAAATTGTATGAAAGATAACATTAATCGGTTTTATTTAGCGTAAAAAGTTCATTGTACATATACCTCCTTATCTAAAACAAATCACTTCTCTATGGAAGTTGCTAAAATAGTTAAACAAAAGCTGAAATTGAACAGTTATTTGAATCTCTCTGATCCATGGTATCCACTTTCAGAATCTGAAGAGAAGCTATCATCTCAGAGAGATATCTGTCAAGTCCAAAAATTGCAAGTCCAAATCATTGTACGATGTCTTTTTCAGAGGACCTCGACTCTTGAGATGTTGCAGGTGTTTGAAAAGTTTGAACTGAAATTGAACTTTTCATGCAAGCAAGTAAAATTCAGTTGTTTTACTAATTTCATAGTCTTGATACTTTTAACAATCGGATCGGCGCTAAACAATAGAAAGTAATTACAATCCGAAACAATAAAAAGTAATTACAAAGAAGACGATCAAAGATGCTACAACATAACTTGCACCAGCTTGAGATATGAGTTTAATTAGCTTGAATCTCTCTGATCCATGGTATCCACTTTCAGGTTGTCTTCATCGTTGACCACTATCTCTCGGATAACAACTGAAAAGTTGTCTCATTAATTCCAATTCCAATTCCACCGGTGCAATTAGAATCTGAAGAGAAGCTATCATCTCAGAGAGATATCTGTCAACGATGATGGCGCAGAGGTTAGCGGTAACTTTAAATTTTGAATAATCGTCGGTTTGCTCTCTATATACCAATCAACAGTAGCGATCAGAGAAAGATTTAGTTGAAAGTGGATACAATGGATCAGAGAGATTTAAGCTAATTAAACTCATATCTCAAGCCGGTGCAAGTTATGAAATGACACATGCAGAATGTAATGTCATGCAAATGTGATTTGTATTAATGGCAAAGTGATTTGTAAGGGAAGAAGAAGAGAATGTTATATATGTTTACCTTCCCATGGAAACTCTGAAGACCTTAATGGAGGTTTGCTAGAGGGTCATTGGTCTTCAGAGTTTCCAACCCCTAATACATTCATCAAAGGATATTCATGTGAGAATGATTTCGTACAAGATTCCTATGCAAGCAAGTCAAATTCAGTTGTTAGACCAACTTGAGATATGAGTTTAATTAGCTTAAATCTCTCTGATCCATGGTATCCGGTTGTTTTCAGGTTGTCTTCATCGTTGACCGCTATCTCTCGGATAACAACCTGGTTGCAAAGGAACTTCAGGTTAGCCAGACGTTTGTCAAAAGCAAGTGTGAAGATCAAGATCAAGAAGACTGGATACCATGGATCAAAGAGATTCAAGCTAATCAAACTCATATCTCAAGTTGGTCTAACAAATGAATTTGACTTGCTTGCATAGGAATCTTGTACGAAATTATACAGTTATTTGGAATGTTCCTGATCATTACGGTCAACGATGAAGGTGTGTTGTATGTATAAAATTGTGAATAATTGTGAGAGTCGATATGAGAGCAATAATCCATCGAGAACTAGAGAAACAGAGAATAAGAGAAGAGATAATAACATATGAGCTAAAACGATAGGCGTTTTCGATTTCTAAATGAATCAACGACTTAAACTTGACATCATCAACCACGTATAGTCAAATATTTATTCTCCATATCCATACCTTGTTTCAAGTATCTTGTAAAATTCATTTCGTCTTCAAGACTTCTATGAGTCAACAAAGGTTGACTTTTTTGAGCATTAACAATGACTATATTACATTATTATTATTTTTTTTATTATATTTGTAATTTAGTTCCTTTGTTTTATTATTATAATCATTTGTTATTATCAAGAATCGGAAATTAGTAAAACGATTTATGAAAGTATCAAGAATCGGAAATTAGTAAAACGATTTAATAAATCATTGCTCAGACGTTAGGGTTTGATAAACACAAAACTTATTATTTATAAAGCAACAAAAACACAAATCGTACCGTGAAATAAAGAGAGGCCCATTAGGAGTGCCGTGGAGGAAGATCGTCGGTTTGCTGTAGTCGATGATGGCACAGAGGTTAGCGGTAACTTTAAATTTTGAATGATCGTCGGTTTGTACAATGATGTGGTGTCTTCAATGATTCTAAAAAACTTGAAAGTAATTACACCGGCTTGAGATATGAGTTTGATAATTATCGTATTTGCAACTTAGTTCCTTTCTCTCGAAAAACAATCCGATTGTTAAAAGTATCAAGACTATCAAATTAGTAAAACAACTGAATTTTTACCTGCTTTGCATGAAAAGTTATTTTTAAATGTTTGTTAATATATCTTTAAATGTTTGATCTGCAATATTTGAAAATTATCATTTCTTGACATGCTTGGTAACACCTTGATCTGTAATATCTGAAAATTATCATTTCTCAAAAAGTAATTAAAAACACTTAAAAATGAATTAAAAACAATTGTTGCGAGTTAGGTTTAGTCGGAGGACCGCGTACAATGATTCATCAAAGTTGTACAAAGCTGGATGTTTTTACTGGAAAACCAAAACGAGCAATTAACGAAGCGAAACGGAGAGTTATAATTTTCTTGGCTTGGAAACAACTTAAAAGAACCAAAAATGAATTAAAATTATTTTTTGGTGATTAACAGATAATTTTAAAGAATTAAAAGAAAATCAAATTTTTTTAAAATAGTTAAATAAAAGCTGCTACAATAGTTAAAGAGAAGATATCATCTCAGTGAGATTGATAACTTCTCTATGGAAGTTGCTACAATAGTTAAACAAAAGCTAAAATTGAACAGTTATTTGGAATGTTTCTGATCATTACAGTTATGCCTTTTTTGGTGAAATGAACTTGAAGAAATGATTTGGTGGATCTATCATGAGTTAAACAAAAGCTGAAATTGGACGGTTATTTGGAATGTTCCTGATCATTACTTTTCATGCAAGCAAGTAAAATTCAGTTGTTGGACAGTGAGATTGATAACTGGACAGGTTAGCCAAACCATACGAGGGTGGCAGGAAAAAGTTGACATTTTGATCCAAAGGAAAATCAGGTTAGCCAGACGTTTGTCAAAAGAACATTTTTTATAATAATTATATTAAAAAAACAAAAAACTAACTCAAAAGACAAAAAAAAAAAAAAATTTGATTCGAAGCACCTCGCTTAGGCCTAAGCGAGGCGCTTCGAATTAAAAATCAGCTTTTCTGCCCCCTCGTACTAACCTCCTCTGAATGATTTCAAAACGCCTCGCTTAGGCCTAAGCGAGGCGCTTTGAGGGGATGGAAATAGAAGGTGGGGGGTGGGAATAGACGGAGCCTATAGATAAGCTTTTGTAGCGGCGGTAAATAATATTTTATTCTTTGGAGATATATTTTGGTAGCGTAGAATATCATTGTTCTTCCATTGACTCTTTTTACTCAAACAAAAATGTTTCTTTTTAGCTATAGCCTTTATCTTTGTTGAATAGCCCACACTGAGAAAGTGTGTGTGCTTTTTTATTTTCGTATATATATATATATATATATATATATATATATATATATATATATATATATATATAAATAAAAGTAAATATATTATTGGAGATTTAAAAAGATAATAATTTCATATCTTTTAGGGTTATGATCAAATACACAGTGAAAGAAAAATAGGACTTCGTAGGAAGGGTATCAAACAGACTCTGATTGAACTCATTCAAGAGGCATTGGAATCTTCTTATTGAACCCTAAGACGTTAGTTTTTTGGGGTTTTAGCTTGTATTTTGTAGAATATGCGTTATATCATTGTGTCTTTTATGTACCATTGTGTCTTTTTCTTAATTTCATCATTGTGTCTTTTTTCTTCAGTATTGTGTTATATTTTTTTTTTGGCATGTGTTATATTTTGTGGCTCACTGTGTCATATTTCATGATTTGTTGTGTTTTTTGTATCCTTCTCACTCTTCTCATTTTTTTGTAGCCTTTGTAGAATAACTCAACCCATGTATTAGGGGCTGTTTGGTAAGCCTCTTAATGAGGCTCTGAACCATATAGCGCTGAATGATTCAGCATTTAGCATGTTTGTTTCAGCTTCTGAATGGAATGGTTAAGGCTGGACCATTAAGATTTGAGATGTTCCTGAACCATTAAGCACTAAACTAGGCTGGATCTTAATAAGACTCTCTTACCAATGTGGGACAAGAAAATTAACCATTAAGAGGTCCAAGTTAATGATTCAGCACTTAGCCATTAAGACCTCTTAACCATTTAGACCTCTTAATGATTCAGCACTTAATCAACCAAACAACCCCTTAGCATGTTAGGAGACTTAATAAGTAAAACAAACTGGGCTTATGCTAAAGGTTGAATCTGGAAAAAATAAATAAATAAATAAATAAGACAAAACGTTGGTTTAGGTATTTTTTTTTTAAACTTAAAGGTCGAACCAGTTTCCTTGATTTTCAGATTTTCTAAGTGTTGTGATTTCTTACATCATAGACAACATTTGGGGATTACCTATGACACCGAGACCTGTTATGACTCAACCACAACAAACATCTATGAACCCGTGGGCCGTTGCACTTAGAGAGGAAACACTCAACTACCACAGATACTGAATTACTGGGGCGTGTCGAGTTCATCACAACCCGCTGTTAGACCTCCTCCACAACCAATTCCAGATTATTAGGGAATTACAGCAGCAGCAACGGTTCAAAGCCATACCACCAATGCCATAACAACTTTGGTTAATGATTTATCCACTGTGAATGGAAACAGACCACCAAAGATGTTAGATATGAGTGAGTATCATTCGTGACAGAAAAGGTTTAAGATTCATCTTGAAGGTATGGGATTAGATGGCGGGGAAGCATGGCAGATGATCGTGAAGGGTTATGCTGCAAATAACAAATAACAAAACTAAACCTAAGATTTATAACCCAAACCATACCCCTTTTATACACATTTTCGGAGCCCAGCAGCAGCCCACCTCGAGCCCATTAGCAGACCTGCCAACTCCTTCCCTATTGAAATAAAAAAAAGGGTTGTTGGTGACAAGACTCGAACCCGAGTCTGATCCGGGTAAGGGAATCAAGGAGCAGCAATGTCACCAATAGACCACATAGTGGTTGTTGGGAAAAATGGGATCTTAATTGAACTTAACACCTCAAAACCCTCTGTCATTTCCTCTAATTCACGAATTCAAGCCTCGTTGACTTTCTGTCTTGACCCATCGTTCTACGTCAATTCCAACTCGTAAGTTTTAAATTTTATTTTGGTTTGATTAGTCTAAAGTATGCGAACAATAACCCTATAGTTACAGGGGTTATTGTTTGTTGATTTGATCAATTGTGATAGCTAGGGTTCGTGTTCTTGATTTGGGGATAATGTGTCACTTCAATAATCATTTAAACTTAAAACGGAACGACTTTTATCACCAACTGACCTGCAGATCAGTTGGTAACAGAGTGTTATTTAAAACATGAACCGCCCAGACGCGGGTTCCATTCCCAGCAGAAGCATTCTTTTTTTCAGCTTTTCTTTTTTTCCCTTTTTATAAATATATTGATTAATAAACTCTTTAATATATTTAAATTACTTAATATGACTTATAAATTCTACAAAAATTATTTTATGATTTAAAAATGATAAACTCTATTATACAATTTTTATTTTTTTTCAAAAATCATTTATTTTATATATATTATAAATATCACAATTTTATTCATTTATATTTTTAAAATTCTATAAAAATACCTAAACGATTTTATAAAATTCCACAAAAAATATTCTAAACTTGTAGATCAATAGGCATTTCAGAAATAATTTTTATTTCAGAAAAATCATTCGTTTAATATTTTTAATTGATTTTTGTTATTTTAAAGCGTAAATAAATCATAATAAATTCATTTTTCAATATTTTTGTACCAAAATTTTACATAAATTATTTCTGTCCATTTGGAACAGAAATACAAATTTTAATTTGAAAATTCTTTAATTTTAATATTTTTAGATATTAAAGTTATGTTTTGACAAATAGAAATAAATAGACTAAATATTCGATTTTTAAGAAAATAATCTTATAAAAATTATTTTTCATACTTAAAACCTTATTATATGACCATCCTTAATCAAAAACCTACAATGAGACTTTTATTTATTTATTTTCCGAATTTCTTTTATTTATTAAACAATTTATTAATAATTAAAAAAATACTTATCCCCAAATTTGGAACCCTAGAAATACTTGTAGACTAGAAAGACTTAAACTTATTTATTACCTTAAACATAGGGTGATACTTGGTAACGTTGGATCACACTTATTCTATTCCACAAGACTTAACACTTTGCTAAGGTGAGTATTACTTATCCCCTTTTTCGTTTTTACACTTTTGGGGTGATTCATGCACAAGTATACAAAACTTGCACATTCAGTTACACATACATTTTCTTCATTTACAATTCATACACGTGTCTTGTTTATCTTTGTGCTTTATGTTTGAACATGAACGTAGCTTACATACAAAATCGTACATCTAGACATAACTCATGTTATGGTGCTCTTTACATATAGACGTAACTTATGTTACGGTGCTCATTTAGACATAACGTATGTTATGGTGCTCTTTTAGACTTGACACGTGTTAGGGTGCTCATTATCAATTTTACCATACCAACTTTACATTTGATCTTGTCTTGTTTGGTTACTTATGTGTTTACATAATGCCTTGGTGATGCTAGACACATGAATTGTACCGCTTTTCAAACTTATACTATATGTACAAAGCTAGGTAATACTCACCAACATCATATGTAGACAAAATTTATTTTCGTGCATGTTTCAGGATAAGCTGCTTGACGCTTCACATAGGACCTTGGATTTAGACTAAATAAATCAACTATCTCAGTTTTTGTTGTGTATTTATTTTCACATGTTGTAAAACAATATTCAATAATCAAATATTTACATTTTAGTACCATGAGCTTTTGAACAATCGTCACTACGTGACACCTCGATGATTCCGCCATCGGTTGGGGTGTTACAGATTGGTATCAGAGCCATGGTTATAGGGAACTAGGTTATTAGATAAAATGGCCTAGACTATAACCGAACTTCAACTTTGATGCATAATATTCCATAGATTTCCATTTCCTTCTACTTTCCTTCCTCTATCTTTCCCTTCTTCTCTCTCTCTATTCTTCTCATCTTTCATCATGGTGCATAGAGATGGTGTCCTACAGGGAGTGGAAAGTTTACATCATCATGGAACGGGAGCAGTACCTTTCATGAAGACACTCTTAGGCATAATGCCTACTCTTATTTTGCTCCTTCAAAGTTGTTGAGCTTTAATGAGTGTGATGGAACACGTGCAATCTGGAAGGGTGGATGCCTGTACACTGGGTTTTCTGGCATAGGCAAGCATAGCGCATAAATCCAATAACGGACCTGTTATGCTTACCTGGGGATTCCTGGAGTGAGTGTCCACTTATAGGCTAAATCATGTCTTCTTTGATCACCATTGGGTTCAATTCCTTTGAAAAGTCAACGTTCTTGTTGGGCTTTACAGCTAGACAAGGGCACTCCAAGCATTTTATGCAAGTTTTTCAATAATACTCTCTCGTTTCATATACAATATTTTGTATTTCATGATTTTCATATATTGCTTACAAGTTCATACTTTCATAATCATCTGTACGGTTATACACTTACATTTTCTAATCTCATGATTATTCATTGACTGCCTCATAGATGTCTGCTCGCCGCATGCTCCGTGATGCCAGCCAACGCACTGTTCGTGCTTCTGGACAACGTTCTGAACGTCACCTCGCATCTCTAGTCGCTCAGGAAATTGCTGCAGTGATCCCAAATCTTATCAGTGAGTTAACCCAGAATAGTAACAGTGCTAACACAGGCACGACTCAATTTCGGTGCACTTTCAAACACTTTAACTCCTGCAACCCCACAAAATTTACTGGAGTGGAGGGTGCTACTGGCCTTCTCCAGTGGTTCGAAAGCATGGAGAACACCTTTGTGAACAGCGAGTGTCCTAACGAACTCCGCGTTCGCTATGCCACCAGTGTCCTTCAAAAAGAGGCATTAACTTGGTGGAACGATGAAAAACGCAACCGGGGCACTGAAGTTGCTTTAGCACTGACTTGGGAGGAAGTTAAAGAGTTTATGAGTGCAAAGTTTTGCCCTAGAAATGAAATCAAAAGGTTAGAGGATGAATTTTATGAGCTGAAACAAGACAGTGGAGAAAACCTAGCGTATACTACCAGATATCATGAACTCAGCCTACTTGTTCCTCATATGGTTACCCCGCTATCCCGAGCAATTGAGAAGTATATTGAGGGTTTACCTGATCTAATTCAAGATACTGTCACTGGTAGCAAACCCGTTACGGTAGAAGAAGCAATTCAGCTCGCAGCCACTTTAACAGACAAACACGTAAGGAAAGGAAACTTGGTTAGGAAGGGCACCAAGACGTCTGCTGAGAAAACCACCCATGTCGTTGAACCATCTAAGACTGTTTTAGCAAAGGCCGCCACTACTTCTTCGAACTCTAAGAAACGAATGGGCGATAATCAGAACCATGATGTTGTGAATCCTGTGACTCAACCTCCTATCAAGAAAGCCTACACGGGAGTCCATCCTCAATGCAACACTTGCAAGTATCATCACCCTGCAAATCTTCCATGTCGTCAATGCACTAGATGTGGAAGGTTTGGACACTTTGCCACTACTTGTCGTGTAATGGTTAGGACACAAGATAATCATCAAATAGCTGCCCAGGAACCACTGCCGATTACTAACGGCCAGGCATGTTATAATTGTGGAGACCCTAACCACATGCGACATCGATGCCCTGAATTGATTAATGTAAACCAGGTGGCACATGGACGAGCTTTCAATATCAACATCAACGAAGCAACTGGTCAGGATGACGTTAACCCCACTGGCTAAGCCATGGATGAGATCTTCTTAAGACTCGAGAATCCAATACATGTGTTTTCATTTTCTTGATCCTATTATTATTTGTACTTAATTGTGTCGTACTCATAAGCATATAACATCTAGAAATTTCCTTGCATACTATTATGTACGAACGCAGGTTGGAAATTTATCATATTTGGTTCTGTTTATTTAGGACTCTACCTTACATTTTATTGAAATATTTGGAATTGATTTCCATGAAAATCAAACTATTAAAAACTTGATACTTGATCCTACAGAACTTTTCTAAAAAAAACATAATTGTTTGATAATTTGACTTTCTTTGAACATTTAATTATGATACTCGTAAACATGGCTGGCCAACTATGAACTATTTTCTATAATCAACTAAGATAACACTTATACTTAATAGTTGTCGTAATTACAAACTTGCTTGCATGTGTGTATTATCAATTTGCATGTTGATCTATGAAAGACAATTACTACATTATCCACTCAACTCAGAGAAACATTTCACTTAAAGGGCTCCTCGGGTGAGTGGTAGCCCATACTTAAAATTTTGTTATGCTTGCAAGTCGTTGCAAACCAATGTAATTGACCTCATTATTACAAAGCCTCATTTCGTTGATAATGTCTCATTGTAACCCAACGTGTTTGTTGTGTCATCTTCTTGTGAAACTTATTTGCTTTAACGTGTGGTTAGATTAGGTTCATAGAAAGACATAAAACCCTAATGTAAGGTAAATTGATGATTCCGGTCCAGAACGTAATCATGAATTTACAGGTACGTTAAGGTGGTATGAAATTCTATTAGGGTTTTTGGTAGACGTCAAGTATGTTTTCGATGTATCAAAGGTGTGGTGGGTTAGCTGCGGTACACCCTATATATAAACACTAATGATGCATCGAAAGTGAGACTGGGAGTCGAACCAGGAACAAACTCTAGTTACTTGGTAGTCCATTTAGTCTTTGTATAGTCAATCAACTCATGCATTTATTTTAGGATTTCTAAAACTTGAAGTTTAGTGTTTTACTAAATTCTTATTCTCCTTGTTATTCGAGACGAACCTAATCCAATCCTTAACTCAGATCTATCAAACCTCTTATCCAAATCATTCGAAACAGTTTACTCTGTTACCTATAAATTCACGTCATGCCTTAACTCAAATTTTCCAAACCACGGTTATCTTAATTTCTACCCAAACATCCGAAACCTTATGTTTCTAATAACTTCGGGATGAAGTTTCTAAAAGTAGGGGATGTTGTGACATCCGTCACTTTTAATATTATATATATATATATATATATATTTCTTTACATTTCGTATCTCCTATCTTGTACGTCGCATTTTATCTTTCTAGTTACCTTATTTATAATAATAATAATAATAATAATAATAATAATAATAATAATAATAATAATAATAATAATGTTAGTCTTTTTTTTTCTCTCACAAACAAATAACAAAACTAAACCTAAGATTTATAACCCAAACCATACCCCTTTTATACACATTTTCGGAGCCCAGCAGCAGCCCACCTCGAGCCCATTAGCAGACCTGCCAACTCCTTCCCTATTGAAAAAAAAAAGGTTGTTGGTGACCAGACTCGAACCCGAGTCTGATCCGGGTAAGGGAATCAAGGAGCAGCAATGTCACCAATAGACCACATAGTGGTTGTTGGGAAAATGGGATCTTAATTGAACTTAACACCTCCTGAACAACAAACTTGTCATCTGTTTCCTTCGCTGCACATGCCTAGTCCCTCAATTTAGAATCTAATTTTATGGACGCGTCTTGGGATGAAATTGGAAACCATTACTGATTGATTTCGGATCGACACCATCAAGCATTGACTCAGCTACCATAATTCGCCCTAATCATCCTTAATTGAATCAATTTTTACGCGTTTATATCAATACATTGGTCAACTTGCTAAATCTTGGAATGGAACTGTAATATTATAAATTGAATCTTCTGTTAAATCCTAAAAGTGCCGATAACCAAACCCTTAACCTCAAAACCCTCTGTCATTTCCTCTAATTCACGAATTCAAGCCTCGTTGACTTTCTGTCTTGACCCATCGTTCTACGTCAATTCCAACTCGTAAGTTTTAAATTTTATTTTGGTTTGATTAGTCTAAAGTATGCGAACAATAACCCTATAGTTACAGGGGTTATTGTTTGTTGATTTGATCAATTGTGATAGCTAGGGTTCGTGTTCTTGATTTGGGGATAATGTGTCACTTCAATAATCATTTAAACTTAAAACGGAACGACTTTTATCACCAACTGACCTGCAGATCAGTTGGTAACAGAGTGTTATTTAAAACATTAACCGCCCAGACGCGGGTTCGATTCCCAGCAGAAGCATTCTTTTTTTCAGCTTTTCTTTTTTTCCTTTTTTATAAATATATTGATTAATAAACTCTTTAATATATTTAAATTACTTAATATGACTTATAAATTCTACAAAAATTATTTTATGATTTAAAAATGATAAACTCTATTATACAATTTTTATTTTTTTCAAAAATCATTTATTTTATATATATATTATAAATATCACAATTTTAATCATTTATATTTTTAAAATTCTATAAAAATACCTAAACGATTTTATAAAATTCCACAAAAATTATTCTAAACTTGTAGATCAATAGGCATTTCAGAAATAATTTTTATTTCAGAAAAATCATTCGTTTAATATTTTTAATTGATTTTTGTTATTTTAAAGCGTAAATAAATCATAATAAATTCATTTTTCAATATTTTTGTACCAAAATTTTACATAAATTATTTCTGTCCATTTGGAACAGAAATACAAATTTTAATTTGAAAATTCTTTAATTTTAATATTTTTAGATATTAAAGTTATGTTTTGACAAATAGAAATAAATAGACTAAATATTCGATTTTTAAGAAAATAATCTTATAAAAATTATTTTTCATACTTAAAACCTTATTATATGACCATCCTTAATCAAAAACCTACAATGAGACTTTTATTTATTTATTTTCCGAATTTCTTTTATTTATTAAACAATTTATTAATAATTAAAAAAATACTTATCCCCAAATTTGGAACCCTAGAAATACTTGTAGACTAGAAAGACTTAAACTTATTTATTACCTTAAACATAGGGTGATACTTGGTAACGTTGGATCACACTTATTCTATTCCACAAGACTTAACACTTTGCTAAGGTGAGTATTACTTATCCCCTTTTTCGTTTTTACACTTTTGGGGTGATTCATGCACAAGTATACAAAACTTGCACATTCAGTTACACATACATTTTCTTCATTTACAATTCATACACGTGTCTTGTTTATCTTTGTGCTTTATGTTTGAACATGAACGTAGCTTACATACAAAATCGTACATCTAGACATAACTTATGTTATGGTGCTCTTTACATATAGACGTAACTTATGTTACGGTGCTCATTTAGACATAACGTATGTTATGGTGCTCTTTTAGACTTGACACGTGTTAGGGTGCTCATTATCAATTTTACCATACCAACTTTACATTTGATCTTGTCTTGTTTGGTTACTTATGTGTTTACATAATGCCTTGGTGATGCTAGACACATGAATTGTACCGCTTTTCAAACTTATACTATATGTACAAAGCTAGGTAATACTCACCAACATCATATGTAGACAAAATTTATTTTCGTGCATGTTTCAGGATAAGCTGCTTGACGCTTCACATAGGACCTTGGATTTAGACTAAATAAATCAACTATCTCAGTTTTTGTTGTGTATTTATTTTCACATGTTGTAAAACAATATTCAATAATCAAATATTTACATTTTAGTACCATGAGCTTTTGAACAATCGTCACTACGTGACACCTCGATGATTCCGCCATCGGTTGGGGTGTTACATTGAAGGACGATGAGAAAAAGAAGTATGCAGTTGAGAAGAAAGCATACTCGCAGTTATCATAAGCATTGACTACAAATTTATTGCATCCGTTGGGACCATGTGCTACTTCGAAGCAGCTTTAGGAAGCTTTGAAGAGTAGGCACGATGGGAATGAGAAAACAAGAAGGATTCGTGTAGAAGAGCTAAGGAAAGAATTCGAGAACTTTAGCTATATTGGGAATGAGACTTTAAAAGAACTTACTCCAAGATTCTTTCATTTGCTATCTGAGTTGTCGAATTATGAGATTGTGTATCTGATGAATGAGGTTGTTGAGAAGTTTGCGGATTCGTTGCCTCCATATTGGGGACAACATGTAGAGGTTTTGAGAGAGAATGATTCATTTCCTTACTGGTCGATTAATGAGTTTATCCAGAAGTTGGAAAACAAGGAGATGGAGGAAATAAGAAAAGAAAAAAAAGCACAGATTCCACAGAATCCTGAGCTTTATTATGCTTGTTCATCTTCTACTGCTATTCCAACAGGAGGTGTGAGTGTTGCACCACAAACAGTTTTTGTATCAAAAGTTGAACCTACTAGTGCAGCAAGTTACTATTGTGTGTCATCGGGACCATCTTACACACCAACTCAACCTCCATTGCATGCTTCTAGCTATTATGGAACATCATCAGCTATGACACACCAACTCAACCTCCATTTCAGTGGCGAGAAGCGCTAGAGGGCAAAGGGCTTAGGATTAGTCGTTCTAAGACTGAGTATCTATGCTGTGATTTCAGTGGTATAGGCAGCGATGATACCCAACTCACCATTGAGGATCAAGTGGTCTCGCAAGTGACTAAGTTCAAGTATTTGGGATCATATGTACAACAAGACGGTGAGATTGATAGTGATGTAGCCCATCGCATCCAAAGTGGTTGGAGTAAGTGGAGAGCGGCCAGTGGAGTCTAGTGTGACAGGAGATTCCCAGCTAAACTTAAGGGGAAATTTTATAGGGTAGAAGTTAGACCCGCTATGCTATATGGTTCAGAAAGTTGGGCCATCAAAAAGACACAAGCGCGCAAGATGGAGGTGGTAGAGATGAGGATGTTGAGGTGGATGTGTTGACACACAATGTTAGATCGGATAAGAAATGAGGTCTTCATGGAAAGGTTAGGAGTGACTAGTATATCAAATAAGATCCAGGAAGGTAGATTGAGATGGTATGGCATGTGAAGCGAAGGCAGACATCGGCACCAGTTAGAGCAGTTGAAACTATTACCGTGGAGGGGAGGAGAGGTAGAGGGAGACCAAAATTGACCTGGGAGGAACGAATTAGGCATGATTTATTAGAGTTGCACCTCTCTGAGGACATGATACAAGATAGGACTTCGTGGAGGCGCATGATTAAGGTTAAGGACTTTTAGGGTGAGTATAATAGAGCTTTAGTTTTGTCTCAGGGACGTAGACTTGTTTACATGGTAGGGGGACTCTACAGGTGATTGTCTTTAGTGTTTTTGCACGTATATATTGTTTAATGTTGAACGTGTTTTAAATTATAGTAATCTCTACTCACATCATTGATTATTGTCTCATTTTTATCTTATTTTATTTTATTTATTATTTTTTTACTATTATTATTATTATTGTTATTATTATTATTTATTTATTATTAGTACTATTCTTCCGAGCTCAGTTGTTGGTCATTTGTTTTTTTGGAGCCGGGGATCTCTCTGAAAGCAGCCTCTCTATTCCTAGGAATAGAGGTAAGGTTTGCCTACATCTTACCCTCCCCAGACCCTACATGTAGCTTGCTATTTGTGGGATTGATTGGGAATGGTTGTTTTTGTTGTATCGGTGAACATGACACAATAACCACCACAAATTGCACTGGTGATGAACCAAGCCTCATCAAACTCTAGTCCGATTGTGTTAGAAACTTCTAACATGAACAACGTGACAGTTGAAGTAGCCCAGCAACACATTGCTTTGGTTTCAGCTATGGTGGCTTCATACAACGGACTTGTGGCTAGTTAGATTGGAAACAATAATCTGACAAATGAGGATTATGCCCAGATTGACAAGGAAGAGATGAAATTGATTGACATTCAATGGGCTTTTGCAAGTGTTATGAGAAGAGCGACAGAGTTTATTGAGAAAACAAGTAGAACGGATCTTACTACTTCACCAAACACTGCTTATGGTTTCAAGAAGGCGAAAGTGACTTGCTTTAACTATGAAACCAAAGGACATTTTGCTCGAGAGTGTACCCAACAGAAACAACAAGGTAACCGAAACCTTTTTAACTCAAGCTACCAAAATCGTCAATCACAAAACCAAGTTACCTTTCAAAGCCAAAATAACAACAACTATCAAAACCAAAACAATTACCAAAACCGACAAAACACCTCCCAAAATACAACACAAAGACAAAATCCACAACCAATCAAAACCAAACAACATCTAACCGTGCAAAACCATTATACCTGTGAATACACCAAACACTCAGAAGAAAAATGAGAACCAAACTTTGGTGATCCAACAGGATGAAGGGTTTGATTGGAATAATATGGAAATGGGTGTTGAAGAGGTCACTGGTGGAAATGTCACTTATTTTGCTCAAGAAGTGGTGAGTGAGGAGCCGATGATAGTTGGGGACTTGGAAAAGGAGAAGGTTTCTGAGAAGGTGGTTATTGAAGAAATTGTTGAAGAGGTGGTTCCAGAAGTTGTTACTGAGAAGGTTAAGGAACCAGTTTGTGAAGAAACAGTTTCAGGAACTATTATTGATTCTGTTACTGAGGTTTCTAAAGATCACGAATCTGCCTATTCTAACACTGAGAACGAGTCTGATTCTGAGGCAAGTGTGAATTCACTTGATGATGATATTCAGCAACTTCTTGCTGAAGCAGACTTTCTGATGACAAAGAAGTCCTGCATAGTGGATGATGCTTTCACGAAAGTTGATTACTCCAAGTTCTTCGCAGGAAAGGAAGCTCATTTCGCTTTGATGGCTATGACAGATCCTCGAAAACCGGTAAGTTCTAACTCATCTTCTACTGATAAATATTGTGGTAAATGTGATAGACTTGACGATGAGGTTAAGCACTTAAACTACGAACTTGAAAGTGCTAAAACTGTCATTGAGTCTTATCGAAAAGGTGAGAGAGCTTTAAATAAAACACTAGAAAGCTATAAGAAAGACGTTTCAGAATTAACAAAAATACATTCACACAAACAGATTGCCATTAACAACTATATAAATGAAATTGAAGAAACCAAACTTGAAATGGCTAAAATCAAATGTTTTTTCTGAAAAAGTTAACAAAAAGTTGGAGAATTACATCAATGTGGCCTATGTTCTAGATCACATTGTTGAGGAACCAGTCAAAGAGAATGTTCAATCTAGTGTGAACTACAAATCTGTACCATCCCCGGTGTTATTTGAGAAACACAATCTTGATGATGTGACACCGGAGAGTACAGACAAGTCAGATTCCACATCAGAAAACGATTCAAGCACTTCTAGTGTTGGAGATCCGAATTCTGATGTGAGACCGATTTTGGGATTGAATGATGAGGGAGTAGTTGCTGTAACTGATGATTCTGAGTCTGAGAATGAGGAACCTAGGAAGAATGTTGATATTCCTTTGGAAAATCACATTCGAACTAATGAGTGTTCATCACCACCTAAGGTTCAACATCCTCCAAAAGTTGTGAACAAACAGAATCAACCAGTTAAGCAAACTGAGAAAAATGAGTCAAGTGACAAACCGGTGAAAGTATTTTATCGGATGGAAGGATCTGATAAAATAATTTCTGATTATGAGTATCCTATACAGTTCACAAATTATTCTAAAATTGATAAAATTTGGCAAGAAAGTATTATTTGGTTTCCAAAATCTGAAAGAACCAATGATGTACCACCTGAATTGATTAAGCGACTGTATGGTGATAACTCGAAACCACTGAAGGTTCATGTCACTGAATTTGTCAAACCAAAGAACAAGGTTAACGGATTTGTTGAACCGACTTGCTCAAAGGAGTCCGCTCCTGAGAGTTTTAAGGCGAAAGTGTATTGATGATCAATACCCGGTAAACACGTTCGCTAATCATCATGAAAATTACTCATTTGAAGAATATCGTGCTTGATTCAAGTGTGGGGAGAAAGGGAATTTACTTGCTCACTGCCAAACATGAAACATAAGAGGCATGAAGTTGAGTGTGGACAAAACCAAAGGAATTCTTATGTTGGTTACCCTCAGAAGCAGTTTTATCCTCAAAGACAATAATTTTATTCTCAAAATCGTTTTTATCCACAATGAGGAAACCAACCGATTTTCTATGACAATCGCAATCGAATTTCTTTGGAAAAGAAACTAAAGAGGCCTATGATGAACACAACCAATGAGAAGCAAAAGGTTTATCCAAAACCTGCTGCTAATTCATCGGCTGGACCTTCGTCTGTTAAATTAGACAAGGTAGTCAAGAAAGTTCCATCAAAGAACGATACTAAGAAATCTAAGGAGGATAAATAACCTTAAATCATGATTCTAAAACGTTCGAAACAATCTTGGACACCTAAGGGTTCTCCAGGTGCCTCAAGCTCAAATTTCAAAGTTCAAACAACCAGTCATTCTTCGTTTTCGTGATCTCCATCGTCATCTTTGAACACATGGCCAACTATCAACCAAAAAAAACCCACAACTTTTACATCTTATTAAAAAAATTATTTTTTTACAAAATCTAATTTACACGTATGAAAAAAATATTGTGTAAAAAATACAAAATATCTAAAACATATATGCAAAATCTAATTTACACCTATGTAAATATTGTATAAAAATTACATTTACATAGGTGCAAACAATTTACAACAGTGTAAAAACAATTTACAACTGTGAAAAGTGTAATTTACACCAGTGTAAACATCAAACTTATGCAGAAATCATCAATTTAAACAACAATCAGGTGAAAATTTCAAAAAATGAGTTATATTTTTTGCACCAATGAAAACAACAAACACACAGATGTACATATGAAGATTTTTACCAATCAAATTATCAATAAGCCCTAAATTTCTCAGTTAATTCCACACAATACACTAATACTTGCAGTTAAATAACTAAATAAGTAAATATTTTGCAATTAAAATCCATATCTAAAAATAAATTACAAACAGGTCATAAGAAACAAAATCCCCAACATTATCAAATTGCTCAATAAGCCCTAGATTTCTCTTTTTATTCCAACAATTAGCTAAAATATCACATCATAATCCACTTAAATCTATATCTAACAACAAAATCATATCTAACAATAAAATACAAACAGCTGAAAACATATATATACCTGTTGTATGTCACGATCAGTGTTGTTGTTAACAAGATCTGCCATTCCATGTAACTCCCAACTGTGTTTCATCCACCCTCACCGCCGTGTTTGTTCATCATTCAAGCCACCACCACAAGTCACCATGGCTACCAATCACTATCACACTATCCATTATCAACATCCACCTTCTGAACAATCCACCTTCAACATCAAACAACCACCGATTCCTCCCTCAGACTACCTCCAGGAGTACCACTATAACCCACCATCAACCATATCATCACCGTCGCCCGAGACCACCGTCACAACCAGCCACCTCTACTTCATCATAACCTACCATTATTGGTATCAAACAGAACAGATCTAAAAGAGATGATGGTTATTAGACTCATCTCGTTCGTCGAAGAGTTGGCTGAACCCATCATCACCTATAACATCAACTCCATCATATAGCACCACCGTAACCTCAACCCCATCATTACCTAAGACCACTACCACTTCGGTTCCCAACCCCCCTGAGCACCTTCACTACTGAACTTTGATGCGCCGGACGGTCTGAAGATTATCACCTGATCATCACCGTTAATGTCCTCGTCTTTGTTGACGTGATAAGCTAAACGATCGGAAACCAAATAATGGGAGATTATCACCTGAGCATCACCGTTATTGTCCTCCTCTGATGTAACTTCCTCTGTTTCTCTTTCATCCACACCACCACCGTGTTTCATCTACCCTCACCGTCGTCCCCCTTCAACCCTTCATCGTTGCCCCCTTCAACCCATTACACACCTGAGCATCACCGTTGTTGATCCCTTAGATGTTCAATCAAGCGGTTTGTTTTTTGAACATGCTTGAATTTGTGTGTGAGAGAGAAATAAAGGGGTGGAATAAAGAGGAAGAGGAAGAAAAAATGTTATTTTAATTATATATATATATATATATATATATATATATATAGAGAGAGAGAGAGACTAACATTGGTAATCATTTCAGATTATTAATTACTAATTTTCCTTTCCATTCATAAAATAATTTCATTTATACCTAAAAATCCAGATTCAATCACAACCATTAATTAATTTGATTAATGGTTGCAAATGGTTTCTATTGTTCTCTCAACCCAAACTTGTTTTCAAAAGATCCTAATCTTATCCTATATATATATATAGGTAGAGGATCCGGTAAGAAAATTGATTTGTGTAGGAAGTGTAGGTGATGTGTTGTAAAACACATCTCTTTTCCCGTGTATTTTGTATATTATTTGGTCAAGTTTTTATTCGTTTTGTGTCATTTTTATTATGTATTTATTATTTTAATTATTTTGTAGGTGTTCGTGTGAAATGAGCTCAAAACGAAAGAATTTTAAACGAGCACTTGCGAGCAGGTCTTCATAGATGTTGGAGCGTGAACGAGAAATTTTGGTCGAGCCAAGAGTACCCGAGTCAAGAACACATGAGTCTGAGCCAACATATAATAATAATAATTAAAAATAAAAAATAAATATGAAAAAGCTTGGGCCACGAGCCCAAGCCAAGAAGCAGACTTTTAGTTTCTTGGAGGGCACATTATTATGGAACAACATATCATTATTTTAAATTGGGGATTATTCATCGAAGAACAAATCAACAGCCGCCAAAGTCAAGGGGAACCGTAGCACAGCAGCTTTAGAGTAAAAGGATAGAGGTT